>JAUMGV010000029.1:665693-875560 GCA_032432875.1 Phytophthora meadii
AAGGTTGTCACTGCCGTTAACTCGGAGCCTGGAGATGATACCAAAAGTGAAGAAAACAACGAAGATACATTCAAGATAGGAATTCCACAAGTGTCCACAGATCCACCCAGCTTTGAGTCGGATCTTGGTCAGGAAAACGAAGTGGAAACGAAAGAGGTAGTAGCTCTAGCTGCTACATTGGAAACTACAACAATCGCCAGAGCGACAGCAGCCAAGAGGATTGTTTTCTTTCTACTTCCGAAGTTACAGTCTCGATTCGCTCAAAAGACCCACGTTGCTATTCGAATTCAGTGTCTCGTACGATCATACCTGGCGAAGAAATGTATGGATCGTGCCCGTCTAGCAGCTCTCCACTCACTCCGAGCGCAAGTACTTGCTACTTGGCTTCCAGCAGGTGAATTGATCTCTAAACAAAACGATGGTACTGCTCTGAACAACAGTGAAAACGACTTCGACGCGAAGCTACGGGAAAACCAGTCATCTCTTCATACAGGATTAGACAACTACATTCACGTGCTACCCACACGGAACGGCCAGATCCCACCAGGTGTACCAGTGCTGCAATCCAGTGCTGGAGCGCCATTGCTCTCACTGTGGAAGTGGAATTGGCCTAGTGAACAATGGATCAGCAACCAGTAGATTGCTCCAAACTTGATCCAAAAAGCTTAAGAGCTGATGCTACTGAGCGGAACAAAGCTCAATACATGTTATCCTCCTTGTGACAAGAAGAGTTTAACATGACGTGTTTCTCTCCATGCAGTATCCAGAGCTCCATTATTGAGATGTGCTCGTGCGCTCACGTCATTTCCTCCTTTAAATCCCGTCAACATGCCATACCGACAGCCTCCAGGCATGACGAGCTCTACCGTCGGCATAGAAGTGTTGGTTGCCCCTCACAATCAGCCGCTGGCTCGGCGCGTAATACAAGTGTCAAGTCATTTGCATCCGTGTCGTCAGTTCAGAATTGCGCACGTCCAGCACAAGTTTGAAGGGGAAGAAGGATGGACGCTATGGAGCCACTGCTGGAGCTCGACCTCTCGCCTGTACAGAAGAAAATGGCCAAGCCAAAGGAGCCCACGAGTCCGCTAAATACGAAGAGCCGGCGCCTCCCGGCCGACGTGCGCCGCGCCCGACACCGCGACCGGATGCAGCGCCAACGTCTGGCCGAGAAGAAAAGCATCGAAGTGAAGCGTGTGGAGGTGGAGAGACTAACGCGCGAGCTGGAGCACGCGATCAAACAACTTTCGACTGATTTAAAGACGAAGAACGGAGAGGATGAAGAAGGACAGGGAGTGGAGACGTTCCCGAGCTTCGAAGAGGAAGAAAAATACTTAAAACTACAGGGAAAAGATGATATAGTCTGGAAAAACCCTACGACAGCAGCCAATCTCGTACAACAACGGTATTTAAGCCTTGTGTTGCAACAAGGCACCATTACTGAGGAAAACCGACGCTTAACTGAGAGATATCGAGAGTGGCAGAAGTTCGTCAAGTTACTAGGCGTGGAGCACGAGAAACTACCGAAAAACGAGGCTGTAGACTCTGACGAATTGCTGATACAGGAAGGAGAGGGTCAAGGACGCTGGGTCGTCTTCTCCGAGGACGAACCGGTCATTTTCTACCAACCTATTGCGAGAAACACTTGCCACGAACTGGCCTTCCGGAGCTATCAGCGAATGCAACAAGTGCTACAAGGACCAGGAGCGAGGAAACTGTACAATGAAGCGTTTGGTTGGAAAGTGTATTTTTCAATGGCTGAACAGGGAGAATTCGAGAATCGGAAAGTTCGGATGCAGCATCGCTTCACCAAGAGGATCGGAGCGATCGACGCCAACGGAGAACGTATCACAGGAGATACATTAGCGAAAGCGACGTGGAAAATCATCAACACGCCTGAACTGTACACGCAAATGTATCGCAGTCCCATGACGTCCAAGATACTGCAACAGCTGGATGCTCACACGAGTGTACTGATGCGAACGTTCCCGGACGTCGACGCCGTCATGCGCTTGCGGTTCGCGTGTCTTGTCGTTCAGGTTCAGGACTGTGTGATCGACCAGACGACCGACATGGACATCAATTGGAAGAGCAGCACTCGACGTCGTGTGACATTGCTGAGCTCTATCCTCGACCCGGATAAATGTTTTCCCCGTGCGAACACAAACACACCCAACCCGATGGCCGAGTGGATGCGTGAGGGCATGAGCTACTTGTCATTTACGGAGATTGACGATGAAAACAGTGTGGAGATTGAGTATGGAGGTCTCACGAATGTCGGAAGCGAGACAGCTTCGTGCACTGGACTGCCATTCGTTTGTATGAATATGGGGGAAGCACTTGTACGCTGGGAACAACTTGTGACCCCCATGCGTACATTGTCGATCACCGAAAAATAACTTTTGTTCCGTAAATTAAATCGCAACAGTCTGTAAGTAAAGAAATCGATTGCGTTGAAGTGGTAAACGGACCTCACCGTGTCTCCAACTTCTTCAACGCAGATAAAGACCTTCTCGACGTCGAAGGTGAGAAGGTTTTCAAGAGTTAAATACTGTGTATTTGACAGAAATCTGGAGGAAATCTTGCAAGCAAGCTCTGCAAATATAGTCACATCTGTCCGACCAGCTTCTTCAAACACAACGAAATCGACACGATCCTTCTCGACAAACTGCAGCATGCGAACCAGTACCATAGAGCACAGGAATCGATCTGCCAAAGCGTTCTGCATCTCGGAGGTATAGCGTACCGTAGAAATTCGTCGACAGACTTGAGCTGCTTTTCTTCATCAAAGACCACCGACACGTCAGCAACAAATAGAGCACATGTAATTCTTTATGGATTGTCGACAACTTTACTGTATCAACGACCTAAAGCCTAAAGTGGTTGGATAACCGCTCGCCAACGAGGTGAACAGCGCGAATGGCCATCAGCATTCGGCTGATGTGATTGCTCTGAGCGTTGGCTCGAGGTCCCTGTTTCGACCTGGTCCATCTTTTGTCCACGTTCCGCCCGACACCAACGCAAATCAACGTGGAGTGGTCGCTGGCGTCATTGCGATCTTGCTCGGCACTTTACAGCATGGCCACATCGTGTCGTCTGGATGCCATCGCATTGACCTTGGCCCAAGGCTTGGGCCCCATGCACGAATCAAACAGTTGCTTTTATCTGTTGGTCGTGACCATACATGTAGTCACTGCTCGGCAGCGATCCAACTGCCGCGATTGACGTGGCACTTGTAGGCCAACCAGCCGCTTGACATCGGGATATCAGATGCGAACAGATGAGTAGCTGTCCTCGGCTAGCGGACAACGGCGTGCTTGCTTGTTGAGCTCGCAGGACTCGCAGCATTCTCCTCCCTTGGACCAATCAAAGCTGGTCGAACTGTCGCCACTGACGCCAGGTCACGCGAGATCCGGTCTGCAAAGTGTAGCTGTGCTTGAGCTGCCCGACAGGACGAAAAGCTAAAGGTCTCCGCAATCAACGCCGCGCAAAAGACCCTAGCGGCCTAACGCAAGCAAGCGGCAAAAACACGAACGGGCGGTGCAGAGCGCTGAGGTGTGACGACTTGCTGGGTGTGTGGCAACGGGGGCCTCCGCTGGGTCACCTGCCACTCGGGTTTTAGTCGAGGACCTGACCTGATCTGTCCAAACGGGAACTCAGCAGGATGAGGCGCTCCACCTCATGGGGCGAGGAGTTCACGCAGCAATTCAAGAGCGAACCGTTGTTCGATGACGAGGTGAGGATAGAAGACCTGGAGAAGGACCAGCAGAAGCAACTGGACGAAGCGAAGGCGGCGCGAAGACGGCAACGGCATAAAGAAGTCGTAGCACGCTCGAGACTCCGTCACAAAATGAGCGCCGCCGCAATCCAGCAGCAGGAATTAGCGTTAGGCAGGAAGCTGCACGATCTTTTGGAACAGACCGGACACCCCGTGACACAGAGGTCGGAATCGGCGGTCATGCCCTTGCACGAAAGTTCGAGACGGGGACTACAGCACCGGTATGCCGAACAGGTCGCTATTCAAGAACGTATTTTGTTGGAGAACAAGGAGCTGCGACAGAGGATAGAAGATCACTCGAAACTGTGCGATGCAGTGGAGAAGGAATGCGCATTGTCGGATATGGCAGCCGACTACGGAGATTGCGTCAAAGGGGTCGAGAACATGCACGTCACTCCACCGTCGGCGACGACCAGCGGAACTGGTTCGTGGATCTTTTTCGAGGGTGACGACGATCCGATCTATTACGTGCCATTGTCAAAGGAAAACTGCGAGAAGATCATGCGTACAGTCTTCCAGCGCATGCTCAACTTGTACTCAGAGTTCATACAGCGACGGATACCAGTCACAGAGTTGGAGTTTTTCGGCTGGCGCGTCATGCGTCCGCTTGAAGTGGACTCGAGGATACTGCGCTTCCAATTCACCAAGACCGTGCGTATTGTCGACGACTTCATGGACAACATTGTAAACCGCACGTGGGACGCGTTCAATGATCCCAAGAAGTTCGCCACGATCTACAGCACACCCGTCGCCACGCGCGTCATCCAGCGCGTCACTAACGACATGACTGTGCTCATTCAGAACGCCCCGGTTCAAGCCGGCGAGCAGCGGAATATTCGCTACTTCAATATTCTCGCGCGGATGCGAGGCCTTAACGCACAGAATGAGCGTGTCGTGGCGCTCCTTAAGACCATCGTGAACCCGACAGACTGCCAAGGACCTGGGGAAGTAACGACGCAACTGCACGAGATCGAATGGATGAAGCGCGGCATCTCGTACTTATTGCTCACAGAGGAACCGCCGATCCCGCCAGAGAACGAGGCAAGGAACATTCGACTTCACTACGGCTGCGACTACGAGTGCGTAAGTGAAGAACACGCTCGATATCTAATGATCGAAGTGTTGGGCATTGCCTGTCGGTGGGAGCAAATGGTCCTGCCGTCGCACCGCCTCACGTTCTGAAAGTCTCAACAAGTATTAACTGTACATGTAACTCTACGAAGTGTCGACATGAAAAATGAACTGTTCAATCTACAGCGGTGTTGAACGCAGAGCTGTTACCTGATTGAGGTGTATGTTAAGCTGAGGCAAGCCACACTGCAATCGATAATACATGTAGTTCAGGCTGACTCACCTTTAGCCTCAAGCTCGAGCGCGTCTTCCTCAGAGGGATCATGGACACGTCTCTCGCCTCTCCTTTTGACAGCGAACCGGCTTCCCCCCACGTCGTCACTTGAGGCTTTGAAGCACCCAGGGCTTGCCACGCGAGACTCGGTGTGCTGAATGCTCTGAATAGCATATCGACACAGCAGTTCCTCCCTCGGAACCTTAGTATAAGACTCGCTCTCGCTTACCCCACTCACATTCAGAATCATGGCCGTTCGGCCGACGACGACGCCGCTGCGCATCGGCCACGGCGCGCGGCCGCTAGCCAGTGAGAGTCACTGGTTGCTCTCCACGGCGGGCAAATGGACCGAGGAAGACGAGAAGGAATGGAAACGCCAACAGCATCGAGAGAACATGGTCTTCTTTAGACGCAAGAAGAAGGAGCAGCAGGCGGAGCTGCGTACGCAGCACCAGCAGCTCGAACAGCGTCTCCAGCAACATTTAGCCATGCAAAGGCGCGCCGCGGCCCGCGCGACCAGAATGCATCATCGACCTAGTACAACGGAGCAGAAGCACGCGGCAGTAGTCCACTTAATAGCGGAGACGGAGGCGCTCAAGCTCGAGAACACGGCGCTGATGGAGCGGATCAACTGTCACAAGACGTTGCGGACCAGCGTCGTCGACGCCGGCGACGGACTGGAATCAACTGTCACAGAACCGACGAGCAGCATTAGCAGCAGGGACAGCAGTAATTCGGACTCGTCCTTGTCAGGAACGTCGATATCCTCTAGCTCGTCGTCACGTTTAATGTCGTTCCAACGTGGATGGCGCGTGCATTTTTCAGGCGGTGAGCCGTCCTTCCACTTCCATCCGTTCTCCAATGAGCAACTGGATACCATTCGTGAAGGTTACGACGCGAAATTCGAGGTACTTCCGTGTATGGAGCCTGTGGGGAACTTGTTTGGGTGGGAAGTCGAGCGTGCGCCGTTGGTGCGTCACCCGAGTCTTCCCGTGCTGATCTCCAGGGTGAGATACAATAGACGAATCCACTGCGCTGGAAGGTCAGCGCGTACTACGATGGACAAGTTGGACATTGACTCATGGCCGGTATTGACCACGCCGGATCTGTGGGAACGTATTCACGGCAAGTTCGTCACGTCTCAAGTCCTGCAGGCGGTCGATGAGGATACGTTTGTTATCGTGAGGAACACTCCAGACCGGTCTCTTGGCGTCAATTTCCGGTATCTGAACTTGGTCAGTCGACGACGGATTCTGCTGGAGGGCGGACGGCGTTGCGTCAAGTATGCGCTAGTGGTCGTAACGTCAGACGCCAACAAACGCAGTCGAGAAGCGGAGCCAGAATCAGAACGCCGTCACGTTCACTGGGTTAATGAAGGTGGGGCGTACATGACGCTTACGGAGATCGATAGTGATACCCTCGAGGTTGTGTACGACCATTGCTCTGGCTGCATGAGTGAAGAACACGCACAGTACTGCCTTGTGGATTGGGGCCATATCTGTATCCGCTGGGAACAGCTAGTGACTCCATCAAGGACACTCGCGTTTTGACCAAAAGTTGAAGAGGTCGTGGCGTGTAAGATAAAAAAGAAACTGGAGAACTCGAGCAGTGTGTGTGCACGTGCACTCGAAGCGAAGAGATAACTAATTGAACCACTTGACTGCGTACGTCAGCGTGAGAACCTTTGATACTTTACTCAGATTAATTTACTCTATCGTGAGTACATCGCCTGACCACGAACTCCATGACCGCTGAAAAGAGACAGAGCGTCAGTCTGAGCCATGCAATCAGTTTGCGGCAACTCGTACACATGGAGATTGGATCCAAGATTGGACGTCCTGTTGTTCAAGTAGGAGAATGAGTCACCTACAGTCTTAATACAGGACTAGTGTATGCTTGGAGGCTCAGCAGTAGCGTCACTAGTGCAAATACCATCTTACAGTACGATATCTCGAAGACGTGGCAAAGGTGAGCTTGGATCTACGTCAGCTGAGGTGAAGTAGCTCACCTCACTGCCATCTGAGACGGTATGTGGTTACGCCTTCACCACGTGATCTCAACCGCTGATGTGTCCACACACCTACAACTGTCTCTCTCTCTCCGTCGTCCGCCAAACTCACGTCACTCCACATATTCATCTCCAGCCCAATGATCTCCGCTGTCTCAAGTCCGTCTGGCGTCCAGCACGCGCCGTCGTTCGCCAAAGGAGGCGCCAAGCAGAAGAAGAACACGTCCTCAGTGACGGACCTATGGGAATCAGCCATGCGCGAGCAATTGCGACGTGAGCAGCAGCGTCAACGGATGGTCAAGTGGCGTAAGAAGAAGAAGGAGAAGAAAACGGACATGGTCGAGGAACGCAGGCGTCTTGAGAAGAAGCTGCAGCGTCACGTGATGGCCGCTCGCCTAGCAACCGACACGCTTACGCCACAGTCGACGAAAGAGGCTTATCGTCTGGCTACGATCGAGTGCGCAGCTCTAATGAGTGAGAATGTTGTACTGAAGGAGACTATCGAGAAGAAGAGGAAGCTTCAACAGCTCATGGAACGGGAGACGCAGGAGTTTCTGAACGAAATCGGCTCGAGTTTTTCTCTACCAACGCCAGTGGATGACGATTCATGGTGTGTACAATTCCCTGACGGAGCTCCATCCTTTTACTATACTCCGTTCACTAAAGAAGAGTACGACGCCATTCTAAACGGCAACGACGTTTTGTACTCTGAACGTCATCCCTGCACCGCGACAGTCGGAAAGATTTTTGGGTGGACGGTAGACTACGCCCCACTTGCTCCCACTGAAGCGGGAAACTCATTCATGGCTCACGCACGGTTCTCAAGACGCATACGCTGCACTCTCGATGCTTCAGAGATGATTCTACCACATCTCGATAAAAATCTATGGCCGTTGTTGGTGGAGCCACGTAGTTGGGGCCACATTCAGAGCGGGAACTTCAGTTGCCAGACGCTACAGAGTTTTCACGAGAACGCGCACGTGTTAGCGTGTAACATCCCAGGTCAATGCCACCTTCAGTATGTTGCGTTAGCACGACACACACGGGAGAAGACACTGGATGGCAAGCGGGTGGATAAGTACCTGCTAACCGTGGCCGATTCGGAAGCTAATAGACGGAATCGAGAGACCGAAAGACTACAGGAAAGCGTCCAATGGATTCTGGAAGGCGGTATGTACACGACAATTACCGAAGTTGACGACGCGACTATCGACGTCGTAATGGACCAATGGGCTGGATGCCTCAGTGAGGTACACGGTCGAGAACTATACATCGACTGGATCCGGTTTCCTGTTTGTTTGGAGCAGTACATCTCACCCTCAAGACTCATCTGCCTATAAGCAGCTCGTAACATTTATTATACTTTTCACTTAGAACTGATGAGTTTTGGCGTCAAAATCCTTTGAGACCAGTAGCAAGTAGTGACGTAATGAGCCCAGCGAATGTAGAGATGTTGGGCGTGCAGTTCATCCTCGCACACAGCCCAGTGGTCGTACTCAATAGAAACAGTCCCGTCATTTGCCTCTGTAAATATGATAGAGTGGCCACCTTCACGAATCCAGACGATGTTTCCCTCCGAGTCTTCAGCTTCGCGACTTCGCGCATTGGCTTTCGAGTCTGAAGCCACGGCACCGAATAGAATCGAGCGTTTGCCACTTTCATTGACCATCGGGACACGACGAGCAAACTGGAAGAAGCGCAAGTTGAAATCCCCCGGAAGGCTACAGACCATAATTAGAGCGTCTTTATCGAACTCTTGCAGAACCAGAGTACTCGAGTTGCGCGCTGGGCGTGGCTCCAATTGGGCGGTGTAACGATAAGCGGCCACGCCGAGAGGTCCGACGATGTGATCAACGTATCCACGTCGTCCAACACGCAACGTACGCGGGTCGCGAACTTCGCACGCGCCACTACTTTCCCGTCTTCTCGACGGCAAAGAGGTGAGTGCTGCACCGTCCAACCGAAGAGCTTCCCCGTTGCAGGAGAAACCGTAGAGCTAGAAGGTAGTAAGTCGTCGTAGCTTTTCATGACGCTGTCGAACTCGCTTCTCTTGAACGGACGGTAGTAGAATGAAGGTTCACCATTGGGAAAGTAGACGCGCCAGCCTTGGTTGTGAAGGTCTGGTAATGACGGAGGAGGGGGGAAATCCTGCAACTGGTGCATGAACTTGCCGTATTCCGAGTGTACCACTTGTTGAAGCTTTTTCTGCTGCTCAAGAATACGTTGTAGTACGAGGTTCTCCTTTGTCATGCGACTGCACTCTGCGAAAGCCGTCGACAGAGCAGAGTCAGCACACATGACCCTGGAATCTGTTTGATACACCGAGACGCGAGCGTTCAGCTCCTTTTCTAGTTGGAGACGCTCTTGAACCATTCGGCCGATTCGCTCCTTCTTCTTGACCCGATAGACTCTCATTCGTACTCTTTGATGCTCACGGCGTACCTGCTCGAGCGCCACTGTTTCCACCAGGGCTGCTTCATTGCTGGACACACCGAGAAGTTGGCAATCTTGATCGTTCAACAAAGACTCCGCCATGGAGGAAAATTGTGGAGTGAGTTCACTGGCTGGACAAACGGGTGCTGTGATTGCGTCAGGGCTAGCACTGACTATTCATTCGACTCTATGCGATAACGGTAGAGTGCGAGATCAGCTGTGAGAAGATTGGAGTGATTGGGAGTACCTTGCTCCGAATATGCGTAGATACGCGTGGTGGATGACGCGTTACCCTCAAGTCTATTTGAACCTGAAGGCTGCAAACCCCTGGAAGTTGAGACCCAGTTAGAAGAAATACAAGATAACTTGAATGAGGTGATCACGTAATTCGAATGCATTCGCTGACACTTGACATGACAAACCAACGGCCCAGCATCACCTGTGAATGACGTACTTCAGCTGCACAATTACGTGTGCTGGATACAAGGACTTCATGCATGGCACATCCATGAAGGACTTACCGGTGCACAAATGAGATAATTCGTTGACAGCACATTTATCTCTTTTCAATCGTTTCAGCTGTGTGCCTTTGTTCTCGTCGCACCCTCCACACCTTAGTTGATCCAACGCGCATTCCCTTGTCGTATTGTTCCATTCCTCGCTTTGATGGCGACTTGCTCACCTTTTATTAAACAGATTTTGGGTAGAAATCAACGCGAGTATTGTAGCTGCCTTGAGTCTCCAACATCTTCGGTTAAACCGGCAATCGGGTATACTTATCTTCGTCAAGATAAGGTGGTTCGCTTAGATAAAAGGTCGCCGTATTCGGCTGCGGTATTGAGATTTCGTCCACGGAAGCCAACAGCACTGTGCTTATTAAGGACGCGGACGAGCTCATGAACTACAACAAGGAGAACGGGATGAGTAGTCGTGGTCAAAAGCTGTCGATCGAGCAGCACGAGCTGTCTCCCGACATGATGCACCCCATCCTTCTTTCTCGCTTTTTCTTGGCCATATCTTCGTATGAGAATATGCTCGGGAAAGCAGCATTCGTCTAAACGCCACTGCCTGCTCTTTGCTGTTAAGCTTATCACAATCGACCAGTGGATGAACACTTGAAACATTCTCCTGTATCATCGTCTCAACTTCTGGACTAGTTCCACTGAAATCTTCATCTGCTGAAAATCTGCAATCATCATCTCAAGCTCCCACAACACACGTCTTTCTTCTTGGAACTCGGCTCGTTCTCTTTCCACTCGTCTTGAACAATTTTCTCAGCAGCTCGGATTTCCTGAAGAGATTTTAGGGCTTCAGGTGAAGCATCAAACATTATACCTCGAAAACACACTCAAACCGGAGAAGAAATTTGCTTCATGGCCCAGAGATAAATGCTTTTTCTTTCAGGTCCTGCACACGTTCAGTACCTGTAATTTACAGGCTGTAATCATCCAAACGCTAGGTCCCAGACCGAGAGGTTTAATTTGTTTGGAAGACCAACCACAGCTGTATTCGTATGGATCAAATCGGTACAAACCCCATCTGAAACAAGCGTCGCACCAAGCAGGCTTCGATCTGTACTAGAAGGGGTAAGATGCATTAAAACGCCATATATCCGTCCGTTTAAAAACTGTGGACTATTCGCGAAGTAAACGCACAGGTGACACGTGCTGTTCCAGCCCGAACGGGAAACGCACCCAGTCAACGTACAGCTCACGTCCATGCGACTCGTTCAAACACTCCGCCCAATTGTCAAACACAATGTTGATCGTCTCTGCATCCACTTCTGTGATCGTCATGTACGTTCCTCCTTCCAGAACCCACTGGACATCCTGAGAATTCTCGACGTCTCGGTTATTGGCATTTGCTTTCGAGTCTCCGATCGTCAAAATGTATTTGTCTGCACGTTTTCCCTCAGAGTTCCTTTCACGAATATTCCGCGCCAGAGCGATGTAGCGCAGATTCACTGGCCCTGGGATGTTGTACGCAATCACGTGCTCATTCTTGGTGAAGCTTTGGAGCACTTGGCACTGGACGTCACCGCTTTGAGTGCGTCCCCAGCTTCTTTGAGCTGCTAGAACGGGCCATAACCTCTTGTCTAGGTGAGGCAGGATCCTTTCAGCAGTGTCGAGAGAGCACTTCAACTGTCTTGTGAAGCGTGTGTGAGCGATACAGGAACTCCCATCGGCTCTCATCGTCAACGGCGCATAGTCAACGTCCCAGCCGAGGATTTTCCCTATCGTTGCAGTGCATGGATGGTGTTGGGCGTACGCAACATCGTTGTTGCTCAGTATTTCGTCGAAATGGCTCCGGGTGAACGGTGTGAAGTAGAACGAAGTCTCGCCGTTGGGGAAATGGACGCGCCATCCGCCGTCACTTGGAAGTTGCAGAGGCTTAGGTTGAAGCTTTGCCTTCGCCTTTGTAGTAGTCATTGTTGCAGGCTTGAGAGCGGATTCTTTCTCCGATATAGGATAGAGAATCTCCTTTGTGTCCTTGTCCAACATGGTCTCGAACTTCATGTGCTGCGCGATTGTCTTTTGTAGAACGAGGTTCTCCCTTTTCAGAGACGCCAGCTCGATGGTGCTGAGACGAAAAGCTTCGTCGATGGTTGTTGGCACGAGTTCGTCTGTAGCTACTCGAGCCTCAATGAGACGCTGGTGGAGCTTCCTCTCGAGATGCCTTCGCTCTTGTAGCATCGACGCGACGCTCTCCTTCTTCTGTAGACGCCAACGCACCATGCGCCGCCGCTGCTGCTCACGTCGCCACTGTTCACGCATCACGGCTTCCCATAGCGCCTTGGACGCTGGGTCTTTCTTCCTGGAGGGGGTGACGTAGCTGTCAGCACTGGATGGAGACGAGATAGCGGAGACCATAGGCTTGTGAGGTGGAACGAATCACTCGAAATGACGTGACCTCCAGCCTTAAAAGGAGTTCAGCCATCGCCGAACCGTAAAACCGCACATCACAGCTGGTATCACGTGGCTGTCGCGTGCCGTAACCAGCTCACCTCAAAGTGATACGGATCTCACCTCATATGACAGTATGAAGCACTAGAGCCTGGCGTAACGCCGTGATTCTACGCAAGGTAGAAGAGAGGCTATGTATGCAACTTGCGGACTGTGGCCTTCAAAAGCTGTTTTTCAAATACTGTAGTAGTGCTGACTAGGAACCTGCTTGAGATCTTGCTCACTCAAAGTTTACGAGCAAGTCTAGACACATCGTCTGTCTGCAGCAATTATTGCTCGCAATCGGATAGTTCAAGTAGAAAACAACTGGCAAAGCCCCGGCACAATTGGCATGACATGTGCACAAATTGAGCGATGAAGTTTAGACTTGTTGCTGCTTGCAGAGAGTATGTTAACAGTGCGGATCATCTTCGTGGTTACTAGTACTTGTGACCATAGCGTTCCCACACAACCACAGGTGATATCGGCAAACACAGAAACAACAACTGCAAGCTAGAGAAGTCACCGCCAAAAGTCCATGCCAACACAAGCTCAGAAGCAAACAACGCGTCAGCCTTGAACATCTGCCTCAATATCACGTGTGCATGCAGGCACAAACCGTACCCTGTAGAGCCCTTCACAATGATGCGTCTATCGTGAGCGAGCGAGAGTCGTGATCGTGGCCATCCAATCATTGAAATCGCGTAAACCCAGCGTGAGACTGGAACACATGAAATACTGGACCAGTACAGCTTAGACAAAGTTGTGTCTGTAGCCCGAAGACATTTCGCGACGGACTTCCTTCAAAGTAGAGTCCAGAAAGCCCACAATAAGCCTTCAATGTTGTAAAAACCTTCATTGTGAGCTGAGTCCTAGACTGCTGCTGATGAGAAACAGGCATTCTATTTTGTGTTTGCTTTCCTATAGAACATATTATTCGTAGTTTGAGGTTGCTGCCGGATCACCGAAGGGGACGCTGCTGGCAGATTTCAGCTCTCACATTGCTTCCATTGTTAACCTGCGAATTATCAAGTACTTCGAAGCAAGTAGCACGCCTTCAATCATAATAACTGAAGGTCTTCACAATGCGCCGACACCTCGAAGCACACACCACTCGACTCAATAACCAAGATTCTCTGTAATCCACTCAACGGGACAAGACTAACAGTAATCTATTCGAAGAATGCACTATTCTACGATCAACTGGATTACTGGCAGTCTTGGTTGCTGACACCTCGAAACACATCCCAATTGTCATCGGCAAACAGGATAGTTTCTCGTGTGTGTACGGCTCGCCAGTCACCCATAATCTGGGATAGATCTATAGTCGTTTGATCTTCACTTTTCAAGAATTCAAGACGCCATGCGAGTCCTAATCGCTCGTGACATTGCTCGGATTCGTATCTGCCCAACTGGTCACCGTTAACGCGGATCGAACCGGTATCGTGGCTGTTGATTCAAACACTGCGCTCCTGCCTCGTAGGTTGGTATCCGAATACAAGCCAATTAATCGCTCGCTGCGCTGGTATGACCCCGGCGAGCTCGACGAGATTGATTTGGAAGAAGAAGTCGTTTCTGAAGACGAAGAAAGAGGAGTGATCCCTGGCCTTGAGAAGGTGGACGATGTAGTGTCCAATGTAACAAAAGCAGACGATGCTGTGTCTAAAGCAGCGAAGGTGGATGACATTCGCATCCAAGGCATCGAGCAAGTGGCAAACTCTGATGCAAAAAAAAAAAAAACTTGGATGACCTTATCGAGAACGGAAAGCTACAGTAGTGAAAAAGCTCAAGGCTAACGATCTCTACAAAACATCGAGCTAAAGAAATTGAACTTCTCCAAGTGATTGACATCAAAAACAAAACCAAGGCAATGCGTAGAAAGATGGCGCACACTACAGTAAGGACATGAAGCTCCCTCCTGCGGAATTCCAGGTGTCACACGTTGGTCGCGACGATCAACTCGTAGGCGCGAACACGCAGCGTCTCTTGCCAACCACTGTCGTTTCTAAAGGCGATGACATAATGACAAGGTGCTATTGATTTCCAGTTCGAACCCAAAGAAGGGTGACAGGTTGCTACCTAATGGAGGCTAGGAGAATGGAGAGGCCGTGGAGAAAGCAGTCGTGCGCGAGGTCATTGAAGAAGGAGGGGTCAAGGCCTCCCTACTTCATAAACTGGGGGATTTCGAATTCACGAAGGGCTCCACAGCTTACGCTTACATGGAGGTTTATGATGACTGGGCCGAGAGTATTCGCTATCGATTCTGGGTACGTTCTGAATTGCTGTGACTGTAAGGAGGAATTAACTAAGTTGTGTTTTGTTTTCGTTAAGTTTCGTACGATAATGCCATCACCCTGCTTGGAAACAAACGCGTGTACATGGCGGATGTTGTCGCGAAAGCGAAGTAGATAGATGAACTTAAAGAATTGCAGGCACATAGTACTACGGATTTAGTTGCGATTTTTGAAACGTATAACCAGTACTACCCGTTGTTTTGAGAAAGATTCGATGGATATCGCTGACCTCCTCAACCCTCCTCATCCAGCACGCAGTGGGCCTGCATCTTCCTTTCCACATCCCACTGAATGTCCTTCTACTCAATGTACGCAACAACCTCCCTTAGGCCATGCTGTGGTGGATCAACCTTGCCGAAAAGTTCTACCAAAGAAGCCACCCAAACACGACATCTCAAACGCAGTAGTGCCCGATAACCAGCGCAAGCGTCCGTACCGGATAAGCGTGACCCAGCAGTTAAACCGCCGGAACAATGCGGACTATGAATCCAAGGTGTTTAACCTCACGCTGGATAACAACGCTCTGCGTCAGCAAGTACAGTACTTGATGGAATGTCGCGATCTGTATCTTACTCGACTCTTCCTCAACAGACAACAGCTTGAAGGTGACGTCCTTGATGTCGCGGAGAAACTCGTCAATGGATTTAGCAAGAAAGGACCCAATCTAACTGCAAGTCATCGCAGTCGTGTGTTATCAAGCCAGAACATGGTTGACTCTCAAGATGCCGGTGGAGGCGTGCATCAGCTTGTACTGGAGAGAGGAACGCACATTTTCAGCCACCGCAGCTGGATGAAGATATCTTCACAAGTTATAAGCTTTGTGGAGGAGGAAGAGGATGGTGTTTCCTCAGATGCATCAGAAATCCGTCGACTGTGTGGTGACAGCAACGGTTGCGTTGTAGAAATGGTTGGCAGGTTTACCGGTCGAATTAAGCGGGATATGATCGCTGCGTTCTACCCTCACGTACTATGTGATGAAGCATTGGTATCCAGACTCATAGGGTACAGTATTACGTGCCCAGTTCGTCTCGTGTTCTACTTTGATGACCAAAGACGAATTACGCACCAGCTAGCACAAGTCGATGTGATCGCGTCAATGAAACCTCTACAAATGGAGAGACCTGAAGATCATGCAGCTCTAATGGGCAGTAACAAGTCAAGATAAAAGCAATCTCCAAAACGTATGCACTTGAATTGCAACAGCCACAATGAAAGTGAGTTATTTGTTTTGTTCGTCCCTAGTAAATGGAATTCATGCAAATATGAAGAGCGAACATGGTTGGCAACTCTTTAGAGTTCCGTTCGCTGTCGCACTAATGGGACGTACGATACCCCCATGAGTTCTCGCGTCGTGAACGTCTCCTTATCTGTACGTTGAATCTCCAATAGGACTTGATTCGCTCCTTGCTCACCCACAGGCACAACCATCCTCCCTCCTTCTGCCAGTTGCTCCATCAGAGCTTTTGGTGGCTCCACTGCAGCAGCCCCCACATGGATAAAGTGGAAAGGAGCTTGATTCGGTAAACCTGTCCATCCATCAGCACCTTCCACCACAAATTAAAACTCCATTAGCTTCCTCTCAACAACTTCCACATTCTCAAACCTACGTTCAACAGAGACGATTCCTCTGCGCAAGAGATCTCCATCAGCTCGTTCAATATTCTTCTGTGCCAATTGCGCTAGTTGTGGGATGCGTTCAATCCCAAACACTCGTCCTCCTTCTTGATCGACAAGATGTCCCAAACAAGCTGTCAGATATCCCGATCCGGCACCAACGTCCAGCACTCGAGGGTGTTCAATATTGTGTAGTGCCACATCAGCTAATTCCAGTGCATATGCGTGCATATGAGGAGCAGATATGGTTTGCTCGTAACCGAGACGTTGAGGGGCATCCTGATAAGCCTGAGCGGGGGATACAGGACGAACAGTTTCTGGGTTATCACTGGAGCCTGCTGGTGTCACGTATTGCACTCGATCTGTAGCTTTCATAGCACGAATCACACGCTGCGATTGCACAATCCCAGCACGAACCAAGTTGTCCACAAGTCCGTCATTGGATAGAGCACTACACCGCCACGCCATTAGCAAGAAGAACGTTCTTCTTCTCTCGTTATCAGAACTAAGTTTTGATTGGTATCAGATTCTGAGACTTTTTTTTTTTCTATTAGGGTTGATGGTTAGATGTTTTTAATGGTCAAGAGCTCATTTACCGAAGAGCTGAAGGACTCATGGGTAAGAACAAGCTGAAGAAGCAACTTAAGCGGAAGCAACGTGATGTTTTAGGATCAGCTTCATCAGCAGACGCAACTTCTGGAAATTCGAGCTCGAACAAGAAGCAGAAGACTAAGAAATCCTCTGGAGAGAATGAGACTGAAGTGGAGATTGATACATTGGATTTTGATGATGCATTCTCGGCCGGACTTGCTTTTGAGCAGTTGGAATCGCATGATGGAGCGTTGGTAGCTTTCCAACGAGCGGTTAAGTGTCAACCTAGTCATTTAGGGGCGATTACGCATCTTGCAGACGTGTATTCTGCTGCTGGTCAGCCGGATGAAGCTCTTAAATGCTACATGCAGGCTAGTGAATTGGAGGATGGGAAAGTTGACGCCTCGGTTTGGTTCCGATTGGGTCTAACTCATGCAGCTATGGATCAGCAGTTGAAAGCCACAAAGGTTTACAAGAAGTCGTTGGATATTAATTCGAAGGCCCTAGAATCCATGAAGGACGGAGACGAAGATACTGCGGAGTTGAAAAAGGCTTACGGAGTTACGCTTGCTGCACTTGCCGATGCGTTTGGCGAACTTGGAGATATTGACTCTGCAGTTAAGGTTTTTGAAGATGCTGCCATTAAGTTCCCTGAAAACGCCAACATGCATTACAATCTGGCAAATATGCGGATGGCGAGGAATGGAAGCTCCGGAAATGACGCGTTTGACTCGGAGGTAGCTAAGGGTTTGGAACGAGCATTTAAGCTTAGCCCAGATACCCGTGACTTTGTGGAAGATCTGGCTGCGTACTTGGAAAATCATGGCCAACAGCCTAAATTCGTACGTGAACTCAAGGAAAAAGCAGAAAAACTGCCTTCAGCTCAAGATGAATCTGATAATGAAGGTGAGGACGTGGAAGAGGAAGCCAGTAGTGGAAGTGATGAGGAAGAGAGCGAAGAAGAATAAACACAATAGATTACGGAAAAATACGAGCCCCTCAAAATTCGTTAGGAGTTGTCTTGCTCGTCTTCATATTTAAGACGACGTAGTGTGTAGCCGCGCTGGAGTGTAAGCACGTCCAACACCGTTTTCTTCTTCTTGAAAGCACTTACCCAATCTTCTGCCAGCATCTTCACTGCATTTATTGGGTCGTCTCTGGCTCGAGTCTTGGCTTCACGTCGCAAGTCCTTAAAACGTTTTGCCTTGTAGAGTTGTGTCCAGCGGTTAGATACAACTTTGAGTTCCATTTCTTGAGGTAATGTCTGTGATAGTTTGGGGTGAACGATGCTATCACTTTCGGACTCCATTATCAACGACATTGCCACCTGATAGTCCTCGTCCGCGTCATCAAATCTAGATAGCAAACTTCGCAAATCTCCACGAAGCACATGTGCTTCAACCGCTTCTCGAGATTTCAGTGGAGCGAACTTTACCGCGATGTCACAGGCACGCAGTGCGTGCTGAGTAGCAGTCACGTCGTGTTCAGATTTGACTACACGCCTAGAGAGAGTCGAGCACAGATGTAGTCCAGTGCGTACATGTTCAGGTATCTGATGTTGTGGGCTATGAGGCTTGACGGCTGTGTCAGAATGTCCACTGCTGCCTGTATCTGCAGGAGTACCACTAGCATCCTCGACACGCTCATTTCCAGTGGTTGATGGTCGCCACGTCACCATTGAAAATACCCATTCCGAGGCTGAGTAAACCATTGCCAATTGAACCAGATATGCGACCACCAAACCTGCCACCACATACTTGTATACTCGATGCCCTGTCTTATGCTTCCGCACTCTTCTTCTTGTCTCGGGGTGAGCTGATGTGTCAATTCCACATCCAAACTTCTTTCTAAAAGCAGCATCTTTTACTCGATAGCGTTTCTCCCATCTGCGTTTCTCCTCAATAGATTCCCACCACCTATAGTCATCATATACTTCTTCCTGTTCTTCACTTGCTGTTCCTTCCTCTTCATCATTCGTGTCTTCTTCTTCTTCACTTTTATCTTCTTCTTCTGACGGCACATAATCACTCTCGTCATCTGATTCTGAGAACGCCATTAAACGGAATTTAGCGAATATCCTCCGCTTCGGCAATACTAGAGATTCTTCTTCTATTTCTTCATCTTTTTCTGCTTCTGATTCTCCCAGTTGTCGATCGTCAATCGACGTGTCCGACTTGAACTGTTGGTGTTGCATTGCAACCAGCTCCTTGAGCTCCACTGAGGGAGCGCTGATACTGGTCATATACGGAGCTTTACCACGCCAAGAGTCTCCTCTACGGTAATACCGTCTACTGCCAGGGGCGGCACTTGAGACTGCCAGCATCGTCCGTTGTCGATGCGTTTTCCGATTCGCTTTTTTGACCTGCTGGTACGATGTACCAGTTTTTTTTATGCGACATGCTAATCTGAGGTATGGCTATTTTTGTAGTTTATTCAATTGGCCAAGCCGTCGGCTCACAGAAGCATCAGGAGCTCCAAGCAGTTCAGAAGACAGCGATGACGCGTGGTAACCAGCGAGACACGGACCGTGCGGTACGTATAGGATGAATTGCAGAAGAATATGCGTCATTTTGATGTATTGGTTGTGGCGTGAGACTCGGAACTGACTGCTATTGCGATGTATGCAGCGCGCTCAGGCACGTCAGGCCAAACACGCCAAGTCCAGCGCAGGTGGGAACCCTCTTGCCAAACGTGAAGCTGATGCGAAGGCTCTGCAGGAGAAGATTGCACGCAAGGCAGCTATGAAGGCTGAGGGAGGAGACGCTAATGCTAATGGTGGCAAGGGTGGCAAGCAGCAGAAGAAAAAATAGATTCCATTGGTTCCGAGCCAAGTAACAAACGGATACATGAGGGTTCTATAGATCGTATTCTGCTGGCTCTGGAAGGTTTGCAGGACTGTAGAGCAATGCGAAATGAAGCGTATTTTTACTCGAGCATGGAGCGAAAGTCTGCAAGGTTGATGCGACCGTCACGGTCAGCATCTGCGCACGAGATGAGCACATCAAGGTCTTCCTCGGTGAGTGCACCGTAGCCAAGCCGCTCGAACACGTAGCGTAGCATTTCACGCGAGATGAAGCCTGTTTCTTCCGGGTCGTACGCCTTAAAAGCCTCTGCTACTGGATCAAAGTTCTTGACTTCATTTGACAGCAGAAGAGCTTGCAAATACTCCTCTGTCAGCTCTCCGTCTTCGCTGACGAGCAGCCGCACGTCTTTGAGACTCATGTTGTCGTAGAAGATGCCTAATCTTGAGCGTAGGTTGTCCAGTGTCACGCGGCCCTTCTTCTCCACGTCCAAGAACTGGAACGCCAAGCGTATCTGCTCTGGTGTCACTAACACCCCACCAAACTCCTGCAACGAGGTAAGTGTCAAGCCTTTTCCGACGCATATGAAGACTTACATTCTGAGGCACTTCAGTATCTATCTGCGAACCGCGACGTGGAGCAGTGCTTACGCTCATCTTTCGAGCTGATGTAGGAGATGGCGAACCTGTCTGCATGGCTCGCGTAGAATACAAAGAGTGCAAAAGCTTTTAAGACACATAAAGCCTCTCTATTTTTAAATATTTAAAAATACCAGCAAGAAGGGTTAACTCGATCCTGTAGCGCTATACCGGTATTACCGGAGACCAATACTCGTCGACGATGGACCCAGCGACGTACGATGAGGACGCTTATCGCGCCGAGCTGCTGCGCAAGATGCGCGCGAACGAGACGGTCGTGTACCAAGCAATCTTCGCGCCGGAGCGTATATCAAGTGGACAGACTGCGCTCGTTGCTGCGACGAGCGTGGGGTTATTACACGTCTATCAGCTTGGAGAGGTCATGAAACCTGCTTATTGGGACCGTGTGGGGCGCGGAGAGTAAGAGAGGAGAGAAAAGATTACTGCTATATTGTTCACTTTGTAATTATATTGTTGGTTGCTGCAGAGCAACTGCATTTCCAGGACCAAATCTCTCGTTCCAGGCACATCCAACGCAGATTTACTCACTCCGTTTTACGAACGATGAAGCGAATCCGTTGTTGATCAGGTAAAGTAACAGACGTAGCTGTGGATGAATATTGTTGTTATAATATACTCACAGCTATGTTGATATTTGGTGTCAGTGGGGGAGACCAGGACTTCCGAGTGTGGAAGTGGAAGGATATCCTGGCAGCAATGGATAATCCTGCACTTGTCAAGAAGCTGAAGCCTGTTCACGTCGATCATTTAAAACGCAGGACTTTGGGATTCAGGGGAGCTTTACTGCCAGCTACAGAAGTGAACGATGTGGCGGTGAGTAAGACTTCAGGACACTTGTTCTTGGCTGGTGGAGACAGCATTGCGCACGAATGGGATGTGACGACGCAGCAGTTCATCAGACAATTTACAGGCCACGAAGACTACCTGCATGCAGTGCGTCACCTGCAGCATTCACAAGAGCTTGTGACAGGTTCTGAAGACGGCACTCTTGGCATCTGGGATATGCGCCAGCACAAGAAGGTGGAGTTTTTACGTCCTCAGCCGACAAGTCAATCTGAAGCATCATCTCCTCCATCGCTGTGGGTCGGTGCTGTAGCGCACGACGAATCTGAAATGTGGCTGGCATGTGGAGGCGGTAGTAAACGGTCTCCTGGTGGTCAATCTCAGCAGATGCAGACTGGCGGCTTCCTGAGTATGTGGCATCTTCCCTCGCGTGTACCTGTGCATTACACCAAGACAACCAGCGATGTGCACGACGTCGTATTCCATCACATGGAGCTACTGAGTGTGGGAAATGATGCCGGTCTCAAAAAGTGGAATCGCAGCTCTGGCCAACTGCTTGCGGCTGCAAGGTCGACGCTGCCATCTTGCCATTTCTGCGTGGTTGATCAGGCCACTGACGTCATTGCTGTGGGTGGTGCTGCACCTTCCATTGACATCTACACGATGCCGGGTGTTGTTAGTTTCTCGTTAGTTGTCGACAACGAATGAGCTACAACATGATAACTCTCAAATCGCACACGTAGTATTCTATGGCCATTTTGCTCTATTTGACTACAACTAATCTGTGCAGTGCCTGGATCACAAGTTGTATTTCTTGATGGTGCGCTTCATCAGTTCGTTTGAAGTGAACATGATGGCGATCGAGGGCACCACCTTGGTGAAATTCGGGGCAAGACCCTTGTACAAACCACGGACTCCCTCCTCTCGGATAATGGTACGCAGACCACCAAGAGTACTTGTGTACTCCGTGGCTTCCCCACGCATTGCACTCAGTTGGAATCTACGACGAAGAATATCCATCGGATAAGCCGCTGTCTGCCCGCATGCACCTGCAAGCGCTCCACAAGCCAGCAAATACATGGCATCTGGGTCACCGTTCTCGTTCCGTGGCACAGTCGTACGAAGAGTCTCGAAAACGGTGAAGTTGAGGCCCACGTAAGGTGCAATGCCCCAAATTGTGGGGAGTACACCTCGGTATACACCACGCAGACCTTCAGTCCGCACCACAGTCGACAGCACATTGAAAATGCCAGTGTGCGCAGTGTTAGCCAGTCCTCCTTGAACTGTTAAACGTGCTCGAGCTGCATCCAATGGATACGTGATACAAACGGAAACCACTCCAGCAATGGCACCTCCAAAGAGCTTCTGCAAGGGACTCAATGTCTCGGCGTCTTCGGAGATCAGAAGTGGCTTGAGCTTCTCAAAAGTGGCGAACTGAATGGCCACGTACGGGAACACACGCACACAGTTGGCACCATTCCCCTTAAAGAAACCTCGTAGCCCTTCCTCCGCATGAATCTGACGCAACGACTGGCCCATAGTGCGATATTTAACTGGAGAATTGGCCTGATCTCCACCCTTCTTGATGTAGTCCTGCACCTGCAAGAGGATTTTCAGCCTCTCCAATGGAGCTACAGCCGTGCGAGATGCACACCCAGCGACTAGATAGCAAGACAATAGGTCAGAGTGTATTAAGACAGTGGATATTAGGCATTCGTGTCAGACGTACTGCCACCACATACGAGGTTCTGCACATCCTTCTTGTCCATTGCGGGTGAATTGGCGAATGGTGACGTCGAGAGTGATCGTAACGGGCAGACGAGCATGTCAAGCGGTATAAGGTTTTAGAGGTCTGAACTACTTCCCTTACAAAACCAAAGTGTTCACACGTCGCAATTTAAAAGGAATGATGGTCGTATGCAGTATTGAGCATTTGATGAACATAACCATGCGCACTTCAGCTTTGCTTTTCGACGGTACGTGAGCTCAGTATCTTCGGATGAATGAAGTCCATGATTCATTCAAGACATGCAAACCGCTCTTCATCCTTCTCTTAGCTCTTCACCTGTCTAGATCTTGCTCTTCAGCTGTGAGATGAGGAGACCGGCGGCAAATGCGATGACCACCGTGCCGATGGAGTAAACCTGGCACTTGGGAGGCACGGGGCAACCGTGGTAAACCGAAGCGTAGCCACAGGCAGGGCGCACAGGGATAATCGTCTGCAGCTTGTTCTTGAGGTCCTTGGCTGCCTTGCCGGGTTGTGCCACCTTGTGGCCGCACTCGATGAACGCACCTTCAATGGCCTCCACCGTCTTGAGGATGTGGTCCAGACGGCGTGTGCTGGGGCCCATGTGCCCAATACGGAAGTACTCCGTCTTAATGGCCTTGTGCAGACCGCCAGCCAAGGACACGCCACGCTTGACGACCTTGGGGAGGAAGTCGGCAGCACCCACTCCAGCAGGATAACGCACGCACGTCAAAGTGTTGGCACCGGAGCCTTCCACAGTCACGAGCGAGCAACCGAGTGTCTTCATGGCCTCCTTCACAGCATCACCGATGAGCTTGTGCTCCTTGAAGCGCTCCTCCATGCCTCCGTTCTCGAGAAGGATGTCCAGCGCGACGTTGAGGGCGAAAAGGTGGTTCACTGACGGCGTGGCGAAGTAGCTTGGCTGACGAGCCTCGTAGTTCTTCATGATCGGCAGCCAGTTGCGCCAGTCCACGTAATACTTGACAGTCGACGTGTTCTTCTCAAAGAGCTGCAGCGCACGCGGGCGAATAACCATCAGACTCAGTCCAGCAGGGACGCCGATGCACTTCTGCGAGCCCGTGAGCACCACATCGAGGTCCCACTGCTTCATACGCGTCTCCTCGCCACCAGTAGCGCATACACCATCCACTACAATGACAGCATCTGGCTGAATACGGCGAATCGCACCTGCAAACTCCTTCACATGAGCGCGGACGCCCGTAGACGTGTCCACGTGAGTGATAGTCACTACCTTGAAGCTCGTGCCGCTCTGCAGAACCTTCTCCAGCTCTGCAACCGACGGCTGCGAGCCAATCTGCACTCAAACCCACCAGTCAACACCTGTATCATAGTACTGATCTCTCTGTCTGTCCTCACCTTGCCACGGATATGGGTGGTTTTAGCACCGTAGCGCTCCAGACAGTCCGCCAGATTATCTCCAAAGTATCCTGTAAGACAGTCCCATAGTTAAATATCTTCCTCTTTATATAACTCGTCAGTAAGAACAGCCTAACCGTTGTTCACAATGAGCACGTCGTCTCCCTTGTTGACCAAATTGGCACCGACCATGTCCCATCCGAGCGTTCCTGAGCCTGCAACCACGAGTGGCTGGCCGTCCGGAGCCAGGAAAACCTTGCGCATCTTCTCCAGACATTGGCCGAAGACGTCGATAACAGTTTTGTCCACGTGGGAGATGCCCTCCATGCTGAAAGGTTTAAGCACACGCGGCTCGAACTCGATGGGACCCGGGTTCATGCACAATACGTTCTTGGTCATGCTGGATACGAGTGTTAATATGGGAGGGGAGTGAGCTACAGAAGGGGGAGGAAGAGAGAGAGAGAGAGAGAGAGAAATACGTACGTTAATAGAGAAGGGAGTCTTGTGTCCTGCGCCGTCGATCTGTGAGTGACGGATCGAATTGAAGCATGTGTCTCTCATTTTTTGTTTTTTTAAATGAAACTAATTATTGAATTATATTTAGTTTTGAGGAAAAAATTGTACAGAAGGCATTTTTAAAAGAATAAAGTTTTATAGGTCATTGAGTTTAAGATTGTAGTGTTATGAACGACGGAATACGAGTCAGGAATGAATCAAATCGCATAAAGATACGCAATGTTGAAGTGAACATATTCGCGTTCGTAAGCAGATCGATTACCCTGAGCCAGGCAAGACAGCAAGTGCGAACCATTCCTATCTACTCTGCGTCTTGGCGGTCTTGACTTCTTATCGGAAACAATCCCTCCCTAGTGTATTTTTTTACATTTGCCAGCTCTTTGTCTGAAGAAGCTCGAGTACAGCAAATTCCCCCCAAGAAAGGTATATTAAAGCTTCCTTTTTGAAGAATACCAGTGCAAAGCGAGTTAACACTGACCTCAGCAAACGGTCAGAAAGCAATCGACAAGCACTTAACATCTTCCTGAAAACTGACGTATCACATCAAAATACTGCAATCAAAACAGCTAGGTGTACTAAGTTTTTCAAAAGAACTCACCATTATTACTCAGAAGTGTACATGTGCCGGCTAGAACAGACTTTATCCAACATTGGTGGCGAATCGTTCCTATTTTCCAAGACGCTGCCTGTTCAGTCAAGCCGTGGTCTCTTCCTCTCGGGTGCAGGTTCCATGAGATTGTTGAGAAGCTCCAACTCAGATTTGTACTCTGGGAGCTTGGCTTGTGAGTCTTCGAACCACTTCCGAGTTTTGGTGATCGTCACAAAATGTTCCTTCGCTTCAGAAGTTATTTTGATCTTGATAGACGCGTTCCATGGGCCACCATGACGGCGAATCGCACCGGCAAAGTCGTATGCCATAAACAATTTATGCTTTACAATCCTTGTAGTCTCGTCGGAGCCACGAAGAAATGCTTGAAGCTCACCATTCTCTGCCTTAGCGTACGGCATTTCCCAGCTAAATGGCATCTCGAGCCTTTCGATCTCTTCTCTTAGCCATCCACGCCGTTTGGCAACAATATCATGCAATTGAACACACATTTCGCTCTCCACATCAAGACGACCAATGTACTGAGTGAAACACTTCGTGAATGGCACCAGCTCATGCGGCCCCTTTTGCTTCAGTTTTGCCACTATTTCTTCAACTTGGTCAGTGTGAGTAGTGACATGTTCCCATAGAATTCGGGCTGCAACGATGGAGCGTACATCTAAAATCTTCTCCACAGCGGCTTTCAAAATACTTTGCTTCGCTTTCCCGTCCTGAGGACGGGCCGTCCTCCAAGCCATTTGCTACTTGTAACAGAAGCTCCGCGCCCGAATCGTTTCCAAATCCCCCCAGTATAATATTTTCGTCGTTGTAAGCTTCTGTGTCGGATACGAACACCACCATATCTTCCGTGTTCTCAAAAAGGTCAAGCACAGCCTCACCAACGATACCCCAGTCAAACTTCTGGATAGCTTTCGTTAGGGCTGGTAGTATCGTTCTGTTTCCGCTCAAATAGCCGAGACGACGGCAATATTTCGAGAAAAACTCGGCGGTCAGGCTTGCATTGGTCGTATCCAGCAACAGATCGCAAACTACCCTGGAAAATCTGAAGGAAGCCTTATGAAGATTTCCCCAGCAGTCTTTAGTCCCCCACCGGTAATTTTCTCTTGCTGTTTCAAGCAAATCTGCTATTGTTTCGCTACTTACGGGTCTCCGAGATCCAAGGAGCTCCGCAGCAATCCAGATATGCATGAAGCGAAAAATATTCTCGACATATTCAGCGTCTGGCCAGACTACAACCGCAAAACGAAGGTACTGCGTGCTTCGAATAACCCCCTCATTCCCCGTGAATACATCTCCAGTTGTTCCATAAGCCTTCCACAACTCTAGAAAAGTTTCACGTCCAGGATTCAGAAAATTCAAATCGGTTCTACGAGTATTATAACCGGTTGAGAACCCTCCTAAACCGTCTCCACTTGTGCTGTACCAGTGAATCGTTTCTTTATCAATCCAATTCTCCCAGCCCTCTTCATCCAGTCGGTTATCAACTTTTTCGGATAACTTCGCAATAACAAAGTGGAGTTTTTTATCACTAGGAACAAGAGCATTTGCTTCTTCAAGAGCACGGAATCTGGCACGATCCACTCCCTTTAAAGCCCCACAGCCCAGCTCTCTGATGCTCTTCTCCGTGTACTCGTGCGATAACAACAGCGCAAATAGTTTCACATCCATGTCTCGAATCGCTTTGGCAAGATCGTCAACAACAGTGTCAGGATTTCGTTTTAGACTTTGCATATCAGCCGGTAGGCAAATCGAGTACACCAAAGCAAGACGATACCCCTTTGTAACCTTCTCCAAAGCGTGCTCTGCATCAGCATAGTGAACTGCATAGTGGTTGAAATAGGCAGCTGTTCCTTCGCTCTTGCCGAAGTCGTGACGACTGGAGACTTCTCCATTCCGATACACCACCAAGTCACCTCCTTCATGAGTACTCGGTGGTTGGATAACCAACGTAGCAATCATTCCGTCTTCCTTCTCGGTATCTTGGTGTTTCAAAAAGTGGCCTCCTTCCTCATAGACAAGCAGTTTGTACAACAAACACTGCAGTTGGATTCCTTTGTAGCCCAAGCGGTCAGCGATTGTTTTTGCCAGCTTCTCAAGTTCAGGCTGCCAAGAGGGATGCTTGATCTGCACTCGATCAGGTGAGAGTTGCCAGCTCTTTCGGACATTCTCGTCCATTTTAGTGTCCATGTTGTGACCGTAGGGTGATTTCTGGCACTGGGTAATGAGAGCAGTTGCTTGGTCTGGTGTCAAAGGCGACGAAACAAGTCCAACGCCATCGACATATAGTCCAGGTAACGGCGGTAATGTCTTTGCACATCCTCCAAATGTGTACTCTCCAGCGTCAGTTGAGGCGAGGGTCTCACTAATCTTCTTTGCTGCCACTCCATTAGGCACAGGAATATCGTTCGGTTCACCTTCACCGCCAAAAGGCCATTTGCCCTCAGGAGAATACTGATTGTACGCCATCGTGGTGTTCTTGCGACGAGAAAGAAAATTTTGAACTGGGAAACAATTTCTGAAGATCACAAAAGTCTCCAATGAACTAGTTCTGCAGGACCATCACTCAAACCAATTTTCTGCTAAATCTTTTTTATTATGAATTAATAGGTTTGAAGAGGTTGAGGGGTATAGACTTTACTTGAAAACGGCTTTGACGAGTAATGTACTTTGCATCAAAATAATACAAAACAGCTACCGTAAAACTCAACTTCTATCTGACAGAATCTTATACTACATTTGACCAGTAATATCGTGCAAATTCCGTGACTAGCTAATACAGCGACAAAACCTTTAGGTTTTAGGCTATATCTCGGCAGAGTTAGGAGGTCCTATTTAGATATGTTTCTGCTGTTCGATAGGCTAAGAGACTAGTGACGATGACTTAGATTTTGGAGAACTACGGGTGGCTGGCATACAACTGACGGCAAAATGCACCGCGACAAAATTTTGAGACACAATTTTGACTTGATTTCACTATGCAATTAGTAAAGGATTATATTACCTTTATTAAGGGCGACCTTGAAACACCTGACCGGCATGCTGTCCATTACATCGAGTAGCTCTTTCATTGTCACCGTTTCCCATGCAGCCATTACTGCAGCAGTGAGCTCGGGTACTGAGCTGTACTGCTTTCCGTGACTGTAGACCCTCCGAGCCAGTATCCCCACACATTCTCAAAAGGATTGAGATCGGGGGAGCAAGCAGGAGCTGCCCCCCGATCTCTTTGAAAAATGACTTGCTTTCTTCCGAGGCATGATTTGAAGCATTGTCCTGCATAAAGACGAAATCGGTGCCGTAGTTGCGGTGAGTAAACTGGAGCAGATGCTCCGAGATAGTGTAGATGTAACTCAGCGAGTTCTGGCAGCCTTTCAGCACCACCAACTCGGAGTTCCCCTTAACCGCAAATGCCCCCACACTATCAGAGTCCCCTCCCCTGTTTTGGCGACGCATGCAGCGACGAGGAGAGTTCTTCGGATCTCTCCAGTAGTTCTTGTACCCGTCGACGCCATTTAAGTTGAACTTCATTTCGTTTGAAAAGATGATCAACGGCCAGACAGCCTCCTTTTGCCTCCTTTTGCGCCGCTATTGAGAGCCTTTCAGCAAACTCGCGAGCAGCCATGTGCTCCTTCGTAAGCGGTAGCGTATGGTCCATTTTAGAGTAAACAAGGAAGTCTACCCCTCTGGATCGTACGCACGGAGCACGGTAGCTTGTAGTCAGTCTTCAACTCGGCCATAGAGGACTTACCGGTGGCAGCAGCACGCACGGCCTGACGTATTTGTCTGTCCGTGAGCGCCGACGGACGTCCTCCCTTCTTCTCGCGGTTTTCGATGGTATTGATGGCGTAGTTGACTCCGTTGGGTGAGAGGGTGAGAGCTGGAGGTTTTTGGCACTCACACGGATGCTACGGCCAGCCTCACGGAGGCCCCTCATGCGGCCGCGCTGTGATGGGGGGCCCTGCCCCATACTGAAAGTAGGACAATAAGGCCAGTACCCGAGCTTACTGCTGCAGTAATGGCTGCATGGGAAACGAAATAACAATGAAAGAGCTACTCGATCTAATGGACAGCATGCCGGTCAGGTGTTTCAAGGTCGCCCTTAATAAAGGTAATATAACCCTTCTGCGGTGCAGGGGCGCATTATGCGCTCTTTGGGTATGTTTTTCATATAGGTACGAAAACAGACTGCTTGAAGGGCGCATAAAGGCCCTTTTAGAAAAAAACGTACTTTAAAGAACTTCCAGAATTTCTACCAATAACTGCACTTTGTTTTCTTACGGCTAGGGTATTTTATAAACTACGACCTTTTTTTTTCGATGCGCAGCATAATCTTCCTGTGTGGCGTCTCTCTGCCGTCCATTTGGGATCCCCCCCCCCGCCAATAGAAAGGTAAGATATTTACATATATATATTATCAACATATTGGACTAATGCGAACTACGTTCTCAGACGCAGAAGACAAGCTACTAGTGCAGATTGCTGCCCAATTCGAAGACGAAGGCCTGCGGGTTACATGGGCATATGTAGCCCGGCAGATGCATGGGACGCGGACGTCTAAGGAGCTCCGGCTTCGGATGGAAAGCCTAAAGCGAACCTACGGCAAGGTAGTAAGGGCCTTCCCGCGATGCTTTTTCGGAGAACAACACACACGTCGGCGCTCCCGTCGTGTAGCCCCTTCCCGGTCGTTACTTGCAGGTGGCCCAAGGACTCATTCACGAGAGGCAGCTACAGCTGCCACAAGCATCGTTGCCACAGCAACTGCCGCCGTCCAAGGTCAGTAAGAATGGTGTGATTCGGTGCTACGTGTACTTGACGTTGTTCGTGTATGTGCAATAGGTGACGAGCTACGAGAAGCAGTGGTAGAGCGTGGTGGCGGCGCAGTACAGCAGTGTCGCGGTGCAGCGAAAGACACCGGTGCAGCCGTTGACACCAACGTCCAAGGTGCGTGATGAATGTGTACATGTACTGGACGACGGTGCACTAGTTGCTAATGTTGTGTGCATGCGTAAGGTGCAGGTGGTGAGCATCGAGCAGCAGGCGGACTACATCTCATCGATGCTGTGCAAGGTGTGTAAGGTCTTTATGGATGTGGTGCTTCTGATGGCTGATGCTGCTATGTGTTTTGTAGGACTTGGACATCGGGACGATGCTGGCACAGCGTACGCTGGTACTGTCGGTAGAGGTGAGAAAGAACTACATGGACTGTGTGGATGCTGTGGTTGTTGACGTTATTTGCGTACTGTGTATGTAGCTCACGAGCATCGTGTAGGAGTTGTTGTTAGTGACGCCGCTGTCCGAGGTGGGGGAAGCCGTGTTGTGAGATGGACACAAGATGCTGACGTTGTGCTATGTGATATGCAGTTTCCAAGCGCCGTGGATCAGCAGCAGTAGATGATGAGGGTGGCGTTACTGGCCCAGGTGAGCGGAATTATATTGTAGAGGTGTTCTGTGTTAGTGACATCGTTATGCTTGCTGTGTAGTTACCAAACGTCGCGTGTGCGTGAGTTCTGCTAGTGGTGTACGCGCGTCGAGACGTAGGCGTGCAGCTGCTGAACGTCCGATTGGTGGACAATCTGCTCGTGGTCGTGCACTTCGAAGTGCTAGTGCTGAACATGCTTCGGGTGCTTTGGCTGGCACAAGTGATGGTCGTGCTTCGGCCATTGGACGTGCTGCTGGTGATGACTTTGTTTCGAGTGGCCAAGTTGGCAGCGATGAACTTGCTCATGGTGGACGTGCGCTTCGAGGTGATCGTGCTACCGGTGATGAACTTGCTTCGAGTGGTATTGCTGGCACTAGTGGTGGACAAGCTTTGGACAATGGTCGTGCTACTGGTGATGAACTTTCTGCGAGTGGTATTGCTGGCACTAGTGGTGGAAATGATGTTCGTCGTGCGTGTGGCACTAGTGGTGGAAATGATGTTCGTCGTGCGTGTGGCACTAGCAAACAACGTACAGCTAAACATGGGCGTACGGCTAGATATGGGCGTGTGTATAGTGGTGGGCGTACTACTGCAGATGTGCGCACTTCTAGAGGTGGGCGTACGGCTAGAGGTGGCACTGCTAGAGGTGGCCGCCCTATTCATGGTGGACGGGTTGTTAGTGTTGGGCGTTGGGGCTTGGCTGCTAGCAACCAACCTACGTCTAATACTGGTCGGGCAGAAATGTATGGGTGTGTTTCAAGCGGTGCTGCAGCTGCAAGCGCTGGCAATAACATCACGGTTGGTGAAATTGATAACTCACGGTGTCTCGATGTTCGAGCATCTTGTGGCGGTAGTTTTAGTGTCGGTACTACCCGTTACACTGGCGACAACGACGTTATATCGGGATAGTGACGGAGTATCTGCGATTAGCAGAGGTGCCAGTAGTCCAGACACGATGAATCTTGCGCCATCTTCATCACGTGCGAACACCCCAACATCTCGATCACCCAATGAGGCCAAATCAACACCACGATCCACGCCTATCCTACTCCAAGATGTCTACATTGACAAACTGGTCGCGTTCACACCTGACAATGAAACGTGGATGAAGGCTAAGGCATACAGACCGATTGGTACATCCTACATTGTCGGCCGCATTTACCGTTCTGTGAAGAAGGGGAAGAACGCTACTCTCTTTCAAATCCGATGGCTGGATAGTCAATTTCAAAACAACTTGGAGATCATCAACGCTGGCGTCGCACAGCGTGGTATCAAGAATTACGTTGCACTTACACAGTTGAAAACTCCTAACTGGCGTGTTCTCGTGGAGCCTGATCCTGGTGATGAGCTTGACATCGACTCTGAAGCCTCCGACCTAGTGGAAGATTCCATTGAAGCGTTCGATCCTGGCAGCGTTCTTCCCACGAGTCTATCAGAGGTGGAGGCGATTAGAAACATGCGATTTGTCCCCGGAGAAGACGTTGAATCTCCCTCCTACCTGTATGCGCATGCCGACGGTACAACCAAGACCCACATCCGCCCTGAGTACAAGCACCTTTTCGAGCACTCTGCCTGCTCAAGCTTTTTCGCGTACATACCACTATTTTTCTGGCGCCAGACATTGCACGAGACGAATCACTACGCTACTTTGAAGGATATTCGCATCGGCAACCCGTTCACGCTGGACGAGTTGATGACTTTCCTCGGAATTTTGTTCTTCATGGCCGTGAATGATAAGGGGGAGTACGCAAACTATTGGGGTCAACAAGCCGAAGACTTAGTGTTTGGAGGATCTACAACCGCTCTAGATTCTATCATGTCACTGTATCGATTCAAGCTCCTTCGGCGTTGCCTGAGCTTCAATGCTTCGCCAACCACTCTTAAGAAAGATGCTGCGGCAAGGATTAGGCCGCTTCTGAATCTACTAAAGATCACCGGGGGGCAGTACGTTAATGTCGGACGCAATGTTGCTTTGGACGAAGCTAGTGTCGCGTGCAGAACTCGCCAAGGCCGACACATGATCGTGTACAACCCCACCAAGCCAACGGGCAAGTATCACTTCCGACTTTATATGGTGTGCTGTTCTACTACGTGGATAGCTCTGAACTACAAGCTTCATTGTAATTGAAGTGACATTTTGGACCGTTTAGACGGTGTTGTTGGGCTGGAGGAAGCCCAGAGTTTGAGAGAGGAGTTCGAAGCTGTATCGAAAATCCGGCAGCATGTGCTTGAAGTTACACGACCTCTCTTTGGGACGAACCGAATTGTGAACATGGATAACTACTATACATCAGTGCAGCTGCTGCAGGAACTGCGGCTTAAAGGTCTCTATGGGAGAGGTACAATTCGTACAAATAGCAAACACTTTCCTGCGCATTCAATACTGCCCAAAGATGATTGCACTCGTGGAGACTACCGACAGGCTGTGGCTCGGGATCACAGTATGCTAGCGGCATCCAGGTGTGATGGCAATGTAGTCAACATGATTTCCAATGCAGATTCGACAGCCATTACAAGTGTGGCTCGAGTGATTGGCAAAGAACGAAAGGAATTTACGTCGCCAGTGTGTGTTGCCCACTACAACGCCAATATGCAAGGGGTTGATAGACTTGATCAAATTAGAGGACGCTTCTCTATTTCTGACGGACACTCCTACAGACGTTGGCACAAAAAGCTGGCATTAGCACTAATCGATGTCGCGCGATCCAACGCATACCTCACTCAACGTCTCGTCAAAACGGACACCCCGCCCATCCGAGACCCCCATCGAAAGTTTATGATGGAGCTTGTGGGGGAATTGCTGAATGGACAGTGGAAAAACGCTCCAAGTGAAGGGCGCATGCTTTACACTGGCGCATGTGCTACAAGGGACGAAATTGAAGCAGTAAACATGCCGCCGGCACGACCAAGCGTTGACCGTGTTAGAGGTGCAACGATGGTGTGTACGTCAGTTTCGTCAAGGCAAATTTATGACAAAAGGCAGAGGAAACGTCGACGCTGCATAGTATGCAGGTGGGAGGGCAGATACCCAACCGAGGTTACGACCTACTGCTATTCCCATGACGTATGCTTGTGCCGAGAACTGCACGACGTACCTGTCAAGCCGTGGATGTGCCCAAACACTACTGCAACATGTTGGGAAAAATTCCATCAGTTCTATCTTCAGCAAAATTTGTTTACTGACAAGGGCAACGTCAGGCGACACTCAAAGCTTGCCATGTTGAAAGCAGCAGCAGGTGACAACGAGTCGAGGCCACCTGTAGTACGCCAAATTCAAATATAGGTGAAGTTGTTTGTTTGAGTGCATGTGTTTACCTGTATGTAACTTGAATTTAGTATGCTTCTTGTAACGGGGTTACACGTACAAGTGGTTGTACCACTTGTAACTCTAACAGTTAGGATAACTGTTAGAGGTTGGAAATGGGCCTCAGACCTTGGTGTGCTGTACACACCAAAGGATACATGGGCGAACCACATTATTGGATGGTTCGTGTGCATTTGTGCATATTATTGGTAGAAAGTAACGGGTTTCTACCAATCACTGAGCAGAGTTTCTGCCAACCACACGTTGGCAGACCCTTTAGAAATAGATGACAAACAGTTTTAGGAGGTCCATAATTGGCTTATGCCAAATTCAATAACAGTTCTCATTTTTACGGTATTTGCAGTATTAATTTAGTTATATTTGATTTAATTATACTTATTTAAATAAGTATACTTAAATTAAGTCTATTCTAATTGCACGCTTCCTCATACACGTAAGCGCACGTGTACGCCATCTAATAGGTCTAGGTAGACCCATTACACCTGGTAGCACTTGTTGGTCCGTCCCACGACCGACTGCAGTTCGTTCGTATGGAGTCATACGAACGCGGGGTCGAGAACTCCCCAATGGATCAGGGATCCACTGGGACCCCACACATGTCCGTGACGCGCACGGACTGTGCCCACCTGTCGGACCCAGAGTGGGAAGCTCTCCAAAGACTTTCGCAAGTCATTGGAGAGGCAGCGGTAGCGACGATGCTTCGTACGCTATCGCCGACAGAGCAACATGGTGTTGCTCTGGGGTACATTGTGAAGGAGCAACGAGATTTTGCTGCCTCGGTGGCTTCTCCGAAGCCACGCGTGGAGTCGTTGAAACTCCACGTGAGTACCTACACGGGGAAGGAGGACGAGACCCTCCTTCGTTGGCTTGTCGAACTTGACACAGCCGTTGCGGCTCGACGTATCGTCGATCCGATGTAGAAGGTCGCGTTCGCCATGTCATGTCTTGGCGGACGTGCGAGGAGTTGGGCCTATGGGCGCCGACTCTCAGATCCTACGTGCTTCAGCACGTACGAGGAGTTCAAGGAGGAACTCAAGCTTGCGTTTGAGCCTCCGAAGAACGAGTTCAGATCGAGAGCGGAGTTTCTCGATCTGCAACAGGGCAAGGATGATGTTCACACCTTTGCCCAGCGTGCTCGATACTTGGTATCGAACATAGTGGCCAACCCGATCGACGAGGCGACCAAGGTCGTCACGTTCATGAAGGGACTAAGAGATGGTCCCGTCAAAACATATCTCTTCCGAGAGTATCCGAATACTCTCGAAGAGGCGATCAGCCTTGCGATGCAAGAGGAGTTCAGCCGACGTCAAGCTAAACTCCATGCGAACGCGCCGAAGCCGGCGCGTCCTGTTGCGAAGACGGGAGGTCCGGAACCTATGGACCTCTCGAGTGTTACGACTGCTGGTCAACAGCAGCGTAAGAACGTCAAGGTTCGATGTTACCTGTGTGGTAACATCGGTCACTATGCACGCAAGTGCACAGCGGGCGGGCGTTCAAAAAACGCCAAGGACCAGTAGGCGCGGGGCATCCTACTGGTAATGCAGTCTCGCGTGTCGAACTCGGACACGCGACGTTGAAGGCTGCTGCCCCCAGCGAGAAGGTTTCTCGCTGCGAGATGCAAGATGACAAGCCAGGCCTTGTCATCCTGAACGTGATGTCGAAGAGAGTGAACTCTCTTCGTGCCCTAGTGGACTTGGGCGCGTCGAACAACTTTGTTCGACAGGGAAGTCTTCGAAGGCTTGACTTCGAAGAGACCGACACGCCTCGCGGCGTGTTGGAGGTGCGGTTGGCAACAGGTGCCACCGTAAGGAGTGAGAAGCGCGTGGTCCGTGTGCGCTTCTCTTACAAACGAAGGACGTTTGTAGAAGACCTTACCGTCTTGGATCTAGACGATAAGTTCGACTTGGTATTAGGCATGCCGTGGCTTGCACGGCATGATCCGGTGATCAACTGGGAGAAGCGTACGCTCGTACGCTTCAACAACACATGCGCGACAGAGAGCGATGGCCCTGTCAGTGCTGCACATGCACCGGCCGGTGCATGTGGATCCCCAGTTGAGGCAGCAGCGGCCGCCGCTGTCTCCGATCGCCGCCGGCGACCATCAACGACTCCGAGAGTCGTTGTGAGAAAATGTGTGTCGACTCAGAAATCTGAGCCGAAGGGTCGCGGTCACATGAGTGATGGTCAGGTGAATGTGAATCACCTGACGCGTAAACATCTGAATGATGTTTGTCACATGAGTGATGGTCAGGTGAATGAGATTTACCTGAGAGAAGGTATTATACCGGTATTACCGGTATCCTTGGAGGTACTTCAAGCCTCCAAGGGTCGCGCCGACGACGTCGCGTCAACTCTGGGAGTTGACGAAGAAAATAAAATTCGGGGAACCGAAAGACGTGCGTCAGCTCTGGGAGCTGACGCCACGGGCGCTTCGCAGCTAGTTCCGGGAACTAGCGATCGGTCATCAGCTCCGGGAGCTGATGAGACGTGTATAGGCGAACAGTCGCTGCTAGTTCCGGGAACTAGCGATCGTACATCCGCTCTGGGAACGGATGATATGTGTACAAGCGAACACTCGCTAGCGCAGGAAGCTAGCGAGAGCACGTTGACTCCGGGAGTCGACGATGCGGTTGCTTCATCCGCTCCGAGAGCGGATGGAGGCGCAGCGGTTCAGGGAACCGACTGCGCGGCAGGAGGTGCTGGCGGTTGCAAACGCCCAGCACCCGAACAACCTGCGTGCTCACGTGCAGCAGCGCTGCACGCGATGAGCGGCACTCAAGCCGGGCTTGATAGTGCGAGTCAGCGGAAGGAATCCGCTGACGATTACGATAAAGTCCCGTCCAAGGTGGGATGCCTTGGACGTGGAGCGCCTGGAGCTGAGCTCCATGGCAGACCTTCGCGGCGCAAGCTCAGGGAGCTTTGCGAGTCCCAGTCCGTGACTGTGGAGGGTGTGTCTGCGGTGCAGACACCGAGTGTCAAGGCGTTGGACGTCTTGACACGAACTGATACTGCGGTACAGTATCAGAGCGCGCGGCACTAGCTCAGTGAGCTGTGTGAGTCTCAGTCCGTGACTGAGAAGGGTGTATCTGCAGGGCAGACACCGAGTGTCGAGACGTTGAACGTCTTGACACGTACTGGTACTGGGTTACAGTACCAGAGGATGCGGTTGGAGAATCCGCCGACGTGTGCGTCGGCGTTGACCGCACTTCCAACGATGAGTTGGAAGCGCTTCGCGCGGGACTTGTACAATGGACGCATCGAACAAATTTGCATTCTCTCGGATATCGAGAGAGTGGATCGCGAAGCCGAGGAGCTGAAGCAGCTCGTCGTCGATGGCATCACTGAGGGCGTTGACCCCCTCAGTGCGAAGACCAAGAAGCAACGCTTCGAGGAGCAGAGTTGGGACTCGTTGAAGTCGAGTCCCTATTACGAGATTCTGCGGGAGTACAAGAATGTACTCCCGGACGAGATTCCTTCGGAGCTTCCGAAGGATAAGGGCGTACAGCACGAGATTGATCTCGTGCCGGGCACGAAGTACTGTGTTACACGGCAGTGGCCACTGCCGCGTGAACAAGTGCAAGCGATCGACGACATCTTTGAAAGTCGCCGTCTTGCAGGTCAAGTGCGGGAATCAAAGTCCCCGCACAGTGCTCCAACGTTCTGTGTTAAGAAACCACAGGGCGGCTGGCGCATCGTTCATGCGTACAACAAGTTGAACGATGCGACGATACCGGCGCAGACGCCGATACCGCGAAAAGATGTTATCATCGATTCGATGGCCTTGAGCACTATCTTCAGTGCTCTAGATCTGCGTGATGGATTCTATCAAATCCTCATGCGAGAGAGGGACATCCCTCTCACAGCGGTAAGCACTCCAAGCGGTATGCTTTGGGAGTGGCTCGTCATGCCACAGGGGCTTAAGAACGCCCCTGCGACGTTCAATAGATGCGTGACACATCTATTGCGCTCGGTGCGCGACTTCGCACCGAGCTACTTCGACGACGTGTTCATCCACAGCCGGGCTGTGAACGGGAAGACGGACATTGAGATGCACAAGGTGCATCTCCGAAAGCTGCTAGAGCTTATGAGGAAACATAAGCTCTATGCGAACCTGAAGAAGTGTATCTTCGGGGCGAGCGAGATACCCGTGCTGGGGTGTCTCATGGGGAAAGACGGCGTGCGCCCTGACCCAGAGAAGGTCAGAGTGATCAATGAATGGCCCACGCCATCCAATGTGAAGGAACTGAGGCAGTTCCTTGGGCTTGCCACGTACTTGTGCAAGTACGTGGACAACTATGCCGGCAAGATTCGCCCGTTGTCACAGCTTCTTAAGAAAGAAGCTGAGTGGATTTGGACGACCGAGTGCGAGGAGGCATTCGGTGCAGTCAAGCAGGGCTTGACTGAAGCGCCGATCTTGGCCGTGGCGGACCAAGATCGTCCATTCCACGTAGTGTGTGATGCATCCGACTTTGCAATCGGATGTGCATTGATGCAACACGATCACGAAGGGCGTGATCGTGTAGTCTACTATCAATCGCGTCAGCTCAAGCCAGCTGAGCGTAACTACCCTGTACATGACAAGGAGCTCCTTGCCATGAAGTATGCACTCGCAAAATTCCGAGTGTATCTACTTGGGAGTAGACCGTTCGTGGTCTATACAGACCACGCATCATTGCGTACGGCGATTAAGTCGCCGCACATCTCGCAACGTATGGCGAGATGGTTGTCCTTCTTCGCGGAGTACAACTTCCGGGTGGAGTACAAACCCGGAAGACTCAATGTAGTGGCCGACGCGTTATCGCGTCGACCTGACTATGCGGAGACGGTCGACGCCAACGCAGTTGGCGTCGTGAGGACAAGTGTGCCGTCGTCAACGTTGATTAACGACGTGAAGAACGCGTATGCAAGGGATGCAGACGCGAAGGGGCTGCTGGAGTTCCTCGCAGCACCTTCCGACGTGGCACGTCGGAAGCTAACCCCTCATCTTCGAGCTCGTGTACACCGCTATCGTGTACACGAAGGCCTACTGTTGTACAGTGCAGTAGACGAAAATGCGGATCGCATTGTCGTTCCGAATGATCATGACCTCCGGTTGAGGATCATGTTTGAGTATCACGATGCCCCCACGGCAGGGCATCCGGGTCGTGAGAAGACATACACTCTTCTCACGCGTGACTTCTACTGGCACCACCAGTACAAGTGGGTGCGCAAGTACGTACGTGCTTGCGAGGTTTGTCAACGCGTGAAGCCTGCACAGTTCTCGCAGGCTCCTCTTCAATCACTACCGACTCCGTCGGAGTGTTGGCAGTCCATGTCCATGGACTTTGTCTTCGGTCTTCCGCCTGACAGCAAGCGGAGAACGGGCATCGTTGTCTTTGTGGACCGATTCAGCAAGATGGTTCATCTTGCTGCCGTCCCGGCTACTGTTACAGCCGCGCAGACTGCGACTGTTTGTTGACATGGTGTTCAAACACCATGGCATGCCGCTCGACATTGTGTCGGACCGTGATCCACGCTTCACAGCGCGGTTCTGGCGAGAAGTGTTTACACTTCTTGGTTCACAGCTATCAATGTCGACTGCGGATCATCCGCAGACGGACGGACAGACCGAACGTGTCAACCGTGTATTGGGTGACACGTTGAAGAGCTACGCTCACTCGTTCCCGCATTGGAGCGAGTGCTTGCCGATGGCAGAGTTTGCCATCAACAACTAGGTGCATGCCTCGACAGGGCATACACCGTTCTACGTGAACGCCATGAGGCATCCACGATTGCCGAGCATGCTCGGCGGGGTAGCTTCCTCCTTAAGTGGGGGAGGATCTACGGTTGCGTCCGAACAACCGCAGAATGCAACTGATAGCAGCACACTATCAGCTGCGGTGACGCGTGCGACGTCTCGTTCGAGCAGGAACGAGAGCGCGATGTCTGTGCCGGGCACAGACATGAGAGATGATAGCGAGCAGGCAGGGCCTGCTGCTGACAAGGGCAACAAGCTGAAAGGATTCAGCTCGGGTGCGCTAGACTTTGTCCAGCGAAGACAAGCCGTCATACGGTTTGTCCAAGATGCTATCGCAGCTTCTGTCGATCGACAGAAGCTGAACGCTGATACTGTTGGTAGAGGCAACACAAATGAATTCGAAAAGGGTTCGTTAGTTTTGTTAGCTACACAAAACCTACCTAGACATGCAGTGTCTGACTTTGGAGCAAGCAAGCTTGCTCCAAGATTCATTGGGCCGTTCAAAGTACTTGAACGGCATGGTAACGCGTACCGGCTGGACATACCGTCCAGCATGAGGCTCCACCCGACCTTCTACGTCGGGCGGTTGAAGCCGTACGTGCAGCACGGACTACCTAGGGTTGGTAGTGCGACCGAGGAGTGCGAGAGGACTGGAAGGCCTTCTCGAGACCGTCGACACGGTCGATCAACCGGTTCACTCTCGTCCCAAGACCGGACGAGAGGTTCGAGGCAGTCTGAGCTGCCTCGCAGACCTCAGCACGGAGGACACGAACCTCCTGCTTCAGAGCAGCTATCTCAGCGCTCTGTGTCTGCTCCAGCGCAGCAACTCGATCGTGCAGGTCACGATCGTCATGGTCATAGCGTTGACCATGCGGAGGGAGTGTTCCCACCCCCTCCGCCGCCGTTGCGCGACGCGCGTGGAGCGATCCGCTGGGTTGTGGAGCGGATCGTGGCTCATAAGAGAACGAACTCTCAAGGGGTTCGTTTTCGTATTCGTTGGAGAGGATTTCCTCCCCATCGAGATACATGGGAGCCGCGGAACGTCCTGATGGAGGACGTTCCGGAAATGGTGAGGGCGTACGAAGCCCACCATAACTTGCAGGGTTAAACCCTGTACGAGGAGTGCTGCGGTCAGCCACAGCACTCGGAGCTTCGCGTGGCACAATACGACCACGGAGTTCCTTGATGTGATCGGGTACACGGACGACCGTGTACCCCAGGAGATCACTTTCGGTGAGGCGTGTTGCCAAGGGTGGGCAACACGGACAGGGTGTGCCAAAGGGAACGGCACATGGGATCCCCGCTTCCATCGACTGATCATGGAGGCGTTCACACTTACCACGTGTAGTGTAAGTGTAGTAGCGATCGCGAGCCGCAGCAACGCGCTCGCGATACGGCAGCAGGGTGTTTGATCCCTGCTAGCGAAGAAGAAGTCTTCTTCGCTTGCTTCTCCTAGTGGAGAGCATGGTAGACGGTGACAGATAACTTCTCTGTCGAACCGCTGGAGCAGCAGTGCTAGTAGGCACTGCTGAGGTCGTTGTTCCTGCTGCAGAGGCAGCAGGTGAGGCTTGCGCGTCCGCAGTAGCGGACGGAGACGTGGGCGTTGGCGAGTCCATTGCGAAATGAACTCGGATTTCTCTTGGGAACTTGACGGTCTTGTCAAGTTCTGTTGATTGACGTATCGAGACCGATACGTCGAATCTTAACGGGGGGATGGTGTAACGGGGTTACACGTACAAGTGGTTGTACCACTTGTAACTCTAACAGTTAGGATAACTGTTAGAGGTTGGAAATGGGCCTCAGACCTTGGTGTGCTGTACACACCAAAGGATACAGTGCGGGCGGAAAATATACGGCCACCCACGTTTTTTGCTAAATTTTAGCCAATACACAGCGTTAGACAATTCTGTTTACACCAATGAAACGAACAGAGCAAAACAAAGCGATTGCCGGTCGATTTACTGAATTTGGCCAACAATTGACAAAGTATCGGTCATCACAAGATTTATGCTGCTTGAATAGGTGGCGATAATTATATGGCCACAGACATCTTTGCGGTCTAGTTGAAGTCTAATTGCCCGCTATCTACGCTCAAAACGCGTGTATAGCCTATTAGAACACACTGTGAACGTTTCAGACAAAGTAAATTAAAATTGATCGAGAAAATATGCTGTGTCTTTCATATAGAACTTGGCTCGGAAATAGTGTCCGTCTCATTTGAATTGAGCTTTCACAGACACCAAGTGAAATTTAGCATGATGTGTAGCGCTGATAATACAAACAGAATCGTAATGAATTCATTGTGGGGTTGCATTACCTGTATATGAATCGGCTGTTAGCACAAAAGTCGTGTTTGTGAATTTGCAACCTCAAAAGTTCAACGTTAATACAAATGTCGATATAAAAGTAGCTGTAGTAGACGCTGTGGTCTTTCAAAGAAATTGCTACGCCAAAACGTTTGTTAGATGACTAATGTTGGCACCAATGTGTTGGCCTAACATTACACAAAGCTGCCCGTGCCTCTGGCTTACAACAATTCGACACAGGTGTCTGTGAAAGCTCAATTCAAATGAGACGGACACTATTTCCGAGCCAAGTTCTATATGAAAGACACAGCATATTTTCTCGATCAATTTTAATTTACTTTGTCTGAAACGTTCACAGTGTGTTCTAATAGGCTATACACGCGTTTTGAGCGTAGATAGCAGGCAATTAGACTTCAACTAGACCGCAAAGATGTCTGTGGCCATATAATTATCGCCACCTATTCAAGCAGCATAAATCTTGTGATGACCGATACTTTGTCAATTGTTGGCCAAATTCAGTAAATCGACCGGCAATCGCTTTGTTTTGCTCTGTTCGTTTCATTGGTGTAAACAGAATTGTCTAACGCTGTGTATTGGCTAAAATTTAGCAAAAACGTGGGTCCTTATGTGCTGCCCACCAAAGGATACATGGGCGAACCACATTATTGGGTGGTTCGTGTGCATTTGTGCATATTATTGGTAGAAAGTAACAGGTTTCTACCAATCACTGAGCAGAGTTTCTGCCAACCACACGTTGGCAGACCCTTTAGAAATAGATAACAAACAGTTTTAGGAGGTCCATAATTGGCTTATGCCAAATTCAATAACAGTTCTCATTTTTACGGTATTTGCAGTATTAATTTAGTTATATTTGATTTAATTATACTTATTTAAATAAGTATACTTAAATTAAGTCTATTCTAATTGCACGCTTCCTCATACACGTAAGCGCACGTGTACGCCATCTAATAGGTCTAGGTAGACCCATTACACTTCTAGCGCATGTGATTACCTGTATGTAACTTGAGTTTAGTATGCTTTTAGTGCACGTGTTTACCTGTATGTAACTTAAATTTAGTATGCTTTTAGCGCATGTTTTTACTGGTATGTAACTTGAGTTTAGTATGCTTTTAGTGCACGTGTTTACCTGTATGTAACTTGGGTTTAGTATGCTTTAAGCGCATGTGTTTACCTGTATGTAACTTGAGTTTAGTATGCTTTTAGTGCATGTGTTTACCTGAATTCCACTTAAATGTACGATGTGTTTGGTGCAAATTGAGAGTAGTTATTGTTGGGAAGGCTGTGATACTACTTTGTATTGCTGTTGTACAGATACACAGGAACTCGATCAGCCTTCCAGCTACATCTCACAAGGATTTCATCTGCTAGACTCCAGCGAAGACAAAACGGCTCTGTGCACGACTTTCGATGTCTTGGGCAGAATCGAGATGTTGCCGCCAGTAAGCGAGCCTTTGATAAAGTTGCGAGCTCTCGGGCCACCACCAGCTTCGCGTCTTCTTCAAATAAAAAAATATTCGCGAATACTAATGTAGCATCACGTGTAGCAGGGTTGCTTGAAAATGAAACATCCCGCACGTCTGTTTTCTTGATCATCACTTTGCCAAGGTGCGGGAATCTTCCAACAAACCGATGGAGGCAACGCTCTGCAAGTTGACAAAGGTCACGCCGAACTTCTATGCCAACGCATGCCCGGGCTGATGTTGCTATCGCTACTTGAGCGAGGATGTTGCCAACACCTGCACCAACATCCAGAAAAATGTCCCTATTGGTAACAGGACTCATCGCCCGAATTAGGCGAACAACTCCCCAAGAAAGAACTTCACCGGCATTATCCTGTGTCTTCCCAGCCTTCTGCCTCACGTCCCCGCGAGTGATGCCCCTAAATACAAGTCCGACTGCAACCACAGCATCGCTATGGGGTAATGGAGCAGGCGCTTGATCTACAATGAAACTCAATCAGCCGTAAACGACAGTGATACAAGGGAATGTACATTCTTACCGGGTATGTCAGAATCACTGGATGCATTTAATACATGAGGGCTGTGACCAGCCCGTCTACCACTAGTGCCAGCAATACCACTCGAAGCAAGTTCATCACCAGCTGGACGATCACTGTCCGAAACTCGTCCACCACTAGTGCCAGCAATACCACTCGAAGCAAGTTCATCACCAGCTGGACGATCACTGTCCGAAACTCGTCCACCACTAGTGCCAGCAATACCACTCGAAGCAAGTTCATCACCGGTAACACGATCACCTCGAAGCGCACGTCCACCAGTGAGCAAGTTCATCGCTGCCAACTTGGCCACTCGAAACAAAGTCATCACCAGCAGCACGTCCAATGGCCGAAGCACGACCATCACTTGTGCCAGCCAAAGCACCCGAAGCATGTTCAGCACTAGCACTTCGAAGTGCACGACCACGAGCAGATTGTCCACCAATCGGACGTTCAGCAGCTGCACGCCTACGTCTCGACGCGCGTACACCACTAGCAGAACTCACGCACACGCGACGTTTGGTAACTACACAGCAAGCATAACGATGTCACTAACACAGAACACCTCTACAATATAATTCCGCTCACCTGGGCCAGTAACGCCACCCTCATCATCTACTGCTGCTGATCCACGGCGCTTGGAAACTGCATATCACATAGCACAACGTCAGCATCTTGTGTCCATCTCACAACACGGCTTCCCCCACCTCGGACAGCGGCGTCACTAACAACAACTCCTACACGATGCTCGTGAGCTACATACACAGTACGCAAATAACGTCAACAACCACAGCATCCACACAGTCCATGTAGTTCTTTCTCACCTCTACCGACAGTACCAGCGTACGCTGTGCCAGCATCGTCCCGATGTCCAAGTCCTACAAAACACATAGCAGCATCAGCCATCAGAAGCACCACATCCATAAAGACCTTACACACCTTGCACAGCATCGATGAGATGTAGTCCGCCTGCTGCTCGATGCTCACCACCTGCACCTTACGCATGCACACAACATTAGCAACTAGTGCACCGTCGTCCAGTACATGTACACATTCATCACGCACCTTGGACGTTGGTGTCAACGGCTGCACCGGTGTCTTTCGCTGCACCGCGACACTGCTGTACTGCGCCGCCACCACGCTCTACCACTGCTTCTCGTAGCTCGTCACCTATTGCACATACACGAACAACGTCAAGTACACGTAGCACCGAATCACACCATTCTTACTGACCTTGGACGGCGGCAGTTGCTGTGGCAACGATGCTTGTGGCAGCTGTAGCTGCCTCTCGTGAATGAGTCCTTGGGCCACCTGCAAGTAACGACCGGGAAGGGGCTACACGACGGGAGCGCCGACGTGTGTGTTGTTCTCCGAAAAAGCATCGCGGGAAGGCCCTTACTACCTTGCCGTAGGTTCGCTTTAGGCTTTCCATCCGAAGCCGGAGCTCCTTAGACGTCCGCGTCCCATGCATCTGCCGGGCTACATATGCCCATGTAACCCGCAGGCCTTCGTCTTCGAATTGGGCAGCAATCTGCACTAGTAGCTTGTCTTCTGCGTCTGAGAACGTAGTTCGCATTAGTCCAATATGTTGATAATATATATATGTAAATATCTTACCTTTCTATTGGCGGGGGGGGGGATCCCAAATGGACGGCAGAGAGACGCCACACAGGAAGATTATGCTGCGCATCGAAAAAAAAAGGTCGTAGTTTATAAAATACCCTAGCCGTAAGAAAACAAAGTGCAGTTATTGGTAGAAATTCTGGAAGTTCTTTAAAGTACGTTTTTTTCTAAAAGGGCCTTTATGCGCCCTTCAAGCAGTCTGTTTTCGTACCTATATGAAAAACATACCCAAAGAGCGCATAATGCGCCCCTGCACCGCAGAAGGGTTATATTACCTTTATTAAGGGCGACCTTGAAACACCTGACCGGCATGCTGTCCATTAGATCGAGTAGCTCTTTCATTGTTATTTCGTTTCCCATGCAGCCATTACTGCAGCAGTAAGCTCGGGTACTGGCCTTATTGTCCTACTTTCAGTATGGGGCAGGGCCCCCCATCACAGCGCGGCCGCATGAGGGGCCTCCGTGAGGCTGGCCGTAGCATCCGTGTGAGTGCCAAAAACCTCCAGCTCTCACCCTCTCACCCAACGGAGTCAACTACGCCATCAATACCATCGAAAACCGCGAGAAGAAGGGAGGACGTCCGTCGGCGCTCACGGACAGACAAATACGTCAGGCCGTGCGTGCTGCTGCCACCGGTAAGTCCTCTATGGCCGAGTTGAAGACTGACTACAAGCTACCGTGCTCCGTGCGTACGATCCAGAGGGGTAGACTTCCTTGTTTACTCTAAAATGGACCATACGCTACCGCTTACGAAGGAGCACATGGCTGCTCGCGAGTTTGCTGAAAGGCTCTCAATAGCGGCGCAAAAGGAGGCAAAAGGAGGCTGTCTGGCCGTTGATCATCTTTTCAAACGAAATGAAGTTCAACTTAAATGGCGTCGACGGGTACAAGAACTACTGGAGAGATCCGAAGAACTCTCCTCGTCGCTGCATGCGTCGCCAAAACAGGGGAGGGGACTCTGATAGTGTGGGGGCATTTGCGGTTAAGGGGAACTCCGAGTTGGTGGTGCTGAAAGGCTGCCAGAACTCGCTGAGTTACATCTACACTATCTCGGAGCATCTGCTCCAGTTTACTCACCGCAACTACGGCACCGATTTCGTCTTTATGCAGGACAATGCTTCAAATCATGCCTCGGAAGAAAGCAAGTCATTTTTCAAAGAGATCGGGGGGCAGCTTTTAGACTTGCCTGCTTGCTCCCCCGATCTCAATCCTTTTGAGAATGTGTGGGGATACTGGCTCGGAGGGTCTACAGTCACGGAAAGCAGTACAGCTCAGTACCCGAGCTCACTGCTGCAGTAATGGCTGCATGGGAAACAGTGACAATGAAAGAGCTACTCGATGTAATGGACAGCATGCCGGTCAGGTGTTTCAAGGTCGCCCTTAATAAAGGTAATATAATCCTTTACTAATTGCATAGTGAAATCAAGTCAAAATTGTGTCTCAAAATTTTGTCGCGGTGCATTTTGCCGTCAGTTGTATGCCAGCCACCCGTAGTTCTCCAAAATCTAAGTCATCGTCACTAGTCTCTTAGCCTATCGAACAGCAGAAACATATCTAAATAGGACCTCCTAACTCTGCCGAGATATAGCCTAAAACCTCTCTGTCTCAAAGGTTTTGTCGCTGTATTAGCTAGTCACGTAGTCACGGAATTTACACGATGTTACTGGTCAAATGTAGTATAAGATTCTGTCAGATAGAAGTTCGAGTTTTACGGTAGCTGTTTTGTATTATTTTGATGCAAAGTACATTACTCGCCAAAGCCGTTTTCAAGTAAAGTCTATACCCCTCAACCTCTTCAAACCTATTAATTCATAATAAAAAGATTTAGCAGAAAATTGGTTTGAGTGATGGTCCTGCAGAATCAGTCAAGTCTTTGTTTCTTTCTCTCGTTTGCAGGTTCCAGGAGGTTATTGAGAAGCTCGAGCTCGGATTTGTACTCTGGGATCTTGGATTGCGAGTCATCGAACCACTTCCGGTTCTTAATGATTTTGATAAAGTCCTTGCCCAATTTAGAGATCGCAACAGACGCGTTCCATGGCCCACCACATTCACGAATTTTCCTCGCAATGTCCAATATCGTGTAAGATCTACCCACGAGACATGGTTGTCTTACCTCCACAGTTCCTTTTGTCATCATAGACTCGTCGGGACCACGAAGAAATTTTTGAATCTCAGCGTTCTCTTCTTTCGCGTACGGCATTTCCCAAGTAAACAGCATCTCAAGTCTCTGAATTTCTTTCCTTAGCCATTCACGCCGCTTATCAGCAATATCACGCAATAGGATACACGTCTCGTTCTCGGCAGGAAGTTGACCAATGTATTCAGTGAAGGACTTCGTGAAAGGTACCAGCTCATACGGCTCCTTCTCTTGTAATTTGGTCACCACTTCGTCAACCATGTCCGCGTGCATCGTGACATATTTCCACAGAGTTTGGGCCGCAGTGGTGGATCGTACATCCAAACCCTTGCTAACGACCGCTTTCACAATACTCTGCTTGGCTTCTCCGTCCTCCAAGTTATCCACCACTTGTAACAGGAGCTCCGCACCCGAGTCATTTCCAAACCCTCCCACTTGGATAATGTTTTCGTCGGTGTAGTCAGACGTACCGTTAATAGTCTCCACCATTGTTTCAGTGTTCGATACGACGTCAACCACAGCCTCACCAATGATATTCCAGTCAAACTTCTGGGTAGCTTTCGTTAGGGCTGGTGGCAGAGTTTAATTCCCCTCAAATATCCAAGGCGAAGGCAATATTTGAGAAAAACTCAGCGGTGGCCAGGCTTGCATTGGTCGTATCAGTAACAGATAAGGAACATGAAAATCGTGAAACCCTTATAACGTTCCCAGCTATCTTTCCTTCCCCAACTGAACTTCTTTGTTGCATTTTCAAGCAAATCTGCTATTGTTTCGCTACTTACGGGTCTCCGAGATCCAAGGAGCTCCGCAGCAATCCAGATATGCATGAAGCGAAAAATATTCTCGACATATTCAGCGTCTGGCCAGACTACAACCGCAAAACGAAGGTACTGCGTGCTTCGAATAACCCCCTCATTCCCCGTGAATACATCTCCAGTTGTTCCATAAGCCTTCCACAACTCTAGAAAAGTTTCACGTCCAGGATTCAGAAAATTCAAATCGGTTCTAGGAGTATAACAATCGGTTGAGAACCCTCCTAAACCGTCTCCACTTGTGCTGTACCAGTGAATCGTTTCTTTATCAATCCAATTCTCCCAGCCCTCTTCTTCCAGTCGGTTATCAACTTTTTCGGATAACTTCGCAATAACAAAGTGGAGTTTATCACTAGGAACAAGCATTTCCTTCTTCAAGAGCACAGGAATCTGGCACGATCCACTCCCTTTAAAGCCCCACGGCCCAGCTTGTCCGATGCTCTACTGCTGCATTGTGATAACAACAGCGCAAATGGTTTGGCATAGATGTCTCGAATCGCTTTGGCAAGATCGTCAACAACAGTGTGGATTTCGTTTAGATTTGCATTTCAGCCGGTAGGCAAATCGAGTACACCAAAGCAAGACGATACCCCTTTGTAACCTTCTCCAAAGCGTGCTCTGCATCAGCATAGTGAACTGCATAGTGGTTGAAATAGGCAGCTGTTCCTTCGCTCTTGCCGAAGTCGTGACGACTTGAGACTTCTCCATTCCGATACACCACCAAGTCACCTCCTTCATGAGTACTCGGTGGTTGGATAACCAACGTAGCAATCATTCCGTCTTCCTTCTCGGTATCTTGGTGTTTCAAGAAGTGGCCTCCTTCCTCATAGACAAGCAGTTTGTACAGCAAACACTGCAGTTGGATTCCTTTGTAGCCCAAGCGGTCAGCGATTGTTTTTGTCAGCTTCTCAAGTTCAGGCTGCCAAGAGGGATGCTTGATCTGCACTCGATCAGGTGAGAGTTGCCAGCTCTTTCGGACATTCTCGTCCATTTTAGTGTCCATGTTGTGACCGTAGGGTGATTTCTGGCACTGGGTAATGAGAGCAGTTGCTTGGTCTGATGGCAAAGGCGACGAAACAAGTCCAACGCCATCGACATATAGTCCAGGTAACGGCGGTAATGTCTTTGCACATCCTCCAAATGTGTACTCTCCATCGTCAGTTGAGGCGAGGGTCTCACTAATCTTCTTTGCTGCCACTCCATTAGGCACAGGAATATCGTTCGGTTCACCTTCACCGCCAAAAGGCCATTTGCCCTCAGGAGAATACTGATTGTACGCCATCGTGGTGTTCTTGCGACGAGAAAGAAAATTTTGAACTGGGAAACAATTTCTGAAGATCACAAAAGTCGCTTTCTCGCCAATGAACTAGTTCTGCAGGACCATCACTCAAACCAATTTTCTGCTAAATCTTTTTATTATGAATTAATAGGTTTGAAGAGGTTGAGGGGTATAGACTTTACTTGAAAACGGCTTTGACGAGTAATGTACTTTGCATCAAAATAATACAAAACAGCTACCGTAAAACTCGAACTTCTATCTGACAGAATCTTATACTACATTTGACCAGTAACATCGTGTAAATTCCGTGACTACGTGACTAGCTAATACAGCGACAAAACCTTTAGGTTTTAGGCTATATCTCGGCAGAGTTAGGAGGTCCTATTTAGATATGTTTCTGCTGTTCGATAGGCTAAGAGACTAGTGACGATGACTTAGATTTTGGAGAACTACGGGTGGCTGGCATACAACTGACGGCAAAATGCACCGCGACAAAATTTTGAGACACAATTTTGACTTGATTTCACTATGCAAATAGTAAAGGATTATATTACCTTTATTAAGGGCGACCTTGAAACACCTGACCGGCATGCGGTCCATTAGATCGAGTAGCTCTTTCATTGTCACCGTTTCCCATGCAGCCATTACTGCAGCAGTGAGCTCGGGTACTGGCCTTATTGTCCTACTTTCAGTATGGGGCAGGGCCCCCCATAACAGCGCGGCCGCATGAGGGGCCTCCGTGAGGCTGGCCGTAGCATCCGTGTGAGTGGCAAGAACCTCCAGCTCTCACCCTCTCACCCAACGGAGTCAACTACGCCATCAATACCATCGAAAACCGCGAGAAGAAGGGAGGACGTCCGTCGGCGCTCACGGACAGACAAATACGTCAGGCCGTGCGTGCTGCTGCCACCGGTAAGTCCTCTATGGCCGAGTTTAAGACTGACTACAAGCTACCGTGCTCCGTGCGTACGATCCAGAGACTTCTGTCTCGGGTAGACTTCCTTGTTTACTCTAAAATGGACCATACGCTACCGCTTACGAAGGAGCACATGGCTGCTCGTGAGTTTGCTGAAAGGCTCTCAATAGCGGGCGCAAAAGGAGGCAAAAGGAGGCTGTCTGGCCGTTGATCATCTTTTCAAACGAAAAGAAGTTCAACTTAAATGGCGTCGACGGGTACAAGAACTACTGGAGAGATCCGAAGAACTCTCCTCGTCGCTGAATGCGTCGCCAAAACAGGGGAGGGGACTCTGATGGTGTGGGGGCATTTGCGGTTAAGGGGAACTCCGAGTTGTTGGTGCTGAAAGGCTGCCAGAACTCGCTGAGTTACATCTACACTATCTCGGAGCATCTGCTCCAGTTTACTCACCGCAACTACGGCACCGATTTCGTCTTTATGCAGGACAATGCTTCAAATCATGCCTCGGAAGAAAGCAAGTCATTTTTCAAAGAGATCGGGGGGCAGCTCCTGCTTGCTCCCCCGATCTCAATCCTTTTGAGAATGTGTGGGGATACTGGCTCGGAGGGTCTACAGTCACGGAAAGCAGTACAGCTCAGTACCCGAGCTCACTGCTGCAGTAATGGCTGCATGGGAAACGGTGACAATGAAAGAGCTACTCGATGTAATGGACAGCATGCCGGTCAGGTGTTTCAAGGTCGCCCTTAATAAAGGTAATATAATCCTTTACTAATTGCATAGTGAAATCAAGTCAAAATTGTGTCTCAAAATTTTGTCGCGGTGCATTTTGCCGTCAGTTGTATGCCAGCCACCCGTAGTTCTCCAAAATCTAAGTCATCGTCACTAGTCTCTTAGCCTATCGAACAGCAGAAACATATCTAAATAGGACCTCCTAACTCTGCCGAGATATAGCCTAAAACCTCTCTGTCTCAAAGGTTTTGTCGCTGTATATTCACTTTTTAGTCACGTCCAGTAGCGGAATTTACACGATGTTACTGGTCAAATGTAGTATAAGATTCTGTCAGATAGAAGTTGAGTTTTACGGTAGCTGTTTTGTATTATTTTGATGCAAAGTACATTACTCGTCAAAGCCGTTTTCAAGTAAAGTCTATACCCCTCAACCTCTTCAAACCTATTCATAATAAAAAGAGTTAGCAGAAAAATTGGTTTGAGTGATGGTCCTGCAGAACTAGTTCATTGGCGAGAAAGCGACTTTTGTGATCTTCAGAAATTGTTTCCCAGTTCAAAATTTTCTTTCTCATCAGCGGGACAGTGGCGTAAGGAATCAGTATTCTCCTGAGGGCGGATGACTGGCAGTGGAGGGTGAACACGAACAATATCCTGTGCCTAATAGAGGATGAGCAGCGCAAAGAAGATTAGTGGGGACCCTAGCCTTAACTGACCCTGGAGAGTACACGTTTGGAGGATGTGCAAAGACATTACCGCCGTTACCTGGACTATATGTCGATGGCGTTGGACTTGTTTCGTCGCCTTTGACACCAGACCAAGCAACTGCTCTCATTACCCAGTGCCAGAAATCACCCTACGGTCACAACATGGACACTAAAATGGACGAGAATGTCCGAAAGAGCTGGCAACTATCACCTGATCGAGTGCAGATCAATCATCCCTCTTGGCAGCCTGAACTTGAGAAGCTGACAAAAACAATCGCTGACCGCTTGGGCTACAAAGGAATCCAACTGCAGTGTTTGTTGTACAAACTGCGTCTATGAGGAAGAAGCCACTTTCTGAAACACCAAGATGCCGAGAAGGAAGACGGAATGGTACGTTGGTTATCCAACCACCGAGTACTCATGAAGGAGGTGACTTGGTGGTGTATCGGAATGGAGAAGTCTCAAGTCGTCACGACTTCGGCAAGAGCGAAGGAACAGCTGCCTATTTCAACCACTATGCAGTTCACTATGCTGATGCAGAGCACGCTTTGGAGAAGGTTACAAAGGGGTATCGTCTTGCTTTGGTGTACTCGATTTGCCTACCGGCTGAAATGCAAAGTCTAAAACGAAATCCTGACACTGTTGTTGACGATCTTGCCAAAGCGATTCGAGACATGGATGTGAAACCATTTGCGCTGTTGTTATCACACGAGTACACGGAGAAGAGCATCGGAGAGCTGGGCTGTGGGGCTTTAAAGGGAGTGGATCGTGCCAGATTCCGTGCTCTTGAAGAAGCAAATGCTCTTGTTCCTAGTGATAAAAAACTCCACTTTGTTATTGCGAAGTTATCCGAAAAAGTTGATAACCGACTGGATGAAGAGGGCTGGGAGAATTGGATTGATGAAGAAACGATTCACTGGTACAGCACAAGTGGAGACGAATTAGGAGTGTTCTCAACCGATTATAATACTCGTAGAACCGATTTGAATTTTCTGAATCCTGGATGTGAAACTTTTCTAGAGTTGTGGAAGGCTTATGGAACAACTGGAGATGTATTCACGGGGAATGAGGGGGTTATTCGAAGCACGCAGTACCTTCGCTTTGCGGTTGTAGTCTGGCCAGACGCTGAATATATCGAGAATGTTGTTCGATTCGTACCTGCAGAGACTGCTGCTGAGCTTCTCTGTCTCCGTAGACCGGTGGATCACCAGCACGTCAAACAATTGCTTGAAAATGCAACAAAGAAGTTCAGTTGGGGAAGGAAAGATAGCTGGGGAAATGTTATAAGGGGTTCCCTACGATTCTCCAGGGCGTTTTGCGATCTGTTACTGGATACGACCAATGCAAGCCTGACCGCTGAGTTTTTCTCGAAATATTGCCTTCGCCTTGGATATTTGAAGGGGAATGAAACTCTGCTACCAGCCCTAACGAAAGCTACCCAGAAGTTTGACTGGAATATCATTGGTGAGGCTGTGGTTGACGTCGTATCGAACACTGAAACAATGGTGGAGACTATTAACGGTACGTCTGACTACACCGACGAAAACATTATCCAAGTGGGAGGGTTTGGAAATGACTCGGGTGCGGAGCTCCTGTTGCAAGTGGTGGATAACTTGGAGGACGGAGAAGCCAAGCAGAGTATTGTGAAAGCGGTCGTTAGCAAGGGTTTGGATGTACGATCCACCACTGCGGCCCAAACTCTGTGGAAATATGTCACGATGCACACGGACATGGTTGACGAAGTGGTGACCAAATTACAAGAGAAGGAGCCGTATGAGCTGGTACCTTTCACGAAGTCCTTCACTGAATACATTGGTCAACTTCCTGCCGAGAACGAGACGTGTATCCTATTGCGTGATATTGCTGATAAGCGGCGTGAATGGCTAAGGAAAGAAATTCAGAGACTTGAGATGCTGTTTACTTGGGAAATGCCGTACGCGAAAGAAGAGAACGCTGAGATTCAAAAATTCCTTCGTGGTCCCAACAAGTCTAAAATCGTGACAGAATGTCTCGTGGGTAGATCTTACGTGACAGTGGATATTGCGAGGGAAATTCGTCAACGTGGTGGACCATGGAACGCGTCTGTTGCGATCTCTAAATTGGGCAAAACCTTTATCAGAATCATTAAGACTCGGAAGTGGTTCGATGACTCGCAATCCAAGATCCCAGAGTACAAATCCGAGCTCGAGCTTCTCAATAACCTCATGGAACCTGAGAGAAAGAGACAAAGACTTGACTGAGTAGGAAGCATCGGGAATTTATTTTTGATAATTTTTTACTTTCCAGTTCACTTCAATTCAGTTTCGTACTTAAACGAGTACAATAATAATAACCCTTTACCTAATCTCGACACGTCATTAACCCAATATGAACGTTCTGCACCTGGCCTTCTGGCGGAAGCCTCTGCATCTCGAGACGTCTTCACACTCCATTCAAGAAGAAAATGCGCCAGAGATTCAACGTACACTCGGGCTCTTCGACCTGCTCATGATCGGTATTGGGGGTACCGTCGGCTCTGGAGTCTTCGCCACTGCCGGTTTAATTGCTAGCAGTTACGCCGGTCCGGCAGCTACTTTATCGTGGTTATTGGCCGGAATCGGCTGTTTATTGAGTGGTTTAAGCTTCATGGAGCTCGCGTGTCTCATTCCAAGTGCTGGTAGCACTTACGCCTATGCGTACCATGCACTTGGGGAACTTCCAGCTCTAGTGGCGGGATTTCTATTGACACTTGAGTATGGTGTCTCTAGTGCAGGTGGAGCAAGAGCTTGGAGTGACAAATTAACCCAATGGATGGAGACCCAATTAGGTATTGAAGGACCTAATTGGATGAAACCTAAAGATTCGGTGATCGACTTGTACGCTGGCCTTCTGATGGCTGGAAGCACAGCTATTGTCCTTTGTGGCATGCAGGCTGGCAAAGTGGTGGTTAATGTGGTGACGATGACGAAGATCACTGTTGTGATATTCATTATTGTGGTCGGGTTGGCCAATTTTGATCCTGAGAAAATGTCGCCATTTGTACCGGACCAAAATATTGTGGAAGTGCATGGCAAGGAGACAGTAGCTTTCGGATGGCCTGGGGTATTACTTGGAGCTAGTGCCAGCTTTTACGGGTATATTGGATATGATGAAGTGTGTTGTTTAGCTGGAGAAGCGAAAGACCCAGCGAGAAATATCCCACGAGCGGTTGTGGGCACAATTCTAGGAGCTGCTACACTGAGTATCCTCGCGACATTTGCACTGGTTGGGATGCAGAAGTACACGGACATTGACGCAGAGGAATCATACGGGAATGCCTTCTCTAGTATTGGACTGGACTGGGCAGCATCCTTTGTGGCATCAGGAGAAGTGCTGACGATGCCAATCACGTCGTTTATTGGCTTCCTCGCTCAACCACGGGTGCAGTACGCAATGGCGAAGGATGGACTGCTACCATCGACATTTGCTGATGTTGACTCGAAGGGGAACCTGTTTAAGGGAACTCTACTTTGTGGTGTTGGAGTGACACTACTTGCAGTGTTTGTGCCTTTTCCTGTGCTCTGGAACTTCATCTCTCTCGGGATTTTGGTCGCATTCAATCTCACCAATAGCTCGTTGCTACTCGTCCGTGCTTCGAGCAGTGCAAAGACAGAGGAAGAAGATTCGAAGCAGCACCAAGGTGCACTGATTGCTGGATACCTTGTTTCCTCCTTTCTGGCTGCTTTCCACTGGCAGAAAGGAGTCGTCGCGAGTGTCCCGCTCTCAGCAACAACTGACATCTCACTGTTTGACAGCTACATGCGAACGGTGGGGCCTTTTGTCGCTGCGTTATTCACGGTGATAGCCATCGCTATCATGTTTGCTTTGAGCGATGCTGAAAAGAAGCATGCTGCGGCTTCTGCTGGAAAGAAGAAGGCTCAAACTGGACCAGTGGAGATTGTTTTGTCCTCAAAGAAGCCGGAAGACCGTGAGAAGAAGCCTAGTGGCTGTCACCATAGAAAACGCTCCGCAGATCGTGATGACGACGACACTGGCTTAAAGGAAGAAGACGACGAGGTTGAACACAAAGGGAAAGCTTTGGAATTAACTTCTCGTCCTGAAAAAGGTCATGCACTATCCAATGGAGGTACAGTGGATAGCGAGAGTGATGAAGACAAGATTGAAGCATCCAGTAGTAGTCGCGATGAAGATGAGGTGGACGAGGAAGTGTCTACCTTTCGAGCTCCTTTTGTGCCTTTCGCACCGTGTGTAGCGATCTTCTTCAACTGGTTCCTATTCGCTCAAATGGACGGTGAGAGTGTGCTGCTGATCCTGCTCTGGTTGCTGCTAGCTGTGGTTGTCTACTTTACTTACAGCCGTCACCACAGTTTGGCCTTCCAGCAGACCAAGTACCATCAACTGGCGCAGCAATAGAGGAGGTATCAAGCTTTCAAGTGAATAATATGCATAACGGTAATCCCCCCTCAAACTAAAGTCCGCCTGCCATACCGAGGTTGAGCTGCTGCTGCTGCTGACGCTGTTGCTGAGCCACGTGGATGGTGTTGAGTTCTTGCAAGGTACGGAAACAGTCCTGCTTCAGGTGCTCGTAGTCGACCTCGCGGGACTTTGAGTCAATGTACTCCTTCAAGTGGAAGATATTCTGCTCATGGTGCCTCAACTTCTGCTCCAGAGCGTCCAAGTTCTTGGCTGTCTCCTGCTGGGCCGTTTCGTGTACTAGATTCTCCAGCTGCGTGCTCAGTGCTGTGACCTGTTGGCGCATGGCGTCTCGACGACCGATGTACTGCTTTTTGAGCCGTAGTAAGTGCTGTTTGGTCTGCGCGTGGACTTCTTGGAGTGAATCGATCTTCCCAAACTCCGTCATGTCCGCCGTCATCGTATCCATCTTTTGCAGTAAACTGCTGAGTTCCAGAGCAATCTTTGCGTCCAGAGTATTCACCTTATCGAGCTCTGCTTGACGTTTCTGAAGCTCCATGGTTAAACGCTGCTTCGTTGTGACGGAGGACTCGAGCTGTCGCTCCTTGAAGGTCAAGTCGCGTCTCATTTCTTCCAGATTGGCAGCGTTCGTACCCGGTAATTTATCCTCTTTAGCCATCCCCGCTGAAATGTGTTCGAGCAGTTGAACGATCACACCTTGAGCTGCACGTTGCGATTGCATCTCCGCTTCCTTTTTAGCGGGGAATTGTTCAAGGAACGACGTCATCTCCTTGTCTTTCGCGAACAACGCCTCGTACTTGTGCGCCGGGTCGCTCCCACTCGCCCGTTCATCCAATTCACTCTGGAGATCCGCCAATGCCTTGCTCAGCTCATGTTTCTCTGCCGAAGTGGTCTGGAGAACACCTTCCAGTGCCTCCATCTTGCTCTTGTCCTCCTTGACCTTCGCCAGCAGCACAGCTCGAGCCTCGTTCGGGTCCATCTGAGCCGTCTTCGCGTCATCAGCAGCAGCATCTCGTTCCTTTTGCAGCCGTCGGACCTGACGCCCTAGAGCTTCGTACTCGTCTCGGTAGCGGTCGGAGCTCAGCTCCGACTCCTTCTGGTGAATTGCGTGCATGACTAATTCCAGTTCTTGTGATCTGGCCTCAATCTCCACTTCCGTTTGGTGATGTTCCTCCAGTAATTCCTTGTAACGCTGTAGCTTTTGTGGTGCCAGTTGATTAATCTTGTCCTGGTGTTTGCCATGGATCTCCGTCATCTCCGTCTCCATGGTCCGTACACTCTTCTCCTGCTCTTTATTCATCAAGAAAACACGATCCACATCTTCCGCTTCTTTACCATTACGTTGTCGTAATTGGTCCTGCACCTGTCGGATCTCTGCCGGATCCGTAGCGCTTCTCATCTTGTCCATTGCCAAGTTGTAGTCAGCCAATTGACCTTCTAAATCACGCACTTCCAACGCCATCGTCTCGTATTTACGTTCCAATTGAGCACATTGCGCCTTGTCCTTAGCATCCTGTTCGATTTCACGTTTAAGTTTCTCAATTTCACTCGTGATTTCGGCAGTTTTACTATGGAGTTTCCCCTTAAAGAACGACGCATCCTGCACTTGTCGTCCTGGTCCAGCACTACCGACTCGCATCCCCATCATTCCTTGCTGAGTCACAGGACGATCCGACACATTCACTTCCGTGTTCAAACTGATACCAAATCCGGCAGTTTGACCTGGAGTAGCTGGTGCTTGTTGACCTGTTCCAAGGCGACCGGTTAATGGACGACCACCGGATGCCGAACTGAGCATTCCCCGTTGTCCTGTTCCAGGCCGAGCTCCAGTGATAGGATTTAGACTTTGACCTGTTCCAGGACGACCTGAAGGCAAACCGCCAATAGGAGCGACATTTGCACCCCCACCAGTACCAGGACGTTGACCGGAGCTTGTTCCAGGACGTGACATGAAGTTCTTCTTGTAAATCTTGAAAAGGAATGAAGCGGCGCTTTATGATCCTTGAAAAATGACTTTATCTAGTGTCTTCTTAAAAAAAAAGAGGTTAAATAACGTATTGGCAGTTGCATGGAGCGTGACGGTGTAAAGCTCGAGTCAATGCTGATAATGTTTCTCGTTCGATGGAGTGTTGAGGATCGGTGGATCGAGAATAATTACGAGCAATTTGCATTTTTGCTCGAAATTTCGAGTTGGAGTTTGATGATGTATAACTTGAAGCTTCAGACGATGAAGATCTTTCACTGCTAAGAAGTTCATAGGCTCGTAACGTGGCGCAGAGTCCAATGGCTCGACATCGATTGTGTAAATTGCCATTCGAATTCATTTGGTTTCGTTCGTAGTCGAAGAACCGGAGGTAGATGCGGAGAACGTGAGCTAACAGCTCCATTGTGGTTACTTCACCAACGGATTCGTTGCTTTGCATGTTGTTTATTGCCTTCAGAATGGTGGTCAACGAGACATCGATCTTGTACTCTTGATCCACAAGGTAAAACATGTTCTTGGCTGTAGAAAATAAAGGTGAATACTTGTCCGTCGATAAACTACATGACGAAATAAATTACGTACCATTTGACAAAACCAATGCCAGGAGCTTGAGGACAGCAGCGATATTCACTATCACAATGTTTTCATCATCTCCAGCTTCGAGCTCAAGCAGTTGCAAGAGGAACTCCATGACGAACGCAGGAGTAGCAGCGAGTTGACCGTCGCTGTTGTATCTACACAGCCAAATATTTTCCAGAATCTCGAGCCAAACTACTACGATATTTTGCATTGCAGTATCCTCGCCTCCCTCTGACTTGTACTTCCGGATAGTAAGAGTTACATTCCCCAAGAGGTCAAACATCTCGTGAGTTCGGATTAATGTCCGGAGCTGCACGATTTCATCTTCTAGCGGTTGCGTAAGGTTTCGGATCAATTTTATCGTCCAGAAGGCGAGACTGAAGTGGATACTTGTCGGTTCGCTTTCATTGCTGCTAACAAGGCATTTATCCAGCCATGGTCGGATAAAATCCAAAACTTTGCTCAATTCTTCTATTGACCACGGTGCTGATCGAGAACTTGTGTTACCAGTGCGTGGATAATTGTTCATCAAAGCGAGGGTTCCAATTAGGTGTCGAAGTGTTGAAGCCTTGATTCCTTCATCACCAGGTGAGCTCGTAGTTAGCTGGAAAAGGAATTGACGAATTACAGGGAGAGTGTGGTGTATCGCAGAAACGAGAAACACACAAGATGGGGGAGCTGGCGGAGCTCCCAGGAAGGTTGCCTTGGTGTATTGCAAGTAAATAGCAAAGTGACAGGAATACTCTACTTCCTACAGTATTCTACGAGTGCGCCCTTGGTCCATTTGGTTGGACACGACGCGTGTCAACACGAATGTCGTTATGCAATCACCATTGTCGAAATGCTAATCGATGTCAACACTATTCGCGTTATCATCTTCCCGCAAGTGTAGCTGGTGCTGGCTGTATGGATGCATGCATGCCTTGGCTGCACTACACTGCCCCTCCAAGCCTAGTCCAGTTATACTTGAGGTAAAGCACAACTACTGAAATTGTTGGATTTATGTACCCGGTTGTTGTGAGTGATGATCATATGTATCCATGTGCCCGCCTATGTAACAAGTGTTACAGGTGCAACGTGTTGAAGTTGATTATACCGAATTGTTTTGGCTTCAATATGGCATGGATTGATCTCTAACTTTGGACATTATATTAAATCAATGTCTACTACATGGTAGTATGTGCGCTTTGGGCAATTAGAGAAAAAGTTGAATTTTGAAAAAACTACTGAAGCTTTTTTATTGGTTTTTTCACTGGAGGTCCTTCCAGTACTTGCGCAGCTTAGCATCTTGCTTAGCAACGTATCGCCCTAGTAGAACACCGACTTCTTTAGCTAGAGAAGTCAGAGGTTCCCACGAATCTTCTACAGACTCTAGGCCTTTCCAGCCAACTAGAACTTCGTAGTCTTTGATTGAGACGTTCCATCGATGCTGTTTGAGCTCATCGATAGCCAATATGATCCCTTGGGAAGCCACATGCTCTAGGATTTCCTCAGTAACATCTAGCTGACTGTCAGCATAGAACTTTAAACGTGATCCATGTACGTCAAACTCGTCTCCTGTCACTAAGTGACGGATTCTAAAGGAGTGAGAGTCTGCCCTGACCACTTTGTAGGGACCTTGCCATGTGACGAGGAGCTTGTTGCCCTTTTTCTCATCTACACGTGAGCGTAGGACGTAGTCACCTACGTCAAAGTTGACTATGTTCTCCCCCCGTTCCTTTTTTTTGTTAAGGAGGCGTTGCTTGACACGTTGGTCCGCAATAGGCATGTGCATTGCACACAAACTCCTACGCAACTCAGCTAGGTGCTTGTCAATCGCTGCCGAGTTGGTCGGCAGCGTGACAAGTTTTTTGGTGTCGGGGTGGTAGAACTCTGCTAGAGGTGACGGACATGGTAGCCCCGTAAATAGTTCCACCGGTGCTCGGTTGCCGAGCGAGGGTAGCGCCGTGTGGTTCAAACTCGCTTGAACCAAAGGCACGAGGTAGCTCCAGTCTTTAGTAGACAGCTTGTACTCCAGTGTCATAATCCGCAACACTTGAAGGATGTCGCGGTTAACCCGTTCCACAGACCCGTTGATCCATGGGCTGTAGGCTAGCGTGAAGTTTTGCTGGCTCTTGAGTCTTTTTGAGAGCTCTGAGACGACCTCGTTCTTAAAATGGCTGCCATTGTCACTTACCCACACTGGTGGGGCTCCAAATCGGCTGTGCCAGTCGAGTATGGCTGCGGTAGCAACGGCACTGTCCGCTGCGTCGCACACTACGAGCTCGCAGAAATGAGTTGCGTGGTTTTTCAGCACCAGTAGGTACTTACTTTCACCAAAGGTCTCGCCTAGCGAAAGAAAATCCCAGTGTAGGGCCCCATTTCTCTCATTGCACTCAATTGTTTCGCTCCACGGCCGGCGGATCATCCTGCCACCTTTCACGTGAGGGCACAGCAGACAGGATGACACGAATGAATGGACAACGCCCCGGAGTTCGGGGATGTGGAAAACCCGCCGTAGGTGATTCACCATGGCCTGCTCGCCGCGGTGGCCTTGGGCCCCGCAATGGGCGATGATACAGAGCCTCTGGATCAGCGCTGCGCACGCACGGGGAATCCAGATGCGTTTGGCCACACGTAGTACGCCGTCGGAACCTTTGGTCGCTGTTTGTGGAGCGGTGAGATGTTGCTGCGCCGTAGCTATCTCCTCTAACGACGGCCAAAGAAAACCGTCTTCGTCTAAGGGTCGCAAGACTTTCTTCGGAGTGGCCTTGGTCGCAGTGGCTTTTTTCTTTCGTCGCTTTTGAGTAAATCGCTTCAACTTGACCGTAGTAACAGGCTGGCCAGCCCACCGCGACAGCATGTCTGCCCACACGTTGGATTCGCCGTCCACATGTTCGATCATGTATCGGTAGCTCATCAGTTTTAAGGCCCAGCGTAGAAGTTTCCCCCGGATATGCTTCTTGATGGACACATCGGGCGCGAAGACGTGGATGAGATTCCTGTGATCACAGAATAGCCTGAAAGGACGTGCACGTAGCAACAGGTAATCCAGCTTTTCACAGGCCACCACGATGGGATAAGCCTCTTTCTCGATCACTGTCCAGTTCAGTTGAGCTCCACGGAATGTCCCGCTTACACAGGTCAACAACTTGTGCTGCTGCCTTGTAATAGGCGTTTTCGAGTCATAGTTTGTTACCTGGGTAACGATCACTGCAAACCCAGTGTCGGATGCATCCGAGAAAACACACGTGAGGGCTGCATCGTCTGGAAGCGCTAGGGTGGCTGTAGTTGCTAGTAGGTTCTTGATGCCGTCGTAAACAGTCTTCTCTGTCTCGTTCAAGTCGATCGTAATGCCTGCTGCCACGCGCTTTGTGCGCTTGCTATTAGCGAGGGCAGTATCTAGTCGCTGCTGCAGTGCGTCTACAGCACGCGCGTAGTCCGGTATAGATTCGCGCATCCAATTCGCAGCACAAAGGAACTGCTGCAGTTCCCCAGCCGTCGTTGGATATGGCATTGACCGTAAGACATCGATTCTCTCAGGGTCATGTGAAATTCCTTCACTGCTGATGATTCGGCCACACCATTTTACCGTTTGTTGGTAAAGACTGCTTTTTTTTCGCACTCAATTTGAGCCCTGAGGCTGCCACTAGGTCGAAGAACTCCTCCAGTTTGGCTAGATAGGTCTGTATATCATCTGCAAATAAGAGGATGTCATCGATCCAAATGACAATGAAACGGTACAAAAGCGAATCAAAGCATTTCTCCATCGTCTGCTGGAAGTGCACGGCAGCGTCACAGCATCCTTGCGGAACACGACGAGGAGTGTAGATTTTAGCGTCCGTGATGTAGGACATTAGCTCCTGACTTAGCTCATCTAATGGCAATTGCCAGAAACCTTTGAGCAAGTCAAACAGCCCATAGTGCTGTTTGCCTCGCGTATATTCAAGCAGAGACGCCATGTGTGGCATCGTACTGATGAGGGCTTCAATTAGGTCGTTGACGAGACGATAGTCGCAAGTCTGCCTGTACTCATCGTCCGTCGTGCCATGCTTGCGCACCGGTAGTACGGGGCTTGCCCAACGGCTATTCGGGTTCTCAAACACCCAGCCGAGTCCAACAAGCTTGGAGTTGAACTCATGCAGAAAACTGCACACGGCTGGTGGATAGCGCCGGGGCTTGCTCTTCACAGCACTAGCACCGTCCTTGAGGCGAATTTTTAAAGGAGGAACGTTCGCTGGAGGGTCATCGCCAAGGTTCAATCTCCAGATGTCGTGTTTGAACACGACGCCGCGGAGTTGAGACTCTAATTCGCGAGGGAACCCATGTTTGATCGCCGTGACTACCAATTTGTCGAGGGCTGACTTGAGCTCATCGCTAGTCGCTGGTATAGCAGGTCCAAACAGTTCGTCATCTGCATCCTCAAATTCGCTCTCAAACTCTTCAGTACGCGCTGCTAGCTGTTCCAGCTGCCGGTCGATGTTAATTCCGAGGGTGTTTAGAACATCCTGCCCCAGAATGAGATCTGGTTCATTGTTTTCCATCACTAGGCACTCGACAGGATCATGGATAGTCACTGGACCCGCTGCGGTATTTAGCATCAACTTTAATTGCACAGAATCCGAGCAGGTGATTTTGTGCTCTCCAACGGCTTCGTTTACGACAGGACCGCTAAAGTTGACACCACGACCGAACTATCAAGCTTCTTCAGCTCTTCGACGTGATGCCTACTCAGAACGGTCCTATCGGCACCGGTATCAGCACAATAGGACACAGTCAACGCACCATTCAAAACAACAGTCTTGTCTTCGGCAGGCATACACTCACGCAGCCGTTTGAGCCGCGCAGCTTGCTTTTTGCCTCCGTCGTTCCGTTGTGCACGCATTTTTCGGCGAATGTCCGCCTTTTGCTCATCTGTTGCCTTCCCGCACTCGGAAAGCCAATGCATGCCCTCACAGTGGGGGCATGGTGATGGAGGAACCTTGGGTCGCTCTAAGGTAGCTTTCGTAGCGGGTTTTGGGACGGCCTTAGTAACTTCACTGACAACGCGCTGTTTCTTAGGCGCTGCAGGGTTAACCCCACGTCCAGGTTGACGCCCCGTATCGCCACCTCGGTCACGCTTAGACCTCTTCAGGCTTTGAAAAGCTTTCTCTTGATCTAGAGCCTTTTGTAGGATCAGATCATGGAGAACAACCTCGTCTTCCTTTGCTTTGCGCAATTGGAAGCGGATTGTTCTCTCCACTTCATCGCGGAGCGCTTGAGGCTCCAAAGATGCGATCAAGATGCGGCACAACTGTTGTCGCCCATCTGAACCAGTGAAGAATTGGTGCCATCCATGTTCCTCAATGATGTCATGACACTTCTTGAAGTACTGGATAACTCGTTCACTAACGTCAGTTTCTGACAAGTCCATGTGAAGTTGCTCCTGCATCTCCACATCGATGTCGGGGACGTCGTTGTTTTTCACGCTGACAATGATTTTGTCAACTTCGGCCAAAATGTGGCTGTCAGTGACATCTTCAATGGACATTTTCCAGCGGAGCATGCACCACATGCGAAGAAGTCCTTGATCGAAAGTGCTTTTTACAGGCACAATCACATCGCCGGCGTTATCCTTGGCTCGGCTCCGTATAGTTTCTTCGTATTCACGACGATCACGACGCCACTTCACGAGCGCCGCATGCGAGGTGCTGGTTAGGCGAGGCGCGAGCGTCGGAGTGAAAATTGGGGTTGAAACGCGTTCATCATCGGCTTCTGGCGCGGATGTGTTGCTTGCTCGGGTCTTGGTCATGTTCGTGTCTCGGCGGTTAGACCGCTAAAGAATTCTTTGTGGTGTATCGCGGAAACGAGAAACACACAAGATGGGGGAGCTGGCGGAGCTCCCAGGAAGGTTGCCTTGGTGTATTGCAAGTAAATAGCAAAGTGACAGGAATACTCTACTTCCTACAGTATTCTACGAGTGCGCCCTTGGTCCATTTGGTTGGACACGACGCGTGTCAACACGAATGTCGTTATGCAATCACCATTGTCGAAATGCTAATCGATGTCAACACTATTCGCGTTATCATCTTCCCGCAAGTGTAGCTGGTGCTGGCTGTATGGATGCATGCATGCCTTGGCTGCACTACTGCAGGGAGAGCGCCATCTTTATCCAAAGTCTTCCTCACATTGTACTTGGCGAGTGTGAATAGAAGAAATGAGGCATGATAACGAGCCATTAGCAGATTCTCCGAGCTCCAAGGAAAGCCATAATCTGGTGAAAGATCTGCATCGACCTGTAACGAAAAACTACTTTCGTATAGTCGAAGAGCCTGCAGTGGAAGCTGGTGGCTGAGACGATTCTGACAAAACTGTAAGCCGTGAGATCCATTCTCCCCCCGAAACTGCAGTAAATGGTGAATCAGTTCTGTTACCAAGCGAGAAATCTCTACGTCCTGATTGAAGCAGAAAAATACGTCTCTGCTGAGTTCCATAACGTCATTTTTAACGAGTTTTGTCAAGAAATTAGACGCGCGAGAGGAATCTGGAGACTTGATGCAGTGACGAGCAAGGTACACAAAGCATTGAAGGGCGCTGAGCTGCAGATCTCTGACTTTCGGGAACCGCTGGAGGACGTTTCGAAGGACTAAAATGACTTCTTCCCGCACTAAAAGCTCAGCAATTTCCGTTGTCACTCGCTCTCCGTGGGGATTTACAGCAGTACCAACTGGTTCTGTTTCATTCAACATGGAAACCATCGTACATAATACCCAGTGCTGGACATCTGCATCATTTGGGAACTCTTGAGCAGCTTGCAGTAGTCCAAATTGGTCCTTTAACTCCTGCTGCTCTCGCATCCAATGCTGTTGAGTTTCTTCAGTGAGCATCAACATCCTCTCCATCTCTTCGTGAGCACGCTGCAGTCGATTTTGAGCTTCTCGGAAAACAGTTTCTTTCATTTGCACAATTTGATCTTTCTCCTTTTCAAGTTGAAGCTGAAGATCAGTGTACATCGCTTTCTTGCTCTCCAGAATCTGTCTCGATCTCTGAACCTGCTCACTCCATTCACGATCCATTTTATTTGCGGTCTGTATAGCTTCCCATTCTTCCCATGCGCAACTTTCCCAGTCACCAAGAACCATTGACGCATGAGCTTTTGCTAGAGTCATTTTCTCGAACTCAGCTACTGCTGCTTGATGAATTTCCAATAATTGAGCTTCTTCTTGCTGTTCCAAAGCCAATTTCTCTCGCTGAGGTGCTAGCAGGCATTTGTCGAGTAGAGTGTACGGCGCTACATCAAAAGCTACGTTATTCCGCTGTAAGAACAGGTAAAAGTTAGCAGTGATCCTGCACGTATTTGCTAATGAGTTAGTACCAAGTCGGGGATGTCCATCCGAGCACCGAGATCTATCAGAAACAGCACCATTTCATCCTGATTAAACTTGCAAGCGACATGCAGAGCAGTAGAGCCCACTTTGTTCTGCAGGTCGACCTTCAGTCCAAATTCAAGCAATAGTTGAGCACAATTGGTAAATCCATATTGAGCACACAAATGCAGGCCAGTTCCTTCCGCACAGGGTGTATATCTTGCAGCATTAAAGTCGATTCGAGATTGATTCTCACGGACGAACTTCTTGACGCTTTTTAGGTTGTTTTGAAGCAGTTCCATCCAAAATGGTCTTAGGAGCTCCGAAAGCTGCATAGCATTGAGCTTGAGACCAACAGTGGAATTTCTGGAAGCCCTTCGTGTAGCTTCTTTCTTGAATGGTACATCCTCAACAGGTTTCTTACGTGGTCGATTAACCATTTCTTCGCCAACTTTGACTTGAAAAACGATAAGCACGAGGAATAAAAAAAAACTTGTGTAGTAAAAATACAACCATCGTACTCAGTTAAATCTTCCGTAGTACTGTATAATGCTACAGTATTTTATGGAGAGAGGGTTCTTGAGAAAACAATGGGAGTCATTAGGCTTCTTCCCAGCAAGTGTCCCATTCAGCGTCCATTACTGAGCACAAGGATGAGGAGTTCATTTTGAAATTCGACAAGTGAAGAAGACAACTCGATCAAGTTTCAAGATGGAGCAAACGACCGCGACAACCCACTTAGGAGCTGTAACTGCAGTGGAAGCGGCTCGAACGTTGGCAGAGACAGCGAGAGCTCAAGCTGAGGCAGCTGAAGCTGAAGCTCGAGTGGTTCAAGCGCAAGCAGAAGCTGCCCAAGCTCTGGTTGAAGCTGCAAGAGCTCAAGCAGAGAGTGCTCACTCTCGAGCTGAAGCAGCTCAAACGCTCGCGGATTGGTCTCGAACTCAAGCTACGACTGCCCAAGCTCTCGCGGACAAGTTGGCTGCTTATTAAGCAGTCCTTAAGGATGATATTTTGGCAAGATAATAGTCAAAAGCTATTGATGAATGCTCTTCTTGTTCTACAAGTGATCTCCTCTGTTTGCCAAGGCGATATATTCATCCATTCAATTGATATGAACTTACATGTTAAACTGTATAATGCAGGAAGAAGTATCTTACCAAGCTGCACACGTCGCAGATAAAATAACGGAGTGATTTGATTGGCAGAATTAGCCGTTTAAAACAAAATGGGGCGCGGTAAATCATGGCAGGTCGAGGACGATGAAGTTCTCACGCGTGCGTGGCTTAGTGCTAATGAGGGAAGACTAGTGAACCGAGATATGGGCCCCATGTGGCAGAAGATCCACGAATTATTTAATGAAGCATCGCCGGCTTCGCAACGGAGCTTTAAAGCGCTGGAAAGACATTGGTCTGTGTTGTTTCGAGAGATCAGCGAGTTCTCGGGTATTCATACCCGTTTATCTGCTGCTGCTAACCACGCACAGTCCGAGGAAGAGAAGATTCTGGCTGCTCTAACCGCGTATGAAGCGGCGGCCGGCTTTGCTTTTCAGCATTTACAATGTTGGAAGTTGCTGCGATCCGCGCCAAACCTCATTTCCAAGTGCAGGATCAAGACTGAGTGGACACAGGAAAACGCTGCACAGGTTGACGACGAGATTCGTACAGTGAAGAAAGCAAAGGTACGACATGAAAAGAAGTCACTTCTGCCTCAGGAACTTCCTCTCCCGAGGGTTGAACCAGTGTTACCCCCTCAGGAGACCCAACTTCCGAAAGTAAAACCAACGGTGACTTCCAAGCCACCTCCGAGTCCAATCTGTCCAAAGCCGAGTGAAGCCTGCACTACACCAACTCCACGCGATAGTCAAGCTACACATATTCAAGTAGCTACTGAGGATACTGTTCCTTGTCTATCGAAGGCGGAGGTCCGTCAAATAGAGGCTGATCTGGTTGATATCGCGACAGCATTACCTGCGTTAAAACGACTCGTGTCGACTCAAGAATTCGATAGCGTGCTTTCATCTCTAGCACAGAAGGCAAAAACATTGCAAGCCCAACCAGAAGCTGCACAACAGCGGCTAGCAGCAAATATGTTGGACTTCACGAGCACTGAGGTGGCAGCAGTTAGCCAGGAATTTACAATTCGTCGTTCGAATACGCAAGCATTGCATGGCGCCCAAGCTAACCAGAGCAGACTCTTCTCGAAAAGAGGAAGTGCGAACTGAAAGTTATCAGTCTTACGGATCAACAAGACCTCCTCCTATTTTTATTTTGGTCAACGTCAAGCATTTTGAATAAAAAACCCATGGCTATTCTCCTTGGGCGTTTCGGTCTCATTCTAACTCTTGCCATCACACTTGCCGGCCAGGCCCAGGAATCCATTCCACTGACATGAGATGATACTTCTACTTTCGAAAAGTGAGCTGACCTCATTCTTCAACGACACAGCTCATTAACCTCCACGAAATGTGTCTTGGCCACCAAATTGGTGCCAGTAAAACAGCATGTGCAACAAACACAGCTCACCACAGACTGTAGCGAAGTCACAGTACAAACTGTACATGCAGTGGTAAGCCAGTTGCCAAAAGATACACTTGAAGCGAGATTGTTCTCGTCCCACTTTGTCCTACTGCTGCTCGGTTTTATGCACAGTCGCGCTTTTTCAGCCAATCAACGTCGCCCCACTCTTCCCCAAACTCCACTTGATCTTACTATGCTCTCTCTCTCTCTTCATGACTTCGCCTTCTTGTCAAGACTCATACAAAAAACAAGCGAGTGCGGAAGAGAAACAGCTCCAGCCGTCGCCCCTTTCAGAGCGCGATTCGCCAGCAGCAGGCAGTTCCCCAGACCCGAAAGCACTCTCATCGTATCTAGCGTCAAGTGAAGCGTCTGCTACGCGCTTCAACCAGCCGAAACAGAGGAGAACTGACGTAAAAACCAGGTCTCAAAATGTCAACAGAGAACGGAACGTCTGCTATTCTTTCGCCCCCCAGACACGAGTCCATGGACGCCCGCGACGTCATGCGAAGCTTAGAGCGTTCGCTGACCGAAGCGGTGGTCTCCCCGCGCGCTAACGGCTCCCGTAGGTCGAGAAACGTCCCCGTAAGTGCTGCCCCCTTGTCCGTTAACACTGCAGACGTTGCGATCGCCGCAGCGAGGCATTTTTCGCCCCGAGCGGTGCATCACTCTCCTCATGCGTTTGATAATGCGCCACCAGTGGATTTGGCGACTTTTTCGCCTCGTCGACGCGCTCTGAGTGCTCAGAAACAATCTCTGGATATCAACGCTGTGCATGTCGGTTTTGGTGATGAAGAAGGCAAAGAAGAAGAGGAAGGAGATGGAGAAGTTGACTCTCTTCGTCCGGATGATATAAAGCCAGATGCTGAAGGCTTTGCGTCCTCTGGAGGAGGACAAATCAAGGTACACGCCGAAAAACTCCCGCCGTCTAAAGAACTGGAGGACAAAGGTGACGTCCCTGACGACAACGAAGGATGCCTTATCTGTATGGATGAATTCTCGGTAAGACGCAAAGCTTACCCGTTGCCATGCACGGGTCAATGCACGGGAGCTTATGTGCATTACAGATGCATCATGGCCTGGTTGGGTCAGTCGGGCAGTTGCCCACTTTGCCGTGGTGCTTGTGACCCACTCGTGCTGCAGCCAATGCAGAAGTTGGAGCTACAAGATATGACGAAGATGGCACTACAGCCTGTTCCCTTGGACGCTGGCATCATTCGATGCTACGTGAAGCAAGTGTATCGCGGTATGTTCAAGCAGTACGGCTACGAACTGTATCTTCAAGGTCAAATTGGCACACAAGAAGAGGACAAGTTCCTGCTTGCTGCAAGACGTCAAGTGCGCTCGAACATGACAGCCAACTACACAATCTGCACGGACAAAGAGTGCACGGACGCCAAACGGATTGGTCGTATGGGCTCCAACTTCCTCGGCACGTGCTTCACGCTATATGACAACGGACGGGATCCACAGAAGCTGGCGAAGATTCAAGACGCTGTTAGCTCGGACGATCTAGTGGTGCAGAATGTGCTTCAGATTCGGGAGGAGCTTGGATGTGTCACGTATGAACCTAATCGCACTAGCGTGGGTCCTCGTAAGATGCGTGTGGTGATCCCTGATGTAGACGAAGAGGGTGGTTCATCCAAGATCGTCCGACCAATGAGCCGCCAAGACCGACTCGTTACTCGCCTCTCCACGGGCGACATGAAAGACCTGATGCGCTTCTCGAACCGCGAACCTGTTTTCCGTGAAGATTTAGGTGCGTACTGCTTGGACTTCGGTGGTCGAGTGTCAATGGCGTCGGTGAAGAACTTCCAGTTGATCAGCAGTGAGGACCCTTCAATGGGCAACATCCTCCAGTTTGGACGTGTGGCTGACGACATGTTCACGATGGATTTCCAATGGCCGCTGTCTCCGTTCCAAGCCTTCTCCATTTGCCTCAGCAGTTGTGATACCAAGTTGGCTTGCGTCTAACAAGCATGGAAACTATCAAGAAACCCTCTGTATGTACCTGTATGGGGGGGCAGCGATATCGCAGGCCTTCAGGAATCAGCTCAAGCAGAAAAAGTGTCCATTTGGACATGCAAAGTGGACACTTCGTCGATTAACCGTTATATATAATAAAACTCTCCGTTAGAATTTTACATCTATACAGCATCTTTCTGCAAAACCACAAACAAAACCATCATAGAAGACAATTTAGTGTAAATGCTCTTATACCGTCTGTCACTTCTATCCGACAGTCACATTCCTCCCTGCCTAAACGTATACGCTCATCATGCGATTGTGAAGCCAGGTGATCGTGCACCAAACCTCCGAATTAACCAAAACAGATACACCATGGGATTTTCCTCCTGGTAGTAGCTGACAGATCAGCCCACGACCCAGCCACCCATTGCACGACATCCGCTCGTTCTGGTGGTTTAATTCCACCCACGGCACTGAATTTCCGCACCAGAAATCTGCTACTGCAAGCGCTGTAGCTGTGAGATCCTGTTGTGGACACGCAACGATGGATTGGTAGTCACTCCGGTTGTAGCACACTGGGTGCAATGGGTGCAACGGTTAGTATGATTGAGGTGATGGAATGAATATGATTGACCCTAGGACGAACCGAACCAGAACCACGGTTCTACTGTAATTTTTGAACCCGAACTTGGCAGAGAGCCCAATTCCCACAGAACGACGACGAACCGAACCTGAGGGGAGAACCCGGCTCGTTCCATAAGCCCGGGCCTCTCATTGGCCAAGTTACTTGTTATTGATTGGTCATAATTATGATGGCTACCAATGATTTAGATCCGCACAACCAGCATTTTGTCAACTTCAACGTGCAGAACTTCCGATGGACGACCTACCGATCGTCGAGCTGCCCGAGCACTACCACTTCGACATCGAACGGCTTGGGTTGGCGCTTGCCCATGTGTCAGCTCAGGCAAACAGCATCGCAGAGCACCAGGTCAAGCTTCAGCACCGTCAGTCCCTCCATGAAGAAGAGCAGCAGCGATTCATCGAGCAACGTGTAGCGGCTGCACGAGAGGAGGCAGAAGCGCGAAGCAATGCGTTAGTTCTTGCCATCCAGCAAACCTACGGTGACCCATCTACATTAGAGCACCGCGTCGACGCGCGCATCCGCGATGTTCTCCAGCAGCTCCAACATGGAGCCCAGGATCAAGCTAGGTCCATTGCCGAGGGTCAATTGGCTGAGCGGGCTGCGCTACATCAACTGGTGGAGCAGCGTATGCACGCTGCGCTTCAGCACATTGAACAGGAGGTCACCAGGCGAGCTGACCAGCGCATCAAGGATTTACGCCAGGACATCAACAAGTGCATTGAAGATCGCTTCCAGCTCGCACTTCAGCACGCAGAAGGCAATGCACGTGGCGTCGTGCAAGAAGAGCTGAAGGGCCGCAGTGTTGCTCACGAGAATGCATTTGCTCAATCTGAAGCACGCGTTGTCGCGTTAGTCCGAGGAATCCTTGACCAGTACGACAGTGCAGCACGGAAGCGTCAGGAGCAACAGAGCGAAGACATTAAAGATCATGTCGAGGAGCGACTCCGGCAAGTGGTGATAGTGGCCAAGTCTGCTGCAGAAACCAAGGCCCTCGATGTGGTTGCTAAGCAGGTGAGTTCGACGGTGCTGACGTGCTCAAGCACAGTGCCTTCGACAGCATCGACATGTACGTCACCGACAGATCCAACCAAGAAAATAACCGCTTCTAACAAGTCAAAACCAAGACCTGAACGACGGCTGGGGAAGAAGAAGCGAGCTCAAGAGGATGAAGTACAGGAAGATGAAGCAGGTCGCGTATTGCGGCGTCAGGAGCGCAGAGATCGAGCTAAGATTGATCGGATTAAAAACGAGGCACAGGCTGCTCTACGTGCCCGTGCAGCTACTCGAGCGGCGGAGTTGCTCGGCCAGAAATCCAAAGTTCGGTTTTCATGATAACATCATTAATGTCCATGTATTGTGTGCGCTTACATACGTACTTCTCCGTAGCCTTCCATGACAGCTAGCCTTCGTCCACGCCGTCAGTATCCGAGAGGCCTAAGTACATGCTTTCACCCGAGAACATATTCGCAAGCGACCCAAACTCATCATCCAGATCTTGTACCATATTCACCAAGACGTTTGACGGCAACCGTTCTTCTGCAACATTAGGGGATAGCTTTGGGCACTGCGTTATATCCACGTAGCTTCTGTTGCAGTTTAGAAAAGTCGCCATATCCACGTTGTATGGAGCCAACGAGCTGCGCTGTGGTGTAACCATCCTCCCGGCTCTTCCAAAATCTCTTTCAATTTGGGCCGAAGACGAGGGAATCGAGAACAAGACACGCGCGACCAGACAGAGAAGTCGAAAGTTTCCGTGCTCTTGTTGGCGCTTCCAGAAGCTGAGGACCGGTTCTGGTTCTCCTGGGCGTACCGCTCGCAGTGAGGTAGGGGTAGTTAACCAGCGATCCAGCTCTTCGTCAATTCGCTGCTCGTGCAGTGCTGTCTGCGTATCCGCTGGGGGTGGCACGACTTCGTCCGTTGTCTCGGCAAACAGATCCATAACGTCTTCAGAAAAAAACTACTTCAGGTGGTGGGGCAACGATACCAGGCGAAGTAGGCTGCGTATCGACTGCAACCATTATGTTTCGAACTCCATCGATCACGTTGCGCCTAACCTTGGCGTAGTGACGGTCGGCCACCTGCTGTGAAGCTCCTGCTTGTAGATTAGACCTTAGGACCACCTTTTTCAAAGCTCCATCGGGGTTTTTAAAATTGGGGTGCAAAAGCAACTGCATCTCGAAGGCGTAGGAGCAGGAGTTCATAACGTGGCGGTCCGTGTACCGTCGAAAGAACACTCGGTGGAAAGCTTTATGAAGAAGAGCACGAGTTGTCGTTGCCAAAATAGAGAGGTCATCCGGCCTGAAAAACTGTTTGTCCGTCTTGGTCGATCGGCAGTCCTTCAATGGTGTAGTGACATCCAACACAGAGATTCGCAATTTGTAGAGCGAGAGGAGCACATTGCACTGGTTGCCCGACTCGGCCTGGCCAATGTGACTGAGCATTGAAAATGGCTCAAGTAGTGACAGCACCTGGATAAGCTCCATTTTGTCCCGAGCCAGCGGGAAAGCTGCCGGCGGAACCACATTTTCGCGTCTGGCTTTGGTCGCTCGCTCTTCATACCAGGCCTCAAGTGGGTCCCACAGTAAAAGGATGCGCCGGATGACGCGCGCAAGACCCAGAAACCGATGAATGCGGAAGTTGAGTAGCTGTCTGGCGTGTATATCGTCTTCAGTCATGACACTGCATAGCTCCCTGAACAAAGTGCCCATAACTTCAACGTGTTGTGTCTGGTAGACCGTTTTCACTATTCGGCGGATCATGTCGGTCATCGCTGGATTCTTCGACGTGCTGTTGTCGGCGACGATACCGAACGCAGTCTTGGTGGCGGCGTGGGTAAAATGCGGCACGCACCACTCCCAACACAACTTCAGACCCGTCGTCATCATCCATTTGACGTCGGCCCCTCCGTCGCTTGTTGAGCCGAAGAGGTCATCGCGACTCAGGTCAAAGTCAGCTAAAACATCTACAATCCACCGGTAAAAGGGTCCTCGTATTCCGCCATCACGTTCTCCATACTGCGGGGCAAAGTGACGGATACCCAGTAGCACTGACTTAAACTCGAAAGATGAATCCACCAAGTACAGCCGTAACCCCAGGAATTTGGTGTTCATCACGGGTGCCGACCAAAAATCAGCAACAATGGAGAAGCATTTCGCTGATCCAATTCGATTTTCATTGACCATCGCCTTGACCTGGCGCTTTGTCGAGTCGTAGAGCTCCACGACAGAATGACGTATGACTTTGGCATCTATAGTCACTCGAGCCTCCTCCTTGAGCATCAGATCGCGGAGTAATAGCGACTCCTCGTATTCCCCAGTGCGGAAAGGGAGGTTGTTATTCACGATGCGTAACGTCTCGATTAAGACGTACGCGCGGCCAGGGTCATCTCGAAAGAGTGGGCTCCGTCGCAAGATGGTTAGCTCTTCTTCCCGCGTTCTCTTCTTGGCCACTTCGCTGGCAGTCTTGTCAGAACCAACGCCATGAGCCTTGCTCAGGTGATTAGTTGCTTTGGATGTCTTCCCACCTGACATCGGTATCTTGGTGCGTTGTGTGCGGCAAGTTTCACTGGCCATGCACATCCAGACGGCGGTTGCGCCTCTGTCGGCAGTGTTGATCACGCGAACGCCCCAGTCGTACACGAATGAAGTCTCGTTCGACTTCGCCGCTAGGACCTGCGTGCCAGCATCGGGAACAAAGGCCTGGATGTCGTCTCTGACTGCGATCGGTACGTCAGTCGCCTCGTCACGGCGTCTTCTTTTCTCGGGCTCCATGCCAACTGCTGAAGTGTTCTCTCGGGATCCTTGAGCGACTGCTGAAGATCGCAAATAGCTGGAAGCAGGTCAAATATTAGCTGGCTATGTTGATAAAAAAAAATTGCTAAAACGCACCGAAAAAAAGCCAATGATTTGATTCAAATGGGAGAACTCTCGCCTCTCCCAACAGGGCCTGCCAGGGTTCCCTTTATTTACGGGGGGAACTTCGAAATTGGTTCATTACCGACGCTAAATACGGGCAAGAACTAAAACTTTTACAGTCACCGGTTCTAAACCGAGACTAGACCGGTTTCCGGTGAAATTTTGGCTCGTACCCATTTGGTTCGTCCCAGGGGTGGAGATTCTTTGTTTACCTATGCATTCTATCTTGGCCTTGCACTTCGTCCACGGTGGTATCGCGCTTGCCTTGCGTCATAACTCAGGGAACGAGTCGAGTTCCGACACTTCCCCGCGACGCGTTGTCCTGAGTGAGTAAGATGAGTCCGATGGCCGAAAAATGTTCCTGAAATCTTGTTCGTCCCAAAGCCTTGGTGAATCCATCTGCTAACATGTTCGCGGAGGGGCAATAGTGCAGCGCTATTTCTCTCGCACGGGCTGCATCCTTGATCGAGTGGTAAATGACGTCAATGCTCTTTTGAGCATTGGATCCCTTTTCATTCGTGATGCGCGCGATTGTTGAAGTGTTGTCAATCATCATTGGGACTTCCGTGAATACAACGCCAGTTAGTTCCTTCACAAAAAGAACTACCCAGCGCAAGTCCTCGAGGCCGGAGTCGGCAGCAATGAACTCGGCAACCGTTGATGATTTCGCAGTGTGTCGCTGTCGTTTGCATTCCCAATGCACGGCGCAGTTTCGAGCCTGCAGAAGCGCTCCGGATACTGATTTTCTGTCCTCGAGGTTGTTCGCCCAGTCGGCGTCTGTGTACAGCCGAAGTGGAGGTGCCGCCAAATCCCGCTTCAATCGTAATGCGGTTGCGCGAGTTGCCGATACATACCGAAAAATTCTTTTCACAGCGTTCCAATGGGTGATGCTTGGGTTACTTGCATGAGCCGATACTTGATTTACGGCGTAGGAGATGTCAGGTCTCGTGATTCTGCTCAAGTATAGTAGGGCACCCACAGCCTGACGGTACGGCATGTGTACCGCCAGTTCATCGTTTGCTGCAGCTTTGTACAGGATGGTGCCTTGATTCATCGGTGTTTTTGTAGGCCGACACTCCTCCATCGCGAACCAATGACACATTTCCGTCGCGTACTGTTCTTGATCGATTGTCATTTCTCCACGTTCGATGTCGCGATGAATGCGCATGCCAAGGAACCACGACAGTTCCCCAAGATCCTTGATGTCGTATTTGTTGTGAAGGGAGGTCATCAACTCCTCCATGTCCTTGGTGTTCTCATACCCGATGAGAATATCATCTACGTACACAGGCACAATTAGCATCTTGTCGGGAGTTGTGTAAACGCACGGGTCTGCGATAGTCGGTATGAAACCAGTCGCCTTTAAGAAGGCGTCGAGCTCTGCGTTCCACTCCCTTCCAGCTTGCTTCAGCCCGTAAAGGGCTTTGCCAAGTAGCCAGACTTGACCGGGTTCACCTTCTTCAAAGCCTTTAGGCTGCCTCACGTAGATCTTTTCACTTAGTCCAGCTTTGACGTACGCTGTCGGCACGTCTCCTTGCCGCACACGCCATCCCCTATGGTTGCACTCGGCCAGGAAAACACGAATAGATGTTAGTTTAACCACTGGAGCGTAGGTATCGACATAGTCAACCAGGTAAATTTGGCCACAGCCTTGCGCGCAGACACGGGCTCGTGCTCGTGCAATGGAGCCGTCTGCATGGCGCTTGAGGCGAAAGTTTATCATGGATCCGATGACATGGGCATTGGCCGGGGGGGTCACCAAGGTGAATGTCTCATTGGCACGTAGCGCCTCGATCTCGTCCTTTATTGCATTTTTCCATAGATTCCAATGGGCCGATTGCTTGGCCTCCTCAACAGTAAGCGGTTCTTCAATAACTTCACCCAGGACGAGAAACGCGGCACCGATGTTACGTTGTGCGATGCGCAATGAACGTCTACGGCTTGTTAAGTTGGGCTCAGGGGGTCTGGTGTTTTCAGCATCGCCAGGACTTCCCCGCATCGGGGCGCGTGTCTCGTTTTCATCACATGGTAAATCAGAAACTGGTGCTCTTGGTCGTGAGTGTGAACTGGTTTCGTCACGATGGATTGCCTCAAGTGTCTGAAAAGGGTTGATCTGAGAGGCGGGCGTCGGAGCATGAGCTTGTAGACCGAGGAACGTAACGTCAAAACTGTGAATTACACGAGCACCACCTTCACGAACGAAAATGTAGTATCCCTTGTGCTCGTGGTCGTGACCTACAAAGATTCCGCGCTGACCCTTTGGATGAAATTTGAACTTGGTGCTGCGTTGACTTGGCTTTAGTAGGACAACGACGGAGTCACCGAATGCGTGGAGATCACCGAAGTCAGGTTGAGATCCAAAATACTTGGCGTATGGTGTTGCTGTTGCGTCACTCTTGGACAGGACGCGGTTCCGCATGAATGCAGCTGCTCGAATCGCGTACTCCCAAAGATTATGGGGGACATTTGCCTGGAGAAGGAGGCAGCGGGCGACATCAGCAAGAGTCCGATTCGTACGCTCTGCTACGCCGTTTTGATAATGCACGTCTGGTTCCGAATATTGGCGCTCAATCCCAGCATCAGAGCACCGTGTATCAAAAGCTGCACTGGAAAATTCGCCACCATTGTCGGTGCGGAGGACTTTGACTCGACCGTCACCTGTGCGATTTTTGATGATGCTGAGGTAGTCTTGGATGAATTTTTCTGCTTCACTCTTTTCCTTCAAGAAATTGAGGTGGGTGAACCCCCTCCATTTGATAGCCATGTAGTAGCGGTGACCGTGTATGCTGCGCTGGAACGGGCCTGCCAAATCAGCATGGCAGATTGTGTCTCGTTCTTCTTGCAAACGCTGACTTGATCGCGGTGCTGCCCGACTGTGCGCTTTCCCCATGGCGCATATTTCGCAAGGGAACATCGGCAGCTTCTTGGGGCCGTCGATGCGCATGTTTCGCACCTGACGGCTGCGTTCGAGATCAAAGATGGCTTGGTAGTTGAGGTGACCCAATCGTCGGTGCCAATCTTCCAGCGAGTTCTTGGCGATGGCTGGTCCAGCAGCGTCCACGGTGGCAGCAAATCTGGACTGCAGGTGAGGAACAGCATACACTCCATGCCGAAGATGACCACGAAATATGGGTTTCCCATACACGACACATTCAGTATCAGTAAAATCACACTTGTACCCTTCCTTGGTGAGTTCGGAGACGGAAAGCAGGGGTTGCGATAATGTCGGCACGTGTACTACGTCTTGTAGCTCACAATCTTCTCCAACTCGCAGTTTGCCAGCTTCGTTTCCAACCACAGATCGTCCGTCAGCAAAGTTGACATGATGCTCATCACATGGCTCCACTTCCGTTAAAGCTGTGCGATCTCCCGTCATGTGATACGATGCTCCTGAGTCGATAATTGCTGCTGAAGCAGCAATACCAGGGTCGTACGTTTTGTTCTCGGTGTCCGTGGACACCCCGCCTCCTCAGTGCTCATCTGACGGCGACGCAACAGCGGCAGCCATTTCACTCACTGATCGTCCGGTTTCTCCTCGCTGCTGTTGGGCAACGAATCGATCGTGATAATTCGTCGTGTGGCCACGCTGGTTGCACGTCCTACACAACGCATTGCTGAAGTCCCATCGCTGTCTCTTGGAGTCGCTGGAGATGCCAGCATTAGCTGAGCCGTTGCGAGGTCCAGTGGATGGGTCGTAGTGCCGCTTCTTCATGCGACCATCGTTACCGGCCAGACGACTAAGGAGGTTGATGGCTGTCTCGAACTCTTCAGTAGCGTCGTCGGCATCCGTTGACTTGAGCGAGAAGCGTGTCACGGTAGCGGGGGTAAGCCAAGTTCACAAATGTGCTCAGCGCTTGCTGCTCAGTATAGTTACTTACGCGCCCTTGATTCAAGCCAGTGGCGATTTGCGATAGCCGATGGGCATACTCGTCGTACGACTCCTGGGGTAACTTGGCAGCGTTCGCTAGCAAGATGGATAGGCGCTGTACGGAAAGACGACTTCGAAACTTGAGGAGGAATGCTCGACCCAATTCACGCAACGTGTTCTTGGGAAGCGTGGTGTGGTTTCGCATGCGCCAGGTCGCCGCTGTCCCGACAAGGCGGGACGTCAGCACACTACACTTGAGCGGTTCGGACCATGTGCGTCCGTTCAAGTTCTCAGCATCCTCGATTTGAGCTTGAAGCCGCTCGAACCATTCGTGTGCACCCGCGTCGAAGTAACCGTCACAAATTTCGCCTGTAAATGGCTCGATCGTGATAAGCTTCAGGTTGACATTGGAAAGCATTTGAGGGGCCGCATGCGAAGACTGCGCCTCTTCCCCGTACTCTACGTCTTCCCAGTCTCCGTGGGGTGCCGGCTCGGGTTCTCGGTCGACCTCATCTTCCTCGTGGGAGCTGTGGGAGGACATCTCGATGATCTAGAGACAAGAGGCTGTTAACCTGTTAGAAGCAGGGAAATTCTGGGAATGAGATTCTTTGTTTACCTATGCATTCTATCTTGGCCTTGCACTTCGTCCACGGTGGTATCGCGCTTGCCTTGCGTCATAACTCAAGGAACGAGTCGGGTGGCGATTGAGTGAAGGTTGTGATTGAGGCCGTGGTCATGGAGAGGTGTAAAACGACTGGGACGTGGATTCTGACTGTTGTTGACTCTCCGCTGCTATAGGCAGCCTGCAGTGACCATCGGGGCCAAAAGGGGTTTTCCGCTCAGTGCGTTCCCCTTAGTGAACACAACACCACTGACAAAAGAAAAATACATTCCTCACTTTGCATATTGCCAAACATCTGACACTACTGCTAAACTGCCTACCAGCCCTTTCCCGACACATGTTCAAGAAGAAGAGCTCGTCACCGTGCGCCGCTACACTGCCTGTTCTCAAAGGTTACGAGCCCAAGGCGTTTTCAAGTGCTGACTCAAGTGAAGTAGCAGATAGCAAGCGAAGGTTAAGTAGTCATGACTGGTGGCGCGCAACAGGACAACCAGCCAGTACCGCCCAATGCTGGATCGGGTGGGAACCAGCCAAGAGGTGCGTCTAATAGTGGTGCACCTGGAGTGAAATACGAGTGGCATGCAAGCCGGTGCTGGTGCTGCACCAAGGAGTGCTGATGCCCGAGTTGCACTTCGGGGAACGAACAAGCCGCCGCAGTACACGGAGGATGGCGGATATGATCTGTATCGCGCACAGCTGCGTACTTTCTTGGGTGAACGTGGATGCTGGAGTATTATCGACGGCACGTTGAGACCGAGTACGAATGCTGCGGAGCAGCAGGTCTACGAGGGCAAGAATACGTTTGTGGTTGACACACTGTTGCGTGGATTGTTGCAGAGGGACTCGCGTAAAGTATGCAAGTACAAATCGGGATTCAACATGTGGAAGGCATTTGAGGCTGACAAGACCAAACCGGTTCTTTTCTGGCGTGATTCGACTACGGAGGAAGTTGTACACGAGTGTGTTCACAGTAGGCGGCAACATGGAGGAGTGGTTGGACGATGTGGAGAACCTACGTCTGCAACTGGAAAACATGAACGAAGGTTATTGCTGACAGTGATATGGTGAATATTTTAGTGCAAGGAGTTGAAGAAACTCACCGCAATGTCGTTCGGCTCTTCAACCAACGACTACCTGATCAACCTGAAGTGACGTTGGATGTTGTGCGCAACACCTTGCGTGGTGAGGCGGAGACAGACAAAGCTCATGAGGCGAGCTCAACGGCCACGAAAGCTAAGGAAGCTGCTGGTTCGACGAAAGTGATGTCGGCGATGGAATCCGGGCACAAGCGCATGGTGACTGGCAAGGATGGCAATCCGAGCTGAAAGAATAAAGGCAAGTTCAACAAAAGCAAGCTGAAGTGCTGATTCTGCGATAAGAAGGGCCATCGCCGGGATGAGTGCTACGGATATCTGGCAAAGCAGAAGAAGAAGCATGAAGAGAAGGCTGCCAAAGCCGCTGCAGGCGCTGCGGAATCTAAATCTAGCATGAAGATGATTCGCCGAGTGGAAGGCGAGTGCGAAGTAGAGCGTAACGGTATGGTGAGGACTGTTTCGGCGATGCGTATTGCGACCGGAAAACACCTCGACTACAATGGTGACTGGATGATGGATTCGGGTGCTGCGACGCATGTTTGTACTGATGACCGAGCGTTTGAGTCGCTGACGACGGACAATGTTTACTTTCAAGACTGGGAAGGTGGTATTAGCTCTGGAAAACCTTTTGGACGTGTTGTGCTTCGTGTGAAGGATGCAAATGATCCTTTGAGTGCTGGTGCTTTGATTGACTTGAAAGACACACGGGTTACGCCAAAAGGAACTACAAATATTCTGTGTCAGTATCGTCTTGAAAAGGATGGATGGGTGCCTTCTTACAACGACGAGGAGGATCCAGACAAGCGATGCATGTACATGACTCGAGGAGAAGCTCGATTGATTCTGGATAGGCGTGGTGCGCATTTCTGGTTGAAGGTCATCGCTTTGGATCCGAGCGAAGCTCGAATGTGTATGATGATGCCCTCCACGACAGAGGACAAGGTGCTGCGATGGCACATGAGGTTTGCACACCTCAATGGTCCGGCGTTGAAGAAGATGGTGGAGTTAAGTATGGCGGATGGGTTGAGTTCGCTTACTACACATGACTTCAACAAACCCATTGACTGTCTTGCGTGCGGACTGGCTAAGACTAAGAGGATGTCGTACAAGCGTCATCACGGCAAACGAAAGCAAGACGTTGGTGCTCGATTGATGTCGGATGTGTGCTACGTCGGCATTGAGACTCCTAGCATGAATAAGTATTTCCAGCTGATACACGATGACTTCACCTGGGCATTTCTACTGCAATTCAAGAGCGAAGCTGCAAGAAATGCGATGGATGCAGTGCGTTTTGTGGAGAGGCGATATACGGTAAAGACATTTTCGTGCGACCAAGGTGGTGAATTTGTCAATGGAGTGCTGCTTGACTTTCTGCGCAAGCGTGGTATTCAACTGCTGACGACGAACCCGTACAGCCCTGAGGATAACTGTCTGGTGGAAAAGATGAATGACAAGCTCATGAGCAAAGTGCGTGCCATCCATGAGGTAAACGGTTTGCCGGGCATGCTGTGGGGTGAGACTCTGTTGTATGTGGTACGTGGACAACATGAGTGCAACTAAGGCGCTGCGGAACAAGACGCCATTTGAAATGTACGCGCAAGAGAAACCAAATGCGAAGCAACTGTTTGTGTGCGGTTGTGTGGGCTACTGCTTTGTTCCCGCTGTCAAGCGTGCTAGTAAGCTTGATCAGCGTTCACAACCAGTGTTAATGGTTGGATTTTCGGTTTATACTGATGGCTATCGTTTGCTAGATTTGGTGACAGGTGACTTGATTATACACCGAGACGTAGAGCCAAAGGAAGACTTGACTGTTGACGGTGAGTACGTTCGCAAGCTGCTCGAGAAGCGGTACAAGGGCAAGACGTTTGAATTGCCGGAGGAGATTCCTTTTGTCACGCTGCCACGTCACAAGTCCGCGTATAGTCCTTCAACAATTGATGGGAATGACGAAGCTGGTCTTGCTGGCACTATTGTGGAGACAGAGCCGAGCAAGTCAAGTGACTCGAGTGAAGATTTTGGTGAATCTGGAGTCGACGCTGATGGCGACGTTGATATGGAAGACGCCGATGTGGAACTTGATTTCAGTAGGAGCGATACTGCAAGTGTTGATGGAAATGGTGGGAGCGCTGCAGGTGGTGCTCAGGCATCGAGTAATGATGGGACAACAGCTGCATTGAGTGCGACAACGACCACAGGATCAACAGCGGCATCAAGTGTGGTAACGGCGCGGCGTGGTGGTGCACGACGACCACGGCCACGACCAGTGGGTCCGGTACGGCGATCGACACGTACCCGACGGCCCAACTCTCGCTATGATCCCAGTGACTACGTGATGGCTACGACGCTATTGCAGTGCATGATGATTGGAGTGATTAATGAACTGCTGAACCCGACAAGTGTGCGAGAGGCGTTGGCCTCGCCTCACGCAGCTGAGTGGAAGGCTGTGGACTTGGAATACTCATCACAGATGCGGAACGGCACGTGGGAGCTTGTTCCAAGGCCGAAGCCGACCAAGGCTAACCCTGTGAACATTTTGAAGTCTCTCTGGGTGATAGTGGTGAAGTGGAATGAAAAAGGTGAAGTTGAGCGCCACAAAGCTAGGCTTTGCGATCAAAGGCTATATGCAGAAGTATGGTATTGACTACTTGGCTACCTATTATCCTGTCGTGCGCATCGAATCTATGAGGCTTGTGATCGTTCTGGCACTGATGTGGACGTTGGACCTGCGTCACATTGAGTTTGTGACGGCTCTCCTGAATGGTGTACTGACTGGTGTGACCATCTACATGGAGCAGCCCGAGGGCTACGATGATGGAACTGGTCGAGTGTGTATTCTGAGGAAAGGCCTGTATGGCTTGAAACAAGCGTCACAGATATGGAGTGAAACCCTGAAAAAGAGTCTTATCGAGCTAGGCTTTCAACAGTGCACCTTTGACGTTGGTGTTTTCTGGAGGAAGGGCGTTAAGGCGATTGTGATTCTGACAGTGTACGTTGACGACATCGCCATTGCTGCGAAGCCCGAGGACTACAAGATCGTGATGGAACAGCTAGCTGATAAGTACAAGTTGAAGGACTTGAGTCGTGTGAAGCACTTCCTGGGGATGGACATTTCGTATGAGCCTGTAAAACTGCTGATGCTGTCTCAGACGGCTTACATTGATCGTATGGGGAAGCGACTTGGCTTGCACGATGCGAAGAAGGCTCCATCGCCGCAGATGCAGAACGAACCTACGATGTCTGTGGAGAAGGATCCTACCAAGATCAACGATCCAAAACTACCCTATCGTGAGCTTGTTGGTCCTTTGCAATATTTGGTGGTGTGCACTCGGCCTGACTTGGCGAACGCGGTAAGGAACCTCGGTCGGTATGCTAACGCATACTCGTTGGAGAACTACCGTGCGGCGCAAGGAGATGTGCGTTATGCACTGGTTACGAAGATGTATGGCTTCATGTACAGGCCCCGCTCAGGACCACTACAACTGGAAGCGTTTGCTGATGCTGATCATGCACGCTGTCCTGAAACAAGTAAGTCCGTGACCGGTTTCGTGATGAAACCGAGCGGACGCACCATCGACTGGCGGAGCAAGAAGCAGGAACGAGTGACGACAAACACATGCAGCTCGGAGCTGACAGCAGTGTACTCGTGCTTTGGAAGAGGTGGTTTGGGCACAAAACTTGCTGAAGGAGTTGGGCTACACCGAGAAGGTGGACACTACTCTATTTTGTGACAACCAAAGTGCGCTGAAGGCGGTTGAAAATAATGGAAATTCTGATCGCATGCGCAACTATGCTAAAATGATTCGCTATGTGGCTGAACAAGTGGAAGATGAGCGTCTGCTATTGGAGTATGTCCCTACAACGGACAACTTAGCAGACATCTTCACGAAGGCTCTCGGGCCAACGCGTTTCAGGCATTTGCGTGATGGTCTAAGCATGGCGGACTCCGAACAGAGCTGGCTGGAACGCCGAGAGGCGAAGCCTGAGTCGAAAGACACGGATGTGGACATGGTGACTGAGGCAGCTCCTGCTGCCCTCTAAATGATCCACGTGGCTGCAACGCCTAGTGATGTGGGAATGTGAGATTCTGTTGCGGACACGCAACGATGGATTGGTAGTCACTCCGGTTGCAGCACACTGGGTGCAATGGGTGCAACGGTTAGTATGATTGAGGTGATGGAATGAATATGATTGAGATGATTGAGTGAAGGTTGTGATTGAGGCCGTGGTCATGGAGAGGTGTAAAACGACTGGGACGTGGATTCTGACTGTTGTTGACTCTCCGCTGCTATAGGCAGCCTGCAGTGACCATCGGGGCCAAAAGGTGTTTTCCGCTCGGTGCGTTCCCCTTAGTGAACACAACGCCACTGACAAAAGAAAAATACATTCCTCACTTTGCATTTTGCCAAACATCTGACACTACTGCTAAACTGCCTACCAGCTCTTTCCCGACACATGTTCAAGAAGAAGAGCTCGTCACCGTGCGCCGCTACACTGCCTGTTCTCGAAGTAGCCAGCGGGTCCGTAGGCGTTGCTTTAAAGGAGCATTTCAAGCGACGTCCGCTGGCTGACAGACGCCTGTGTGCCTCCAGGTACCTTAAGAAGGTGAAGACGGAGTTGGGCAGCGTGAGAAAGCTTGCCGCGTGCCATTGCTGGCGATAAATGCAGTGGGTTGTCGATGAGCTGGCCGCAGCCATCTACAAATTGGCAGAATTTTAGAAGAGTCACGGAATTTGCACGATATTACTGGTCAAAATGATTTGTCGGATATAAGATTGTGTCGGATAGAAGTTGAGTTTTACGGTACATGTACCTGGAATAACACTTGACCTTTAGTCATGACGGTGTTGCTGCCCTCCTTCATTGCCGATGGAAACTGGTTCCTCCTCGCTCTGGCTGCACCTGTAGCTGCTCTTGGAGCTCTTGTACACCCTCGCTGGCGTGTGCGCTTTGGCGACGTCTCTCGACGCAGCAGCAAGCGGCTGTATTTACTGTGGACATTGCTCATTCTCAGCGCTGTATTAGGCGTTTTGGGCGTCTCCTTGGAGGTTTATCACTCCCACGGATGCCCGAATAGTACCGTATTCCGCTACGAGATTGAGAACTTGGCGCGTTTCGTGTATGAGCTGTGTGGACGCCAGAATGTCCCGTACTGGGCAGCATTCGGCAATTTGCTGTTCGTCATGCGCGGTCAACGCCGCATCCCTGTGGGGGACACAGATTCCGACATTGGTGTGGTGAAGACAGACTTCATGAGGCAATTCGGCAGTGTCAGTAACTTCTCGGTGGTTGTACGACGTGAGGCTTATCTAGAGCTGCAACGACCTGTGTACGTCGTGTACCATTCGGAACGTGAACTGGTGCAGATTTACTTGGACGAAGCCACCAAGGGCTCCCATGCAGATATTTGGTTCTATCGAGAGGAGAAAGATGAGGAAACAGATACCAAGTGGCTGGTTAATGATGACCGAACGATCAGGGGGAAATGGTTGCTGTACGACCAAGTGCTGCCGCTACATGAAGAGCCTGCGTTCTTCCTGAACGTGCCGGTTACTGTGCCACGCAACGCTAGTTATTTGGCAAGAGCTGAGTATGGATCCAACTACATGACGCCAATCACTATGAGGATGGAGTGCATCGAGAACATGATCAACGGATACACGTTCTACAAGACGTCATTCTTGACGAAACTGCGGTATATGGTTACGTTCGCAGCGATGGTTGCTGCGGTTACTCTGCTGTCTGCAAAGTATATCCCGCCTCTGAGTAGAGCCTTGCAGATTAAGCAAGGAGGTAAGTTTGGAGGTCACAGTGCTGGGCTTGAGGCTGCACAAAGAGGATCAGACAAGTATTTCGTCTAGCATTTTTTTTATCAAGAATCAACTCAGGGATCTCCTTAGTACTTGTTCTTGCGATTGCCTTTACCCTTACCTTGACTGTTGTTGGTAGACACAGGGACCATGAGGGGTGGGATCTTCGGAGGACCTTGTAGTAACAGTTTCTGAATGTCGACCCACTCCATGGCCTCAAACTCTTCGTTGTGAATGAGGCTTCCAACTTCCATGCGGTCGAGGTACATAACTCCGTTAAGATGGTCGAGTTCGTGCTGGAAGACGCGAGCAGGGAAATCTACTAGAGTTTCCTGGATTTTACGTCCTTCTGCGTCTTCATACTGCACTCGGATCTCATCCGCTCGCTTAACAATGCCCTGATAGCCAGGAACACTCAAGCAGCCTTCGAAGTCGCGCTTAGTGGACTTGGACATGTCCAGAATCTCTGGATTTAACACCTCCTGGTACTCCAAGTTGCTTAGATCAGCCTCGTTCTCTGGCATGTTCTTGATCATCAGGAACATGCGCAAGTTGTGGGCAAGCTGCGGTGCAGCGATACCAACACCAGCCTCTTGGCGCTGCACAAGTTTAAACGTTAGGACCGGAAGAACAATTTTTAAATAGCAAGTACTCACAACTTCCGTCTCCAATTCCTCCATTAGCCTCCGGATAGCTGGAGCCCGCACATCAGCCACCGATTTTGACATTCGCCGTAAAGCTAGTGACACAAACAAATAGGATATATCTCAGCACACAGACAATTTCTAGATGTAGAGATTAGGCAGCAAGATATGGAAACGTGTGGGCAATAGATCGTGTATATACTATCTCCAAACATCGTCTGAAAGCTACAATACGTGCATGAACGTACCAGAGTTCCCAAGGAAGACCAGCGTCATGGTTCACCGTCAAAAATACAAACGTCGACTATGTAGCGCTAAGTACGCACCAATGTGCTGAAATGATTAAATCATTTAGTTGCTTAAAATTCAATATATTGGTGCTTTTATTCCAATACATGGGAAAGTGTCCATTCAAGGTTTTATCGTACATTTGAGCAAATATGAATGGGACGCAGGAAGCGCCGGCGGGTGCTCCTTTGGCCGCGCACTTTGAGGCGAAACGGCGAATCATGGCTACCGTGAAGGATATGGAGGAGCGTGGGGAGAAGCTGGAGGAAGCCACGCCGGAAGAAATCCTGGAGGCGGCGAGTAAAGCAGCGGAGACCGTTTTCAAGTTCGACTTCAGCATCTCTGAAGGCGCGGAAGACACTGAGACTAGCAGCAAGAAGCGCAATCGGAATCGTAAGCGCAACAAGAAGCGACGGGCTAAAACACCGCAGGATGAAGCTGAGAAGAGCGAGAATTCCGCAACGACCGAGCGATCAGCCGTTCCAGTTGCACCAGCACAACGAGGCAATGCAAAGGACAAGCAGAAGAAGAAACCGGAGCAGGTGGCAACTAATGGAGCGACAGGCAACAAACGCACTGGCTCATCGTTCTTGAAACTCCGCAAGGCCACAGGAACTGAGTCGGAAGTGGCAAAGATGCACTTACGATACGGCCAAGGCCGCCGGAACTTGGCAGCTACTAAACAGCGGGAGCAGCGTAAGAAGGAGAGGGCAGAGGACAGTGCGGCAGCGAGTGGCGACTTCAAGTTTAACTTCACTGCATCATAGAGTGCTGAACCAGCCGAATCTTAACGCTATGTTTCCGGAAATATATCGGTTCATCATAACTTGCGCTTCGTGGCACCACCCTGAAGATAAACCGGGAATCCAGGCGGTAAGACTCAGATGAACATGTAACTACCAAAGCAGCTCGGAAACGTGCAAAATGCATTAACGTTACCATTTCGGTATCGGATATCCTGCAAGGGAACTTTGAAGCGCCACCCCCCATCTCTGTGCACCCATACAAACGCGACGTGTCGCCCTCGGAGAGAAAGCCGCGCAACATGCTACGCTAACGCCCTCAGTCTCGAATCTACTGAGCAGGGCACAAGGCAGGCAACAGGTGACCATCTGATCTGGAGAGCCACACAACCCTGAGCCGGGCTCTATTCTTAGTGCGCACGTGGTATTTTTACCATTCGTCCTCGTTCGTGCGTGTCCTTCTGATCTTCTTATCGCTGTTGCGCTGTACCCAGCAGTCGGAGTTTTCTGTTGGAGCTGACATTAGGAAAAGAAGAAGAAGAAAAAAATGGGTTGCCGTCAATCCAAAGCTGATGGTGTTGTAGGTTCCACAGCTGCTCCGACCCAACGAGAAGCACGCGGTAGTCTCCGTGACGACTTGACGTCCGACCTCATCCAGCACAAGTACGTGGACGATATCAATGAGTACTTCGACTTTAGCTCCACTATTGGTACGGGTCACTTCGGTTGTGTCAAGCACGCGGTGAGCAAGAAATCTGGTAAGGAATGGGCTGTCAAAGTCGTGGCACTAAGTAACGAAGTGGACCGGGATGCTCTTCGCAACGAAATCAACATTCTAAAGCGACTACACCACCCGCAGATTGTGCGTGTCATTGCTTCGTATGAAGACAAGGAGCACATGTACATGATCATGCAGCTTTGCAAGGGTAAGGAGATGTATGAGCATCTGTACCAGGACCACCGCAAGTTTTCCGAGGATGATGTTCGTAAGATTATCCGTGCACTATTGAGAGCATTGGCTTTCTTGCACTCGAACTTTATCACTCATCGGGATTTGAAGCTCGAGAATTTGTTGCTGGAGAACGCAGAGAACCCTGGATCACTCCGTCTTTGTGACTTTGGTCTCAGTACGCGATTCAAACGTGGCGAGAAGCTCGAGAAGTCGTTAGGTACGATCGACTATGTCGCCCCGGAGGTTCTGGACGGCGACTACAACGAGAAGTGCGATCTCTGGAGCGTTGGCGTCATTTGCTTCGAGCTTCTCACAGGTGTGTCGCCATTCCATGCTGCTACAATCGATGAGACTATGGGGAACATTTACGACGGAGTGTTGATCTTTGAGAACGATGTGTGGTCCAAGTTCTCTCCAGCTTCGATCCTCTTCATCAAGTCGTTGGTGAAAGAGAACGTCAGTCAGCGCCTTTCAGCCGAGCAGGCTTTGGATCACAAATGGCTCAACGAAGGCGAGATGGCTTGTGGAGAAGGATCGAGCTCTGCGAGACTGCAGAGTGACAAGCGTATGCTACTCACCAACATGCTGAGTTTCAGCCAATGCCGAAAGATGAAGCAGACAGCGTTACTGTCAGTGGCTCTGGGAATCTCAGAGGATCATATTCAGCAGGAAATGGCAGCTGAGGTCTTTCACTCCATGGACCGTAACAAGACGGGATCTCTCTCGCGTGACGAGTTCTGCAGCGCATTGGTTGAATGTGGTGTTTCCAATGCCGATGCGGTGGAGCTATTCAAACGTATCAATCAGTCCAAGAGCGGGCGTATCAACTACTTGGAGTTCATGGCTGCTGTGATGGACCAACGTGATATCGGACAGAGCACCATTAAGGAGGCGTTCGGTATTCTGGACGGAGAGAAGCAGGGTCGTTTGTCGATTGTCGGTCTCCAGGATGTGTTCAAGAACTCAATGGTAGCTGAGGAGGTCAAGGAGATGATTGCTTCTGTTGATACCAAGGGCGACGGGTTCGTGGACTTCGAAGCTTTCCAGGGACTGTTTGCACCTCCAGGGACTCCCCTCCCTCAAGTGGTGGAGGAAGATTCGTCTACGACTGCCAGTATTGAGAATGTGGACAATGATAGTCCTGAGAAACCGATCGTGATTCCTCAACGCGTCAGCAACACTCACACAGAGAGCACTGTGGACAGCACGACAGATCGAGTAACTCCATCTTCAACACCAAATTCAGACACTTCTTCGACTGGGAAGGCGGTAGAAAATGTGACTACCACAGCAGCTTTAGCGAGCCAAAATGACGTCACAGTGTCGATGGCAAACGCATGAGTGATCGGATACTGTGATGTATTTTATTTCGAGGGAATTGATCGTGTGTCCTGTTTTATTTTACCGTACATGTAACTACGTACTTCTGTACAAAACCAATTCTAATACAGATGCTAAAGTTGTGCTCACAATTAATCGAGCTGAATTTGGCCAGAATTGACAATAAAGGCTACTTAGTTCAATATAATGAGTGACTTGGACGAAGACTTCTCCCTGGGCGAGGAGGACTCTGAAGATGAACCGTTTGCACCTGACGACGATGGAGACGAGTTTGCTTCTGCCAGTGACGTGTCCGACGTCGAGGATCTAGAGCCCAAGCCTAAAAAGGCTCGAGTGTCCCCGAAAAAGTCCCCAGCAAAGAAAATCAAAAGTGCTTCGGCTGCACCTAAGGCTAAGGCTACATCAGCTAAATCGATTCAAGCGAAAGCTTCGTCTGCTGTTAAGAAATCTCCAGCCGCTCCAAAGCCAAAGCCTATGAATGCAGGAGATGCAGAGGCCGCCGTACTTGACTACATGCGAAAGGTTTGTGCACAATAATTGTGCAATAATTGTAATTCACGTAGTCTAATTCTTGAAATTGTGCAGACAAATCGACCGTACAGTTTGCTCAATGTGTTCGAGAACATGCATCGAGCGATTGCCAAGCCGTCACTGACCAAGCTACTCGATAATCTTGTGGCCAAGTAGGAAAAGTAGTATCTTTTTGAGAGGATGGAGTTCTAATGTTTTTCGTTAACCTTTTGCAGGGAGGAATTAGTGAGCAAGACGTACGGCAAAGCCAAGATTTACTACATGAACCAGAATAATTTGCCAGTGCCATCAGAAGCAGAGCGCTTGGCATTGGAGGAACAGATCAAAACCGTCACTGCTGATTGTGCCGCTTCAGAGCAAGAGCTGAAGAATGCAGAGGCTACTCTTTCGGGAATTACCTCGCAGATCTCAGACGCGGACTTGGATGCTGCTTTGAAGCAGTTAGATGAGGAAGCAGTTACATTGGAGAAGAAAGTGGAGACACTGGATCAACCTGATCGAGCACCGGTATCACCTGGCAGGAAAGACGCACTCAAGCGCAAGTTCACTAAGTACCGGGTACGTACGTCTCCGTGTTGCAATCTCTTCTGGCTGAAAACGTACTTGGAATTAAGGATTGTTATTGTCTACAGACCGCGTGGGTGCAACGCAAAAGGATCGCGATGGATGGCGTCAACCAAATCGCCGACGGGATGGAGAAGAAACCAAAAGCTGTACTGGACCTGGTCGGTGTGGAGACGGATGAAGAAGCAGGAATCAAGGAGCTGCCATCTATTTAACCGGTGTCTTCCTTTATACAGTGTTTATCCTCGCAGACGCGCTCTGCGTTCCGCGATTTCCCGCTCACGACGTTCCTTGATGCATTTTTTGTAGCGGTCGAAGAATGGCTGGCACGCATTCTTGTTATCTTCATTGTCTGCATGGGATTGATAGAAAGAGTAAGGATAATCAATGAAGAACACCATTTTGGCCACAGTCTCACGTACTGATGAGGCAGTTGAGCGACTCGCGCTGTAGCTTGGAGCATTCCTGTGAATAGAAAGCATTAAAATTAATTGCATGGCACTACAGACACACTAGGACGCATTGATCTGCACGTACAGCGTTGTCAAACTTAGTAGGAGGCATATCGATGAAGTCCTCTGTGCAATTCTGTCCCCTCGTGCGTGTCTAGCTCTTGATTAAGTATATTTTAGTTTTCCTTTTATTTTGATTTATGACTTGTTTAAACTTAAGCGAAGTGTTACAGTAAAAAGCAACTTGCCATCTTGGCACTGCATCACTAGGTTGCGGCGGCCATGCGAAGTTGTTTTGGATACGAAGTGATCCACTGCAAAGTGTCTGCGTTACGGTGGTCGACAGCTGCATCTACAATGTATTGCCGTCAACGAAGCTACCAGAAAAACGCCGTTGCGACGCTACACCGGAAAATGCCGCTGACTCCCGTGAGTTTTTCGTTTCTTCAATCGTTGTTACAGTACCAAGCATCAGCGACTCTGCATGCAAAGGTTTGCGCTCGAATTCCAATGAAATTTGCCTATCTAATCTTGGTTCACATCACATCAACACAGTGACAACTTCGCAGGTAACGGCTAGATACCGATCTCAAGCTCCCAATAATGGTGGAAGTTTCTTGCAGGGCAACGAGAATGCGAAGTAAAAACCACGGGATCCAGCAATACAAAGTTTGCCACCGAGAGATCTCGTGTCCAATGCAGCCCAATTCTTCAGCTCATTCCTCAATTCACACCGTCGACTACAAGTCACAAAGACACATCCAAACCACTTTGATCCTTTTGACAATGAAGTTCTCTACGATCCTCGCGTTCTCCGTCATGATTGAGACTGTACTCCAAGCGTCTGCGCAGACTCTCATCATCACGACCGAAGACTGCTCATCCTGCTCTGTTGGGACGTACTGCACCTACTCGAATCCGAATTGCCATGGACCGCCAGTGACGGGGACGTGCTTCAACGCCACCATCAACGAATACCAGGTCGGATGTGCTGATGGCTATGACTGCTTCGACAACAAATGTGAGTGCGTCATTGACGACTATCCATACACGCCAACTCCCACCGCTTATCCTACAATGGCTCCAACAACGGCCCCAACCATTGCCCCTACCACTGCTCCTACCACTGCTCCTACAAGAGCACCGACAACGGCCCCAACTATTGCTCCTACTACTGCCCCTCCGACTGAAAGTGCGACTGCTCCACCAGGAATGTACTCTCCGTGCCCAACTGGAACGTACTGGGAGGTCGGAGCCACAGCGTGCCGAGGACCTACCTATGCTGGCGAGTGCTTCAACCCTGCCACTGCCAAGTACCAAAATGGGTGTGCCCCCGGTTTCACGTGCATCAACAACAAGTGCTCGACGATTCCTCCTGCTACGTTCTCGCCCTCGGTCTGCTACGTAAAGTGCACCGAGTCGGACGAGTATTGCGAGAACGGCACTAACTATTGCCGCGGTCCTAACTACGCAGGCGAGTGCTTCAACCCTGCTACAGGCCACTTCCAGAGTGGATGTGGTGCAGGATGGAAGTGTGCTAACAACATGTGCGTGAAAGCCTAAGCAGTAGTCTAGTACCAAAGCTGCGGGAAAATAAAACCGCACTTACAAACGAATAAATTCGATTTCATTCCCAACGTGATGAAGACCGCTGGGTGAACGGCGCTGCTGACGTTGGCATTCGATGGAGTTTTAGTGCTGCATGGCAGAAATAGCTCCTTCAGTGAGGGCATTTTTAAAGCGGTAGCGATAACGAGATGCAATGGGGGTATCTAACCTGTGGTTAGTGCGCCCAATTAAGGCTTATGGGATCAAGGTCGCAGCTTGACAAGCACGCACTTTTCCAAAGCATTGATCTTTTTAAACTCGCCTCCAGTCCTTAAACCACTTCAAAAAATGAGGTACACCCCTACAATTCTCACTCTCCTCGCTGCGTGGCTACTCTCCGTTTCTTCTCAACTGGAGGGTAACTCAGCTTCTGAAGGTAATTCTTGCTCCCAGCCCTGCGAAGTGTTCGAAGAGTACTGCGATGTCCTTACTGGGGAATGTCGTGGTCCCAGCTTCGATGGGGAGTGCTACAACGTGGCTACTAGCGAGTTCCAAGATGGCTGCGATCCAGGCTTCGAATGCATCGAGAACAAATGCGATTACATTCAAGATATTGAACCCGAGTCGAACTCGGAGAGTGGTTGTACACAATGCGATGTATTCGGCGAGTACTGTGATGTGACCCTCGACGAGTGCCGAGCTCCAATCGATGGCGAATGCTACAACGCAGTCACCAGCACGTTCCAAGACGGATGCGACGGTGGCTACGAATGCATCGACAACATGTGCCAGATCCCGACTTCTTCCTCCTCTAACACGGTCTGCTATCTCATCTGCTCAGCTGGTGCCTACTGCGAGAATGGCACCGAGGAATGTAGAGGTCCCAACTACGATGGTGAGTGCTTCAATCCCGCAACTGGGTACTACCAGAATGGATGTGATCCGGGTTTCACCTGCGCGAACAACCAGTGTTCGTACGAGTAAAGCCACACCTAATAACAAGAATTGAGGAGTTAGGAAACATGTGAATTTACCTTGTAGTTACAAGGCTTTTACCTTTGTTTGTTGCACAGGGGTTGACCATTACACAGCCGGTAGGTCTTTCTTGTCAACGATGCGGGCGAACGGGAATGGGCCCATGAACTCATACCGGTTCTGCTTGCGCGTCGACTTCTCCACCTCGCTGTAATCCAGACCCGGGTAGAACGCCTTGTTCGCTGCGTACGACTGCGCGTGCCACTCGATCTCGAAGTTGTTGACGTAGAAGTTGCCGAACTGCGCCTTGTATTGCTGCTGCACCTCGTACGGGTAGAAGTAGAAGCCGCAAACGTCCGGGTCATTCTCACGCACCTCCTCCGGCACGGGCGACAACACGTACGCGATCTTCTGCGCCAGCATCGGCGGCAAACACAGCTCCGTCGAGTTCGTGGTGACTGTGTTGTACTCGAACAAACACATGCGCAACATTCGGTCTCCCCACTGCGTTGTGTTGCGCACAAAGTACGTGTAGTCGTCACTCTCAATGCAGAAGTCTGCGTCCGTGCAGCGCAAGTGGAGAGGCTGCAGACTCACCCTCGCGTACAGCTCCGTCTCCTCCGACAGACACGACTCCACGCCGCCACCGATGGTAGTTGAGCGTTTGATCGGCAATGGAATGTTCATTCCAGGGTCTCCGTGGCGTCTGGCGTTGATCACTTCGGCCGTGTTGCCACACTGGTACCAGTTCTCGGGGTCATAGCTGTTGGGACACATGCTGGCCTCTTCCCATTCCGAGATCTCCTGCAACCAGTACTTGAGACTGTGGCTGCCTCGGGCGTGCGTGGGTCCGAGTGCAGGGTGGATACCATCGAACCACGAGTTCTTGAGGATGAAGCCACCTGTGTAACCTTGTTTAGTCCGGAAGAGGTCGTTATAGCCGACCAAAGTCATCGCGTGTCCACCCTCGGGATTCATGACGTGGCTGGTGATGAATTCGCCGTTCATGTTGTAGTTTTCTCCATTTTCAATCGGAACACAGCACGTGGTCATGGAAAGCTCTGGCGGACAAAGCGTATATGAAGTCGACGCCGGGTTGCACTGTTCTTCTCCAGCGAGTTCTCCGACGCACGGATAGTAGTGAGTGATGTAAGGCATCGCTGTAGAAATTGCGAACGCTTGCTTATCCTTCACAAGCGCGTTCTTGACAGACACACTATCGAAGTATGTGTCCATCTTCTTAATCGTAAGACTTAGTGGGTTCTTGTTACGGGCTTCAACAGTCAATCCAGGGCACGCCGTGTCGTTTCCTGGGTCAGGGATGTATGGGCAAATTGAATCCGGGAAGATGCTGTCTTTCAGGCCGTTCATCAGGTACATCAACTCCGTGACGTCGCCTCCGTCCGTGGAATTCTTCCAGATCTCATTACCCGGGATCAAGCATGCCACTTGCTGAGGAGATCCAGGGGGACCAGCGCACAGTCGAAGAATTTCAGCACCGTACGCCTGCTCTGACAGCGCCAAGAACTCGTCTTCCTTTAGCCAACCTTGAGCAATTCCTTGCTGACGGTAGCTGTTCTCCAGCACAGCCACAGTGGCGAAGTCCCAGCATGTACCGCGTTCGTCCTGGGTCTTTAAAGGGGTGACAAAATCCACCGCGAACTTGGTGGGGGGCTTGTGATCCTTATGGAACGTCTTGCTTTGTGTCATGACAGCAGAATGCATCATCTCCCTGTCAAAGCAATCAAGTCAGTTTTACCAAACAACTCAACCTTAAATCCTATTCGTTCACTCACATTTGCTGCTGCATCTGGACGATAATCTCTTGCTGAGCAGCCAGAGAACTGTGCAGTGAAGCAGCGTAACCCAGTCCAGCGATGCCCAACGTTGCTCCAAGCACCAAAGCTCCCCATGATCCAAACCGATTGCGAGTCTCTACCACTTGACTGGGGATTGGAGACACAAATGCATCGCATTCCTCCGACATCTGCACTGCTCCGTATCTGCCAGACATCCCCAATACTAGTAACAGAGATAAATCCAAAGTGATCGACGGACGCAATTGCCAATATGAAAACGGTTTGCACATCAAACGGCGTTTGCCCATCATCTTCAGAATTGTTTTTGACCAATCAAATACATATATCCGATCTTGCATGTTATTGGTGAAAAAGATACGATTTCACTAAGTACGATTACGTTGTGTCGCTTCAAAGACCCTCACTCTTAGTTTTGCCGAAGAATCGAGAAGAGTAGCTCCTTGGTTTGCGACTGCGTACGTTGGCCATAAGGCCCTCTCCGTGATATCTACTGCAGTCGTGTACATCAGTAGACTCTCAGCTTACTTTTCAACCTTGAACCACCCCCTGAAGCCTTATATTAGCTCCGTAAGCTCTGATGTTCGACGGCAGCTTCAAGTCTTCACGTAAAGTGAATTTAAGCGGCCGGAAGAGGCCTACAACAGGATACAGCGCACGTCTAGCTTCGTTATCAAGTACTAGAGGTAAAGGCCCGCAAGATGACGTATTGGCCGGCTCCAAGAAGGAATTGATGCTGCAGAACCGACTTGCAAGGGAAGAACGCCACGCTCTGAAGCTTCAGACAGCTGCCAGCACCAAGATCCAAGCTCAGTATCGCCGCGTCAAGATTGCAGAACATGCCAGGACTTGTGTCTTCAGTCAATTGGAGCAACAACTCACGCAGACGGTTCTACATGGCGATATCCAGAACAATCCTCTGTCTACACAGCATCTCCAGCTCTTCTTGAGACAGTTTCTCTTCGCTAGACAAGACAAAACTCTCTCTTCAGAGAGGATACGGAAGGTTCAGGACTACTTAGTGTTTATGCTGCTTGTGAGCTGTTTGAAAGGAACTAAAGAGGACGGTACCAACATGATGCAAGCGGAACAAGACGCTAGCTGGGTCTACCAAGTTGCGATGATGAGCGAGATCGCCTTGCAGACGTTAGTGCAGGAGGAGCTGAAGGCATCCGCGACAAACCCAACTATTGCCGTGAATCCGTACTTCATATTACTGGATACGTTAACAAATGGTGACAAGTATCCGACGATGGAAGGACAGAAGGCGTTAGTGAACGTGCTATTCCGGCTTGGTACCACGACGGGGTTTGGAATTTTCGATGCTCTGAGTGCGTGCATTGTGCAGCAGGAAAGAGACGGAATGTCGAAGAACAACGGACTGATTCAAGTGATTGCAAATGCTGCGGGTCAGACGCTGCGACTGTCAGCTCAAGGACAGGATCGCTTGAACATCATTTCTTGTCAGTTTGCTTCTAAGATTTTATTGACTGCTTCTGCTGTGAGTACCCCGGTTACGCGTGATGTGGTGGCTGCTATCGGTGATTCGACCAGTGAACAAGGACTCTTTTGGGCATCTGCGGCTCAACACCTCCGTCGTAAGGAAGGCGGTGAAAACGCGACACTTTCGTGGCAGAAGCGCGCCATTGCAGTGGGAAATCTGATCGAGTTGACGTCCATTTGCTCGTTTGATGAGGCACTTGTAGGTGTCGTACCGTTCGTGCTGTCGGAGATGGTTACGCCGTCACTTGTGCAGTGGGCTTTTGATGTAAAGAATACTCAACAAGGTGCAATGGCTCTGGGAGAAGATTATGACATGGAGGATGAGGGAGAAATGCCTGTTGTGCCCCCAGCGTATCTCTCCATTGGGGGGTTCGCTTCGGACGAGGAGATTCATCGTGGTGCCTTAGCACTGGGAGACGAGGAACCCAATGTACGTGCTCAATGGCAGAACCTGTGTCACTCAAAGTTCAGTGCGCGATGCCTTGACGTGTTGCTTCACGCTAAAGACGTGGAACCAGGCGATAATGCGGTTTCACGGTTTTGTCATCTCTTGACCACGGTGCTTTTGTCTGCTGGGAGATCATACGTGCTTACTCTGGGAATTAAATTCGCAAACCCGCCCCCAGCATTATTTGCTCTACTGAGCGCAATGACTGTCGACCAGTTCGCCGGTGGCCCTGCAGTTCCTGCTAACAATGTCAGCTTGATCAACAGTATTTGGCAATGGATCAAGCCGAGGATCGACAGTATCATTGCTCAGCGTTCGACGGCTTCGCTGGTTAATGGCCCGCTCGTATTTTCGACATCACAATTGCAAGTGCTGTTGATCTTCAATGTCGTGTACAGTCACATGCTGCTGGGACTGGATGACGAAGCTTTCTACGACGGGCAGTGGCCTCTTCGATTGGTTGATGTGCAGGCCGTGGTGATGTTCCTGAAGCAGTTCATCTACGATTCGTGCTGGACAATTACAAGCAACAACACTCTCTCGGTTGAGAATATGGATGACAGAGAACTGGTGCTGTTCTCGACGGTTGTTTCGTCAGTAAAGCTGTTTAACCAGCTCTATGATCGAGATTGTCGTCGCCGCTTCATGAATGATGGCGCATGGCTCTGGCCTTCGATGCCTGCGGTCAAGGAGATCGTTGACCTTGAAGTGATGAAAGAGGATGGTAATGACGATGCCCACGCAATCTACATGTTAATGAACGGGAAGGCCGTATCCCCGTATGCTCGTGCAGCTCTGATCCTGATCACAATGCCGCAAGTTTTGTCGTTTAACGAGCGCGTGCAGCTCTTTCAGAAGTTGCTGGAAGATGGAAAGGCTCAGCTTGGAGGCATCCGTGATGAATTTTCCCGCGCCTTTCAAGTGCGGGTGAAGCGTGATGAGATTGTAGACAACAGCTTCGAGTTCTTCCAAGACGTGTGTAATACGATGTCTCCTTCGGCTCTCAAGGGTCGTATCAAGGTCACTTTTATTAACGAGCAAGGGCTGGAAGAGGCCGGTATCGATGGTGGAGGCGTCTTCAAGGAGTACATTGACAGTCTGACGAAGAGCGCGTTCTCACCAGAGTATGGCTTCTTCCTGGAAACGGAGGAACATCTCCTCTACCCGAATCCAGGCGCAAGATTCCTTGTGGACACGCGCAAGGAAGTTCTAGACCGCTATCGCTTCCTGGGTCGTGTTCTTGCCAAGGCTGTTTACGAAAATATTCTGGTGGAGCCCCAGTTCGCAGCATTTTTCCTGAACAAGCTACTGGGCAAGTTCAACTACATCGACGACCTGCACTCATTGGACCCAGAGTTGTATAAGTCGCTCATGCGCCTTAAGCACTATGAGGGCAACGTAGAGGACCTGGCTCTGACGTTCAGCGTGACTGAAAAGGAGTTCGGTGAAGTGGTGACTCGGAATCTCGTACCCGATGGAGCTAATGTCTCCGTTACGAAAGACAATCGCATCCGGTATATCCACTTGATGGCCAACTACAAGTTGAACGTGCTATCGTCCATTGAGAGTGCCGCCTTCCTCAAGGGTTTCCGGGACTTAATTCCTGGTACGTGGATTCAAATGTTCGCACCAGCTGAACTGCAGATGCTCATCGGCGGATCCGCTACTAACATTGACGTCGACGACTGGGAGCGCCACACAGTTTACGGAGGCGGCTATCACCCGTCTCAGCCTTTCATTCGATGGTTCTGGGAGATCGTGCGGAACGATTTTACGGCAGAAGACCGCGCAGCGTTGCTTAAGTTCATCACGAGCTGCTCCCGCCAGCCGCTGTTGGGCTTCTCGAAGCTGCAGCCACAGATCTGCATCCACCAGGTCCGTGTGCCCATTGGAGACGACGAGCGCTTGCCGTCCAGCGCCACATGCATGAATCTGCTCAAACTGCCGTCGTACTCGAACAAGGAGTCTATGCGAAAGAAGCTACTGTACGCCATCCGATCCAATGCAGGCTTCGACCTGTCTTGATCAGCTCGATTCGAGCCTCGAAGTTGAATCATGTGTGTCCAGATATACAACAAATACAAAGGTATTACAGTTGATACAGTACACTCATCGCCGTGGATGTTTGCGCGCCCGTTCCCCGATTGCAGATCATTTCCGGATCCTCCTGGCGAAAGATACCCACAAGTCCGACGCAACGGCGGACAATGGTGAAAAGCTATGGAACCGAGACGCTGGACTTTGCGCGTGAAGAGGATATCTTCATCCATCGCCCGATTGGTGGCCATCGCGGATTCAATTCCTGGTGGGCCATGGTGCTCGCTGCTGTAGTGGGGGTTACTGGATTAAGTTACGCATTCACGATGCACAATTCTATGGCCGCTCAGCAACAAGTTATCATCAAGATGCAACAGCAACTGTAAGACTACTTGGTAGTGTGATGGTTGAGAGGTTAGACTAATGCAAATTCGTGATGTAGGGATGCGTTGCATGCTACTATCGTAGTGGAGGAGGATACGACCTGGGACAGTAAGAAGAAGTTCAAGAAGGCCAAGAAATTCCCCACCAAGTTTACAGTCGACTACGTCACCCCCTTGAAGACGCAAGACGAACGTGGCACGTGCTGGGATTTCGCTACTGTCGGTGTCCTAGAGAACAGCTACCGACAGCAGGGGATTGCTCACGGTTGGATGATGGAGGACGAATACATGGCGATCTCAGAGCAGGCGTATGGTGCCGAAGTGCTGCGTCTGTGTGCTGGTCCACCCGATTCCCCGCAGCAAGTGGCGTGCTTGATCCCAGGCAACGGCATTTGGAAGAACACGACAGAGGGAGGTGACGCCACACTGCTCATGTATCTGATGAACGGCTTGAAGGACAACATTTACCCCGATTCTATTTGCCCGTACTACCCTGACGATGGCAATGACACTTTGTGTGCTGGATTAACACCCGAGAAACGTGAAACTAACCCGTTGAGTCTCAAGCTTAAGAAAATGGATACTCTCATGGATGAAATGGCGATCAAGCGTGTGATGGTGAAGCACCGCCAAGCAATGTCGTTAACAACAGCAGTGCCATACACTACGCACTACTATCCGTGCATCGGAGAACTCGCTGGAGAAGAACAGTGCAACCCGGCGTCGACTTCATGTACGCTTTGTCCGCCAGAGCTTTCCATGACCACGTGTTGTGTTCCGATTGAAAATGGAGAAAACTACAACATGAATGGCGAATTCATCACCAGTCACGTGATGAACCCCGAGGGTGGACATGTGATGACTTTGGTCGGCTATAACGACCTCTTCCGGACTAAACAAGGTTACACAGGTGGCTTCATCCTCAAGAACTCGTGGTTCGATGGTATCCACCCTGCACTCGGACCCACGCACGCCCGAGGCAGCCACAGTCTCAAGTACTGGTTGCAGGAGATCTCGGAATGGGAAGAAGCCAGCATGTGTCCCAACAGCTACGACCCTGAGAACTGGTATCAGTGTGGCAACACGGCCGAAGTGATCAACGCCAGACGCCACGGAGACCCTGGAATGAACATTCCATTGCCGATCAAACGCTCAACTACCATCGGTGGCGGTGTGGAGTCGTGTCTGTCGGAGGAGACGGAGCTGTACGCGAGGGTGAGTCTGCAGCCTCTCCACTTGCGCTGCACGGACGCAGACTTCTGTATTGAGAGTGACGACTACACGTACTTTGTGCGCAACACAACGCAGTGGGGAGACCGAATGTTGCGCATGTGTTTGTTCGAGTACAACACAGTCACCACGAACTCGACGGAGCTGTGTTTGCCGCCGATGCTGGCGCAGAAGATCGCGTACGTGTTGTCGCCCGTGCCGGAGGAGGTGCGTGAGAATGACCCGGACGTTTGCGGCTTCTACTTCTACCCGTACGAGGTGCAGCAGCAATACAAGGCGCAGTTCGGCAACTTCTACGTCAACAACTTCGAGATCGAGTGGCACGCGCAGTCGTACGCAGCGAACAAGGCGTTCTACCCGGGTCTGGACTACAGCGAGGTGGAGAAGTCGACGCGCAAGCAGAACCGGTATGAGTTCATGGGCCCATTCCCGTTCGCCCGCATCGTTGACAAGAAAGACCTACCGACTGTGTGATCAAGACTTGTAACAAGTAGTTTTTGGGATAGTTGATCTTTGGCATGAGTGATCTACGATCACCCTTATATGTACATGAATCCACTCAACTCCACCATGCTATTCGTCACTGAACGGAAGCAGTCGCAGTAGCGGTAGAATCATCATCAGCGTTGAGGTTGACGTCCACGCATTCGTTGAACGAGCAGTAGAACTTCTACTAGAGTCCGTTGTCGCAGCCACCTCCGAAGAATCCAGTGCCAACGTTGAACCACTAGCGGTAGAACCTGTGGTGGTGGTGGTAATACCAGATGAATCACTCGTGGTAGAACTACCGGTAGTGGTGATAGCACTACCAGTAGAATCACCTTCATCTTCAAGGTTGACGTCCACGCACTTGTTGAACGAGCAGTAGAAGCCTTCGTCGCAGCCATCTTCGAAGAATCCAGTGGCGAGGTTGAAGCACTCCCCGTCGTAGCTAGGGCCACGACATTTCGTACTGCCGTTCTCGCAGTATTTACCTGCAGAGCAAAGGGTTTTGCACGTTCGGCCGTCCACTGGGTCGCCGGAGACTCTGCACAGGTCATCAATGCACTCGTACCCGGCGTCACAGCCGTCTTGGAAGAGGGCGATAGTGGCGTTGTAGCACTCGGTGTCGTTCTGAGCCGCACGGCATTCCCCAATGGAGCCGTCGCAGTACTCCCGAGTGCCGTCGCATCCTTCCGTCAAGCACAGCGACCCACCCGAACCGGAAGATGCAGCAGTTACACACAAGTTAGCGACAACAATGCACCGAATGGAGATCTTCATCCTTGAGACGTGAGACCGTCGAGGAGAATCCAGGAATGGACCCGACACGGACCGCCTCCTCATAAAGATATCCACCTGCCAAATGAGACGCACACATGATTCATGACCCAAGTGGCCAACTGCAAGTATAGGACAGTTATTTCCTGCAATTTAGTCGACCCGAGGCGCGTACGGCTCGAAAAAGCTCTGACCGGCCCATTCGACTGTCTTGTCGGTGTAAAGCGGGTCTCCTTCGATGTAGTTATCAGCGTCATTAGGGTCACCATGTCCGGTGTATTTGGCCAACGACGGGTACGGGAACACGGGGCGACTGCGCGTGACGGCGGGAGACGCTGGTTTGGGCATCCAGGGCGGTAGATCCGTGTCCAGATCCGTGCTTGTGATGACCTTATGGGGTGCATTGCCTCGCTCCACCCATTCTAACAGCGGCGTCACCAGATCGATAGAAGCCATTCCGTCGCCACGACCACAATGCTGCACGCCTGGCAATAGGTAGAGCCGTTCGAAGTCCGCAACTTCTGCTCCCATTTGCTTTTCAAGGGCTTCATGGTACGCGATCGTCGTGTGAGGCGAAATATGTTCGTCCGACCAGCCGTGCCACAAGATCAATTTGCCTCCTGCGGCCTTGAACGCTGCTAAGTCCGGGTTGGTGGCGTCTAGCAGTGGATGCCGAGGTTTCAACAACTCAACGGTAGCTTCGGTGAACTCAAGATCATTGAGTGAGTACGTCTCTGGAGGGTTTGGCTCGAAGATCAGATACTTCAGCGCTGCCAGAGCTATATGAGCACTCATCACCGGTTGATTTGGGCCTCGAGGCACGAAAACTCCTTCCCAAGCTAACTCCGATCCGAATTGAGCGTTTCCGACGGTCAAATGCTCCCCAGTGACAGGATCCATAGGACCGTTGTAGAATTTGTGAATTGTGTTCACCTCCGCCTCGGTCAAGCAGTGGTGGTCCTCCTCTTCGCCGCAGAGAAGCTCCTGGACATCAAAGTTACAAACTCGAGGATCCGAGAGCAAGCCATCTACCAGACCATCCAATGCGTCACAGGCTCGAATGACTGCATTGTGGAGCAGCGGCAACTTGGAAGCTGTTACAATGGCAGTTGGGCCACCACCTGGAGCGCGTTCAGGCTGTCCTTGACGAGGAGGACCCAGTTCTCGTCTCTCAGGTCCCGGAGGTGGACCACGCATCATCGGTGGCAATTCAGGCATCGGTCCATCGATGTTACTCATCGCCAGCCAACCGTGGTGCAAACTGTTCTGGAACTGGAAGAGCATGGCTGGCGCTCCCGCCAAAATACCATCGAAGTCGTTCGGGTACCGCAGTGCCTCCATCACAGCCTCACGTCCGCCATCCGAGCATCCATTGAAGAACGAATATCGGGGTTTCTGGCCATAGTACGCTTGCATCAACGTCTTGCTAACCAGAGACGTCAAGTGCTGAGCCCTATACGCGAACGATCTCCGACGTCCAGGATTGTTCGCGAACACTTTTCCGTCCATACCTCCGCCCATATCGGTAGCAGCCAAGGTAAACTCCCCACCGTTGACTTGTTGCGAGCCTGAAGCCGCGTTCACTTGCATGTGGATCATTCCACAGAGCCCTCCACATCCAACTTGCATATAGCGCTGCGTCCATGTGCGAACAGGCAGCATCACCTCCCACTTAGTCGAAGCCGGCAGTGTGCCCTCTACAAGACAGTAGAGATGCCCCTCGTGGGTTGTTTCAGTCGCAGATGTGATAATAGCTCCATCTTCTGCAATGTGTGAGAGGTCAACGGCCAACAGCGACTCGCAGCCCACGACTGGTGTCACGACACCGAGACGTCCATCAGCAGCGAATTGAAGCACACGATTCTCCCTTGAGACCCCATCACTAGTTTCGATACTTTCAGCAATAGGAGCACTAAAATGAGTCGTGTCCGTGCTGGTCCCAACACTTGTTGCATTGCCGTTGTCAACATCAGTGGACAGTTTGGATAGAAACAGCGCGTCACAAGTTGCTTCTGTCTTGGTCAAGGGCAGCGTATCGAGGATGGAGTGAGCAGGAACAGCAGCTGCAAACAATAGTAGTAAGACTACTGGAGTAACGTGTGCATGAACCATGGCTTCTGCTTGGAAAATCTCAAACTGATCACAATTGAGTGTACACTGCAACCGTTGAACCCATGTTCATCATCGATCACCGAAATGATGAACAGTCATCAAACGTAATCAAAAAAGATCCATTGGCTAAAACTTTTCCTTATCATCTATTGGTTAAAAAGATATTAATCTAACTGAGGAGCTCATTTTGGACCTCTATAGCTCCCCCTTGTCGCCATGTACAGCGCGTCGCAGCTCCTGGCGCTGGGCGTGTCCCTAGCGATCTGCGCGGCTGCTGTGTTCTATGCGGACTTGTTGGCCGAGCTGTTCCCCACGCAGGAGGCCTCGTTGAGCGCAGTAGAGCAGCAGCAGATGCTGGCGTCGATGGTCTTCCACGCGTCTAAAAGTGGAAATGCTGCAGCCAATGGAGCTGATAAAGAAGCACGTGACCCACCACGTCTTGCCTTCTGCTGCAGTGCGGACTTGGATGTGGCTGTCCCAGCTGTGGAGCTGATGCAGAGCGTGCGAGAAGTGGAACGTCAGCATCTGCAGAAGAAAAACAAGAAGAAGAACAAGGCAGGGAAGGCTTCGGAAGAGCTTCTCAAGCGTCACCATGAGCGGATTGGCTCGTTAAATGAGTTGCAAGAAAGTTTCTCTTACTATTTCTCCTCTGGAGCTGCTGCTGAACAGAGTATGCTGTCTCCGGAACAATTTAGAGAGGTGGTGGCATTGGCGGATGCGTTGCCGGGTGTCAAGAGGAAAGTTGGTGGCAATGCTGCTGTGATGGCGGAAAGAGCTTCAGCGGAAGGCTGTGTGGTTCTACTGGGAGCTGCTATTGGAAAGGATATGAAACCGTACTTTGTAGACCCGAAGATCCAACTGGTTGGACACTTGGAGGAACATGAACATGACGACGTGCACTTGGTGCTGGAGTATTCGAGTGGAGACGAGTTCAGAGGACACAAGTCTCCACGTGCAAACAGATATTACCTGAATCATGACGTGCACAACGCCAGACTTTCAGTCCTGGAGGAGTTCGAGCAGTCGCTGGACGAGTTCAAGCCTGATCTGGTTGTTTTTGGAGGGCTCCAGCTTATGGAAGTGGAAACGGACGAGCGTGAGCGTCTTACACGTCTTAAGGCTTTGTCAGAGGTGCTTCAGAACCTCTTCTTGGCCCAGACGCCGACCCACTATGAGTTTGCGGCTGTGTCGGATTTCAGTCTCTTCGATGACACGGTCCGACTCGTGTTGCCTTGGGTGGACTCCGTTGGGTTGAACGAGCAAGAGCTCTACATCCTCCACCATTTCCTCATCTCTGGCGAGGAGGGCACTGCGACGACATCGCGTCCTACCGTGGCAGAAGTCAGTTCTCAGCTCCACGACGTCATTCAATTCGCATCGAAGGCCAAGAAGAATTTCCAGTCTAGTGGTCAAGACAAAACCAAGGACGAGAACAAGGAATCTCTGGCCCTTGCGCAGCTCTCGCGTATCCACTTCCACACACTGCAGTTCCACATTGTGTGCCAAAAGGAAGGCAGCATGTGGGAGGACCCTACGACGGCGTTGGTTCAAAGCGCTCTCATGAGCTCTAAGGTGGCGTGTGGCAAACCGCCTGCTCCCGGAAGTGCCTCTGACGACAGCGACAAGCCCAAACCCATGCGCACTAGTGCTGAGATGGAGGTGGATCCGGAGCGTATCGAGATGCTTCTTGCTCGGCAGCAGCTCCTGAGCGCGCGCCAGGGTCTGAAGGTGGATCTGGACCCGTTCTCGCCTGTTGTCACGTGGCAGGAGGCCGACTTCCAGTGCCACCTCGTGCCGATGATGGCCTGCAAGAAGCCTGACCACACTGCCGGCTTGGGAGACAACATCTCAGGCACTGGCGTGGCTTACCACCGCATCCAAAAGAAGAGCGAGGCTAAGTAGACAAATTGATTGCACCAGTCCACCAGGATTGAGTCAAGTCATGTCTTATATAGAATTCATCAACTAACGACGAACGTTTGCTTAGCTTTTCCTTGGTTGTCTAGTTACTTGCCGTACGTGAGCTGGCACCGACTGCTGCCTTCATACGCGTGAGCCATGGCTGGATGTTCGTTTCACGCATCATGTCGGTGTACGTATCCAGTCCGTCCATGGCCCTCAGGACACCAAAGACCGAGAGGTCCGCCATGTTAGGCTCCTCGCCTCCGAGAAATGGGCGTTTGTCACCGATAGCATTCACCCAGCTGTCTAACGCATCATAGAGTGCTTGACGCTCGTCGTCGATGTTGTATTTCTTCTTCGAGCGCTTGGCGATAAGATACATGATCACAGCACCGGCGTACTTGGACATCCGACGTTCCATCGGCGTGAATTTGCCCTCCGTCAAGCAGTAATCAAAAGCCTGAAGTGCCTCTGGAACTGTGCGGTAAATATTGGGAGGGGTCAAGATAATCAGCTTCTTGTCGACCCATTCACGCCACTGTTCCTCCTCCTTCTGAGCTTCTTCACTGAGCGAGTCCTCAGGAGCCTCCACAAGCTCGCGGAGGCGGGAGATAATTGCAGAAGAGTCGACGATCACTTCGTCATCAATACGAACCACTGGTACCTTGCTGTAGTCTGTGAAAGCTTTGGTTTCCTTCTTAGTGAGCGGATTCACCTCCACAACCTCATACGGGATCTTGAGGTAATCCAGGACAGCCTTCACCTTGCAGCAATACGGACAAGGCTCGTACTGGTACAACACAACGGTGGGAAGCGCATTTCCACCTTCTTTTGGCACGGTACGTGGTTCCACAGCGGACACAGAGCAAAAGGCACAAGCAGCACTGGTACTGACAGTAGCTGCAGCAATGAGACTCGCTCTAGGGAGCAGCGAAGAGGCTGAAACTGGTGCAACTGACCGCCATCGTCCAGAACTGAAGCGAGCACTGCTGATACCAGAAGATTTGGGCACCGAAGGGCGTGCGAAGGCCGCAGGAGTCGAGCGCAAGCCACGTGCAAGACGCACCCCACGTTGCAGCATCTTGTTACCTTTTTTGATGTGGGGTGGAGGTGAAAGTTTACAGGATTGGCTGAAACTTGGTGATGATAAATGTGATTGAGTAAAATACGAATTTCGGTGATTGGATGAAAGCAAGAAGATGCTTGGATTGGTGGATAATTCGGCTGAAGTACGTCAGCAGTCACCATGTAGGAACTTATCCGACGATGCGTGGCGTGACGCCATAGCACGCTGCAAATGCTTCTTTAGATAATTATTTAAATAGTCTGTATTTCATTGCTGATAGATAGAATCACTTTTCCGTTGACAGGGTACCGGCACATACCTCACCATTGCAAAGCTGCAAATCGTCACTTCAGTCGCTGCTGTCCAAGCATTGCCGGCTCTCACGGTCTATGCTAATGTTTTAATCCCTTCTCCACTTCCTATTGGCTAGAAAATCATAATTCCGGTGTTTCATTGGCGCAAAATGGTATCCACATCTAGCGACTGGCCACGGCTGCAGGATGAACACGCACTTCGCAATTTGCAGTGTCCATTCCCCACCCGCCCGCTCCTCCGAGCTTCAACGCCCTCTCCATCATGGCCTCGTCGCCCGAGAAGAAGCAGAAGACGGCGTCTCTGTCGCCCGCCAGCTCGCTGCTGCGTTTCTACCGCACACCGGCCTTCACGGCGCACGCCAACCGCACGCTGCTCGCTTTCCTGCGTGCGCACGCGGTCGACGGCCTGCAGGTCGAGGAACTGCAGACTGAGTACTGCTTCTACGTGGAGACTAAGGATGACGCCGGCGCGCTGTCGGCTGCTGACCAGGACACGCTCCACTGGCTGCTCAGTGAGACCTTCGAGCCGCAACAGACCCGCGCGGCTGAGCCGTTCCTGGCTGCTGCTGAAAACAGTAGCCAATGGCTCGTCGAGGTCGGTCCTCGCATGAACTTCTCCACGGCCTGGTCTAGTAATGCTGTAGCCATCTGCCAGGCTTGTGGCATCTCTGCTATTAAGCGCATTGAGCGCGCGACGCGTTACTTGATCCGCTACACGACCACGAAGCCGGAAGCCCTTGAGACGCTGAAGGAGGCGTTGCTCCGTCACGAATGTGACCGGATGACGCAGCAGGTGTACCAGCAGCCACTAACCAGCTTCTGGCACGGTAAAACGGTGCAGCCGGTCCGCAAGATTCCCATCATGGAGCGCGGCCTTGACGCACTGAAGGAGATCAATGAGGAGATCGGACTGGGTTTCGATGACTGGGACCTCCAGTACTACCTGAACCTGTTCAAGGAGAAGCTGCAGCGCAACCCGACGGATGTTGAATGCTTCGACATGGGACAGAGCAACTCGGAGCACTCGCGTCATTGGTTCTTCGGTGGCAAGATTGTCGTTGACGGCAAGGAGATGCCGCAGACTCTCTTCCAGATGGTCAAGGATACGCTCACGGAGAATGCCAAGAAGAACAGTGTGATCGCCTTCCACGACAATTCGTCGGTCATCAAGGGTGCCAACATTGTCACTCTTGGACCCGTGAACCCTGGTGAGCCTTCGCCGGTGCAGGAGCGTACGCTCGACAGTCACCTGCTGCTGACTGCTGAGACTCACAACTTCCCGTCTGGTGTTGCCCCGTTCCCTGGTGCTGAGACTGGTACTGGTGGACGTATTCGTGATGTGCAGGCCACTGGCCGTGGTGCCAATGTTGTTGCTGGCGTCAGTGCTTACTCCGTTGGCAACCTCAACTTGGAGGGATACAAGCTCCCGTGGGAGGACGAGAAACTGGAGTACCCTTCCAACCTTGCTCACCCGCGTGACATCCTGATCCAGGCTTCCAACGGTGCTTCAGACTACGGTAACAAGTTCGGTGAACCCGTTGTGACGGGTTTCGCCCGTTCTTTTGGCATGGTGCTGCCCAACGGTGAACGTCGCGAATACATTAAGCCGATCATGTTCTCGGCTGGTCTGGGCCAGCTGGACGGCCGTCACTGCACTAAGGGCGAGCCTGAGATTCAGATGTGGGTCGTCAAGATCGGTGGCCCGTGCTACCGTATCGGTATGGGCGGAGGTGCTGCTTCTAGCCGTATCCAGGACACCAAGACTGCTGACTTGGACTTCAACGCTGTGCAGCGCGGTGATGCCGAGATGGAATGCAAGCTGAACAAGGTGATCCGCGCTTGTTGCGACCTGGGTGAGAAGAACCCTATCGTCTCGATCCACGACCAGGGTGCTGGTGGTAACGGTAACGTTCTGAAGGAGATCGTTGAGGTGTCGAACTCCAAGCCGGGTGATGCTAACCGTGGTGGCGCTCGTTACGAGGTGCGTGACATCCTTGTGGGTGATGACACCCTGTCCGTCCTGGAGATCTGGGGTGCTGAATACCAGGAGAACGATGCTCTCCTGCTCCGCCCCGAACACGTCGAGCTCTTCGACAAGATCTGCAAGCGCGAGAATTGCCCGTACGCTCTCCTTGGCCAGGTGACCGGTGACGGCCATGTTGTGCTGCATGATGCGCAGGACGACTCGACCCCGTTCGACCTGGACCTGGACCTGGTGCTGGGCAAGATGCCCCAGAAGACCTTCACGGACACGAAGGCCACGGAGCCCGTCTCGGAGTTGACGCTTCCGGTGGACATTACCCTGCGCGATGCGCTGGACCGTGTGCTGCGTCTCCTTTCTGTCGGCTCGAAGCGTTTCCTGACCAGCAAGGTGGATCGTTCTGTGAGCGGTCTTATTGCTCAGCAGCAGACCGTAGGTCCGCTGCAGCTGACTCTTGCTGACTGCGCCGTTGTGGCTCAGTCGAACGTGCCTAACAAGGACGGCAAGTACACAGGTGTGGTGAGCGCTTGTGGTGAGCAGCCTGTTAAGGGCCTGGTGAACCCTGGTGCTATGGCTCGCCTGAGTGTTGGTGAGTCGCTGACCAACATGGTGTGGGCTGCTCTTGGCGGACGTGGTCTGGATGACTGCAAGTGCTCTGCTAACTGGATGTGGGCTGCTAAGCTGCCCAACGAGGCGGCTCGCATGTACGAGTGCTGCGAGGCTATGACTACCTTCATGAAGCAGGTTGGTGTGGCCGTCGACGGCGGTAAGGATTCGCTGTCCATGGCTGCCAAGGTTAACAAGAAGGATGTGAAGACGCCTGGTACGCTGGTCATCACCATGTACGCCCCCACGGAGGACGTGGAGCTGAAGGTGACCCCAGACCTCAAGACCCACGCCGGTGACAGCTTCCTGTACTACGTGGACGTGGGTAAGGGCGAAAACCGTCTTGGTGGTTCGGCTCTTGCTCAGGTGTACGGCCAGGTCGGCAACGTGTCCCCGGATATTGAGGACGCTGAGCTGTTCAAGAACGCGTTCAACGCCATTCAGACTGGCATCAAGAACGGACACCTCCTTGCTGGTCACGACCGCAGCGACGGTGGTCTCATTGTTACGCTTCTCGAGATGGCGTTTGCTGGTAACTGCGGTCTGGACGTAAACATTCCGTTCGCAGGTGGCAAGGCGTCGACCAAGGATGTGATTCAGGTGCTATTCGCTGAGGAGCTTGGTTTCGTCTTCCAGGTTGCTGCTGGCCAGAACGCCACGGAAGTGGAGGCCACGTTCAGCAAGCTGAACGTGCCGCTTGTGAAGCTGGGTAAGGTGACGACCGATGGCGCTATCAAGGTGAGCGTGAACGGCGAGAGCGTCCTCGAGGACCAGATGGTGGACCTGCGTGATGTGTGGGAGGCTACGAGCTTCGAGCTTGAGAAGCGTCAGTGCAACCCCGAGTGCGTTGCCCAGGAACAGCGTTCGCTGCGTACGCGCACGGCTCCTTCCTGGAAGCTGTCGTACGAGCCTAAGCCGACTCCGGAGCGTCAGCTGAGCACACGTGCCCAGCACCGTGTGGCTGTCCTTCGTGAAGAAGGCAGCAACGGCGAGCGCGAGATGCTCGCCGCTTTCCACCACGCCGGTTTCGAGGTCTGGGACATTACCATGTCGGATTTGGTTAACAAGCGCGTGGTCCTGGACGAGCGCTTCCGCGGTGTGGCCTTCGTTGGAGGCTTCACGTTCGCTGACGTGCTGGGATCGGCCAAGGGCTGGTCAGGTGTGGTGAAGTTCCACGGCGACGTGCTCAAGCAGTTCGCGGCGTTCAAGGCTCGCGAGGACACGTTCAGTTTCGGTGCTTGCAACGGCTGCCAGTTCATGACGTTGCTTGGCTGGCTCGACCGCCCTGAGGCCAAGGCTCTGGAGGAGGAGACGAAGACGTCGGCCCAGCCGCGCTTCGTGCACAACGAGTCTGGTCGTCACGAGTCTCGTTTCGTGTCTGTGCAGATCCAGGAGTCGAACTCGGTGATGCTGCGTGGCATGGCCGGTTCGTCGCTCGGTGTTTGGGTTTCGCACGGTGAGGGTCGCGCACACTTCACGCATCCCAAGATCCAGGAGAAGTACGTGTCCAGCGGCGCCGCCGCTATCCGCTACGTGGACGACTCGAACGTGCCTACGGAGGAATACCCGTTTAACCCGAACGGCTCGCCCGAGGGTATCGCCGGTCTCGTGTCGAGCGATGGCCGTCACATGTGCCTCATGCCGCACCCGGAGCGCTGCTTCCTCAAGTACCAGTGGCCGTACATGCCGACTGAGTTCGAGTCGCACCCGGTAAGCCCGTGGATGCAGATCTTCCAGAACGCCAAGACCTTCTGCGAGGGCCAGTAAGTGCCCAAACTTGCATCAAAAACAGCATTTCCACTTGACAATGCACGATGCCCGGTATATTTGCACAAACCCCACCCTGTCTTGCCTTCGTTGTAGAAAACCAAGAGCAACAGAACAGCAACATGTACTCTACTCCTGGCCCGGTCCAGGCTATAAAACCAAAACTGATTCGCTTTTTATGATTCGTTAAAAACAACCTTTGTTTAATTTCAATTGGCTAAAACTCCATGAAACACGTGTATCACACACTACTTTCAATTCGATGAGAATTTTAGCGAATCAGATCTGACTACTAGATGTCTCTTCCTCTTTATCTCTTCCACTACCGAAAGTGCTCTCAACATGGAGGAATTCTTCCAGTACATCGGCCCGGACGGCGGCGCTGCTTCCTCCAGTGCATTACTGAACCGTGAGCGCCTTTTTGTGTACTCTTCACCTCGAGAGAAGCAGATCGATCGCTGTGGGGAGCTGCGCGTAGGCTCGTACTTTGCCTGTTCGTCCATTCTCAACTACGAGGACCAAGTGTGGCTTAAGATCCGTCGTGGGTACTTCTCCAATGCCAAGAACAATGGGTACATTCGCGTATACTTCGAGTTTCCTACAGGTTCAACGCCTATTGATGGCTGTGATTTGCCGCCACGTCAACTTTCGTCACTTGTTGGGACGCAACCGGCGCAATTCCGATTCATGCGCAGACTTCCAGGTACGTTAATATGGTGAATATCTTCCTAAAAATCGGTATTTTAGCTGATTTGATCGTTGTTGTCTTATTGCAGAGTTTCCGACGTATATGTGTGCACGAGACCGCTTAGTACTGTACCGTGAACCTGTGTTTAAGCTGCACTCGGCGTCGGTGTCTTCTGATTCCAGTTCTGGTTCGACGCCGAGTCATATGCAGAGGTTCTTGCCACCTGTGAGTGTTTTCCAAGCTACCGAGTGCAGATTCAACCAGGACTTTACACAACTGGCTGTCAAAGTAACGTCAGCCTTTGCTGGACTTGGTGGTTGGATCAATGCGTCGTTCCATAAGACGCTCGTGGAAGTGGAAGACCCGAAACAACTAAGCTTCTTCCGCAATGGGCCTGTGTATTTGCAGAATGTGGCGGGAAGAGGAGGCAAATGGGCGGGAGAATTGCCTGTTCGAGCGATTCCCAGCTTGCAGGCTCCAAGGTTGTACAACGTTGAGAGTTATCGCGTTGTGAGGGCGATTGAACGGAAACTACTGAAAGACCGTGTGTGGGTGCGTATCCAACCTTTGAAGACAGTAGAGGGTGGTGAGAAGAAGAGCGAGGAGGATCCAGTTGCAGAATCAGAGGAAAATCAGGAGGGAGAAGACCGGATGAATGGGGCTGCAGGACCTGATGCATGGGTCATTGAACGCAACGCCAATACTGCTCAACGTGTGATGGTGCCATGGGGTAGCAATTGTATCCAAGATGTGTCTACTAACGACAACGCGGAGCGGTACTACCGTACCGTGTACAGCCGTCGACCGCTGCCTTTGCGTCGCACGGCCGACTTGCAAGCTGAGATCGTTGGCCACCTTGAGCCTGGATCTGTGTTTTCCTCTACCCAACGAGTCCTGAATGACAGAGGGCACATGTGGATCAGGGTACCGTTGCCAGCGGAAAGGAGAGTTCACCGAAGCAAAGACACAAGAGAGTCTGATGACGAAGACAACAATGCAGGAAACGGGCCGGATAACAATTCCGAAGAGTCCAAAGAAGAGGAGGAGGAGTTCGAAGATCTTGGGAAGCCAGTACGGTACGGCTACGCGATCCAGTCCAATGCCAAGACCAACACTTGCATGGTTCAGGAGATCCCCGCACCCGGAAAGATGAACCCGAAGCAATTTTACCAGCTCTCCCTCTCTCCAGAGGATGGACCACAGACAAAGAGTAGTAACCAGGAGGAGGGGGCTGGGAGCACAGCGCCAGAAAACACACTAGCGGCCCGTGCGGAGGCATCGAACACAGCTAAAGAGCTGTTTTACGTGAAGAACGGCTCCATACTGTCGGCCATTGGGTCTATATTCAACGCTGAACAAGGACGTATGTGGCTGCAGGTGTTGGCAACGGAGCTGGATCCTACTATGCGCGTGAAGCATCAGTGGCCGCTCTCCGATGCCGAGCAGAACCAGAACGTGGTCTATCTACCCATGTGTGACCCAAACAAGAGTTCACACGAGGCTGTTCTCAAGCCTGTTCACCGGGAATTGGCGAGGATTGACAACCCCCTCAAAACCGAGAAGGATGGTGCGCGATCGCCCTCACGTGTGGTGTTCAGTGGCCGCGCCTCGAAGCTTTTCGGTTCGCATCTGCTCCGTTCGTCCACTATTGACTTACCTTCAACACCCAAGAAGGGAAAGGAGACTCTCAGCAGCGGTATCACGGTTCCAGACCCAGTGGCACGAGCAGCTGGTGAAAACGACCATACACAGAGTTTGAAGGATGAGATCACGGCGTGGCAACTTCAAACAGGTAACCGCGTGACGCAGTTGTACTCGCAGATTGGCTCGTTGGCAGGCTACACGTTGAGTTGCGTCCGTCGGCCGTTCGCTTCGTGTCTTGCGCATCAAGAGGCAAAACGACGATACCGACAATTGGATCAGGAGGAAGAAGGCATGGAAGAATACGCACTCGATGACGACGATGTGCGCGTTTAGACTGGGGTAGTTCGAGTATATTGAAACCAAGGCTCAGCTCAAGAATCTAATACTCTTTCGAAGCCTACGGAGTCTGCAGTGCAGACCTACGACGTCATGTTGAGTTTCTCGGCATACCGTTGAATCCAGACTTTGAATGATGGATTGTACCCGAGCCAGTTCTTGAGGTATGAAATGGTTAGCTTCTCATCTACCCATTTGTCCAGAAGAGCATTTTCCAAGTCCTTGGCCAGTTTCTCCGTGCTGGGGACCTTCTTCGCCGCTGGCAGTATCTCCAGCAGATGTAAGTCTATGTAGTTGGCCCTGATACTGTCGATCATCGTCGTTTTCTCGCCCGGGTTCTTCTGGTTAAAGTCGTTCAAATACTTGACCCACAACTTGAAATTTGGGCTGGAAAAGGTTTTGTCTCCTGCTTCATTAAGATTCAGGAACCGGAAAGCATCTTTTGGTTTGTAATTCCAACGCGTAAGCCACTCTTCCAAACGCGCCTTCTCCACCATGTCCGCTAACTTGGTTGTTGTAGGGTTTTTCCTCGCCGTTTCAATTAGTCTTTCGAGACTGTTCCCTTCGTAGCTGGTACGTAATGGTAAGAACCAGGACTCCTCCTTCTCTGGGTGCTTCTTGTTGAAATCGTCCACGTAACTCATCCACTTGGTAAACACAGGAGAGCTGAGAACTGAATCCCCAACACTGTCAAGCGCGATTTCCGTAAAGACTTTATATGGGGAAACTCCAGTGGAGAAAACTTTCTCCGCCTGTTGTAGCTGCAACTTGGCCGCAATGTTCTTCATGCTGGGGAACTTTTCGGCTGCTTGGAGGATTTGCATCAATGGTCGATCATTGAATTCGGTCGCCAGTGTCGACAGTAATCGAGTCACCTTATCAGGGTTTTCAATACTGAAGGTGTTCAGGTACGATATCCACGTGGCGAAGAGAGGATTCACACCAATATCGTTGAAGTGTTTTTTCCTTGGCAACTTAAGCAGATTGTAGACATCGTCGACGGATTTCCCACTGTTCAACCACATCTGCAACTGCGCAGCTTCCAATTCCGTTGCAATCTTCTTCGCCTTCCACTCCTTCGTCTGCACTGCAGTCAGCAGCTTAGCCACTTTCTCGTCACCGAATGCATCTGTGAACGTTTCGATCATTGTCGTCTTCATCCTTGGGAATTTCACATTGTAAGCATCCGTAAACTTGGTCAGCAAATCAAACAGTGGACTCTCCAGCGTTTTAGTTGTCGCCCCCAGTTGGAGCTCAGCCAGGACTTTCACAGGCGTCTTCTCGTCACTAATCCAGAACTGAACGAATGCGTTCTCTAACTTGAGGCCCATAGCCTTCAATTCGTCATTACCGCTCTTGGCTGCCTCAGCCATTTTGAACAGCTTTGCATCACTGTAGTATTTCCTCAACGTCGGGACCATCGATATCGCGCCCTTGTGTTTTGCATTCAAATCGTCCACGTATTTGGCCCAGGCACTGAATTGAGGGTCTCGGAGAAGACGACTTCCCGCGTAATTGAGGTCGTAGAGCTTGTAGACTTCGCCAGGGTCCTTCCCAATTGTTATCCAGCGCTCTAACTGGTCCGTTTGCAACCTTGAGGCGAGTTCCTCTGAACTCGATTCTCTCTTGGCCGCCATCAGCATTTGGTACAAACGATCGTCACCGTATTGGGTCGTTAGTGACGCGATCGCGGATGTCCCCTTCCCGGAAGGGGTTGCACTGAAATCATCGGCGTATTGGACCCATCTGCTGAACTGGGGGTTGTTGAATATCCACGTATGAGTCTTCGCAAACTTCATGCGGTAGAACACGTCATCGGCAGATTTTCCCTTGGCAAGCCAATTCCGGAGCTGTTCATCCGTCACTTTTGAGGATTTGAAGAGGGTGGCGAGCTTTTCAGAGGTGGAGACGGTAGTTCCTCCTCCCCCCATCCTCTCCTCTTCGCCATTGTCGCTGACATTTCTCGTTCGTAACATTCGCAAAGTTTTGGGGAAAGAAGTATCGGAGGCATGTTCAGTGTGGGTAGAAACTCCGCCTGTCAATACCGTCGAGAATGCCTCCGAAGTTGCTGCGACACACAGGGCGATAGTGACGCCAAGCAGGTATTGAAGGCGCATTGCTTGATAGAAAATGTGAAATGTTCTACCGTCGATTCAACCACAATCCGAAATGTAGCGCAATCCATGATGACAGTCGGTGACCAATATTCGTCACAATGACTTAAACTTCTGTTGGTCAACAATGATCGCGCTATGGATCTTGGGATCTTGGGATCCATGGATCTTGGGATCTTGGGATCCATAGCGCGATCATTGTTGACCAACAGAACTTGTGTCTCGTTGATATGGTTGCCATCTGCATTAGAGAGTGACTATTGACAAGGGGAATTACTTGGCTTTTGTATGTGGGTAAGATTTGGCGCTCAGCTTGGCAGCCATCACCAGGGGTTTAACCCCTCGAGTACAAATGCTGCATAATGCAGCATAGTCTATCCACTTAAACAGAATATATTCAGTTTACAGCAGTGTTGTCATTTTACGTGCTTAGTTGTAAGGGTTTAAAAACGTGCGTACGATGTCTCAGTCCGTCTGGCACATACATACACTCCGCGCCAGGATAGATCGGCCACCCACGTTGCTGGCCGTAACTCAGTCAATTTTAGGAGTTGGAGCCTGCTATTTAGATATGTTTTGCAGCTATTTTTGACTAAAGCGGTGTTTGTGCTAACGAGCTGGATATTGCAATTCATCGGGTGGCTAGCATACAGAGGAGCACTTTTGGCACCTCGACAGGTTAGATCGGCCACCAACACAATACAAATCTCAAATCAAATGTGACTAAATGATTGGATATCAATAGTGAGTCGTGGCATCGACTCGATGAGGGACTTTAGTAGAGCTAATGGGATTGATTCCCATGCCTCAAAGAGCGCAACAGTTAAATCTGCTACGCTCTCATACTGTTTTCCATTATTATAGACCCTCCTACTCATAATAGACCACAGATTTTCTATGGGATTAAGATCCGGTGACTTTGATGGCTAATCTAGAACATCTACAGCTTGCTCCGTAAAAAAAAACCTTTGTTTGCTTGGAGACGTGAATGCTTGCGTTATCTTTCCGCACTAGCATGGTGCGAGCCCACGCCTTACGAGCGGCCATGTCCTCCGGTTTCAATGGCAACGTGTTCTCCATCTTTGTGTACACCATCCAGTCTACCCTGGAAAGGGTACGCTGTATGGTGCGCACGGAGACGGAGAGTTTCAGCTCGGCCTTGAGCTTGGCGGCAGAGAGGTTGCCCTTGGACGCTTCGCGCACTAGGCGCCGCGTTTCACGATCCGTTAGATTAGGTGGGGGGCCTGGGCGCTTTGGTTTCGCAGTGGGAGCTGGGGCAACAACACGGGCGACGGTGTCTCGGCTGCGGGAGGTTAGCAGTGCAGTGTTACGAGCGCTCACACCCGCTTCCCGAAGGCCTTGAATTCTACCCCGCTCATTATCAGTGAGGCGGGGCTTCTTCTGGGGTTGGTGGGGCTTTTCTTGCGTGGCATCTTGCCAAGTAAGCGCTGAAAGCACCAATACAGACCACTCGTCTTCATCGACTCTTTTGATATGCAATCATTTAGTCACATTTGATTTGAGATTTGTATTGTGTTGGTGGCCGATCTAACCTGTCGAGGTGCCAAAAGTGCTCCTCTGTATGCTAGCCACCCGATGAATTGCAATATCCAGCTCGTTAGCACAAACACCGCTTTAGTCAAAAATAGCTGCAAAACATATCTAAATAGCAGGCTCCAACTCCTAAAATTGACTGAGTTACGGCCAGCAACGTGGGTGGCCGATCTATCCTGGCGCGGAGTGTAATAAAGGCCCGCATGTATACAGACCTCACCAGAGAGTATCCGGATATACAGCAAAGCAACCGCTAGTAGATTACCCTTTACAGCTAAGTATACATCACAACTGATACTTGCGCCGAATTCCCAGCACTAGTCCATGGAAGTACTGGCTTGCCTGTGGCGTCTTGGTTTGATTGAAGTTCCAAGATCGCCACAGGCATTCATCGAGGTACTGAGGGACGACGCTCTTCCGCATGCCCCGCTCACTTTTCAGGCGTGCCTTTATCTTTACCTCCCGAACCCCTCAATCCGGTTGTATGGGCGCCGGTGGAGGGGTCTACGAAATTCTTAGAGTGGTTAACCCACTGATGGCTGTAGCCCATCCCGGCCAAGTATCGGTTGTTCTCGAGTGTGTGAAGTAAGCCCTTGTTCGGCCCGCTCTGTACCTCCGTCACGTACGACTTGAACATGTCGGACATGATCAAAGTCCTGTAATACTTTATGTCAGTACACACATTTCAATTACATCTTAAATCAGTATATCTTGAACGTACCCTGGCTTAATGCACTCTTTGATGCACATAGACAAAGTTGGTTTCGTTCTGTCCTCAAACACCACACGTGCAAACCACTTCTTCGTGGTGCGATCAACGCCCCCGAAGACCCAGAAGTCGGGGTGCTGAGTTCCCCGGTGGTACTTCTGCTTCTTCTTCATACTGGTTTCGTCAATTTCCACCACGTGGCCCTCACCACCAACCTGTACGAGCACGGGGACTTAGATAACACAATAAAATACGTAAATACAATTGTACTTACTCGCATATCACACAAATTCATCTCCGCTGAGCAAATGTCCCTCGCGTACATATACCATTGGCCAGCCGCGGTAGGCGTAGGCCTCGAACGCTGCGCTGCAGCCGGCAGCCGGAGCGGTTACAGCGCCAGCGCTTGCCTTGGCGCCGCATCTCGCCGCCGCACTGGGGGCAGGACATCGATTCGGCAATCAAACCGGATCGCATGCACCACGTAAGACCACCCTCCTCCGTAGCGCATGCGAACATGACCGTGTTGAAAGTGAAATGCCCCGAGTCGACACTAAGGTCGTACTCGTGGGCATCGGGAGGCGCCATGACTGGGCGGGTTTGCGGTGGCAGCGGGGGGTTTGCAAGTGAGAGCAAAATGCACTGGCTACAATTGCTACCAGTTCGAATCCGGATGTATACAGTCTGTATACATGCGGGCCTTTATTATGTATGTGCCGTCCGTCTAAAGCCACTGGAAGCTACAGCGACGCTCTCGCCTGCCGTGAAGCTCGTCAATCTGCGCTGCATCCCTCAGGGAAAGAGAGCACACTCGGGTAAGTGTGTGACTTCTAGTGTACTAATCGACTGCTCTAGCAACAAGAATAACGTTGATACCTTCCACAAGTTCGGTCTGGTCGACTAAGTGTTAGATATCGCGGCCGCAGCCGTCTTAGCCGCCCAGCGGCTCGCACAACTGTGACAGTATGCAGCATCTCGTCATCCTCTGGTCTGTGAAGTCGCTCTCGGCCTTTCAGGATCTCAAACGTGCCCAAAGGCTCCACATTCATACCAGTGTTGATGTCAATTGGCACCATGCCGCCATTTGGAGTCGGTACACGCCAGAGCTACCGGTCAGTGTTACTTCCGGACGACGCGAAGTCCAACAACTCCACTATCCTAGGCATGTGCATTCTACAGGTGAGGCAAACCCGTACAATCTTTACTTCGTGGCATACTAAGAACTAACAGTTCAATGGCTGGTTGCGACTGTACAGGTGGTGGATTAATGCCTACTGCAGAGTGCAGAACTGTCACGATCGCTTAAGCCTGGGCTTAAAAGTGGTGGAGTATGATTGGTCTCGTGGCGCCAAGTAGTCGTGGCAGTACGGCATGGTTTGTTTTTACTGCCAACTAATGGAAATTTATCAGGACGCGGTAGTGGACAAGTTCGGAGGCCGGTGAATGAGTGCTGAAACATACTTGGCAGCTCTGGTAATGTCATAATGTCAGATGAAGATGAATCTGAACGTGCCAAAAGCTTCTCGAGACTCTCAAGGATCTCAACGAAGTTACCAAGGCTCTACAAGACTATACACTGACGATGGTGGGTGCTCGGCTGCTTCGAACGGTTGATCCTTGAGAACGGCAGCGCATTGCCACACCGGTAAACTCCTCTCGTACAACGCCGGTAAACCCGACACCTATCACCCGGGAAGCGCCATTTTCATTGACGGTACCTTTAGAATGGTACCTAGACCTTTTAAACAGTGTCTCATCGTGATGGTTCGCGATCCTGCGGGCATTCGACTGGGTGGGACGTCAGTATCCCTCGATGAAGCAGCGCCTAGCGCCCGATGCTGCCATCGTTAACTATCCGGCGCTCGAGAGCGGGATTACCAAGATTATCGCTGGAACCCCTGTTGATAACGCCCCAGAAGAATCCTCGCGCTCGTTCTTAGCGCCCGTGTTCAAGAAGAATTCCCGTGGCCCGACTTCGTACATGCCGCTAGCATGGGTGCCTCCTACCTCTAACGAGTGCGAGAGATTTTTTCACAGGCCAAACTGGTTTACTTGGACCTTCGCCAGAGGATGGACGTCAACACCTTAGAAGTTCTAATGTTTCTCTCTTATAACAGGGACGCATGGGATGTTGGTACTGTGCAAGCTGTTCGGCGCAAAATGCGCAGCTAAGCAGTAGCAATAATGACATTATTATGCAAACGCTTTTAAAACGAGTAAATACATGATAAATGTCATATTGGGGAGGCCTGATCACTGCTGCTGTATCTATGAAGTGATCTACAACGCTCACATGGATCTACTGCCTGGGTTGCTCCAGGCCTGGCCAAGCGTGGACGCCCTCCGAGTGCCCTCAGCACAAACTTTTACCGTTTAAACGAGCGGTGCAACAAGACCATGTGGTGAACAGTGTACACATACTGCTACGCGGCTCATGTTCAGAGGAAATCTGTACCACCAACTGTGATTACCGAGCTGGATGATGCTTGTCAATTTGCGCAATACTAATACACTCAGCGACAAATTATTCCGGCCACCCCTACTTTTGGCCGCTACTCAGTCAATTTTTAGCGTATCGGGTTGCCGTTTGAGTATGATCTGTCTGATGTACGACATAGCCCAGGACTTGTGTTAACAATCGCAGTTTTGCGGTTTGAAGCATACCTCACATACAATAAACTAAACAGCACATCCGTCCCAACTTCCGGCCACCTGTCACCATACAAAATGTCATATAGTTGTATCATAATGATAGATGCATTTGTGAATTAGTTGTGGGTTTTAGCTCCTTTCTTCTCAAACACCTCGATGCAGCGTCGCGGCATGGACTCAATGAGCTTCTCATGAGTCGACACGTCAATAGAGTCCCAAGCATCGAAAACCGCTGCTGTTAGTTCCGGCACAGATCCATACTGGCGTCCATTGGGATGAACTTTCCGAGCCATCAGTGCCCACAAGTTTTCTATCGGGCTTAGATCGGGGGATCGTGCAGGTCAATCCAGCCCTGCTCGTCGAAGAAGTCTCTAAATCATTACCGAACCCCCTCCATTCTGTCGTATGACCGTCGTTTGTGCGGGACGACGCACGTCATGCCAGTAGTGTTGCGTTCCATCAGGCCTGAGCGTACGCTCGATAGCATCACGAGAACGCTTAGTTTTTTTCGCAATTGTCCGAATAGATAGTCCGCCTTCTCTCAACCCGCAAATGCTCCCACGCACTTCATCTCTCAGCCACAGTGCCATACCACGGCCAAATTGCAAACTGTCCTCAGCACCAAGCTGCCACGCGCTCCCCACCGCCGCTGTGGAATTCTCAACGGTTGGACGTACAAAATCACAAATGCAGCTATCATTATGATACAACTATATGACATTTTGTATGGTGACAGGTGGCCGGAAGTTGGGACGGATGTGCTGTTTAGTTTATTGTATGTGAGGTATGCTTCAAACCGCAAAACTGCGATTGTTAACACAAGTCCTGGGCTATGTCGTACATCAGACAGATCATACTCAAACGGCAACCCGATACGCTAAAAATTGACTGAGTAGCGGCCAAAAGTAGGGGTGGCCGGAATAATTTGTCGCTGAGTGTATTGTCGCTTGGTAAATGAAGATGACAGCGGGTTACGTGGTGAAATGTTCGCTTGGATACAAGGGATTTATACGACTTCACGTTTTGTCGAGTTCAACTGCGACGTTGTGTCAATGTTTTGGGAATATGAGAAGAATACGAAAAATTCCAAACTTCTGCTACTTGCTCTCACAATCTTGTCCATTGCCGTTAACACAGCAACATGTGAGCGTTTGTTCAGCGAGCTTGCGCTGATCCAGACCCCAAGACGCAATCGAATGGCAATCGAAAAAACCATGAATCACCAGATAATGCACCAGTACGTTCGCAATAAAAACCGCCTGAAAAGAGCAATACCAACAAGCTCCAAAATGGCGTCGATGTCTACGTGGCTGCCGTGTACTGCTTGATGGACTCCAAACATCAAGACGCATACTGGAGTGCTCCTAACAACGTCATATCATACAAACAGGGAGACTTTTAGAGCCGGCTACAGTAACTTGTGACTTCAAAAAAGGGCTGATGAATGCAGTCACGGAGCAGTTCCCACTGGTCAAGATAGTGGGGTGCCTATTCCATTGGAAACAGGCACTCCGACACAAGACGGTTGACCAGCGCATTCCGCTGCACCAAATAGCTGCCTCCTAGCTCCTGGTGTGATTGTGATTGACGCACTCACAGTATCCCTGAGGACGAGATCGCAGATAAGGTAAATACTTGGTATGTTTCTAAATTTAAAAATACACGTCCAATTTTTTTTTCTTTATTTCCACCAGGGTATCAGATTTGTCCGAAGTATGATCGATGGAACCGGTGCCAATATGGAATGGGACGCATTCTGGCGCTACTTTCGCACGACAAGGATGGAAAGCTACGGACCGGATCTTTGGAACGTCAACAGCATGATCAAGGCTGGTGTGGACGTTCAAAACCGCACAAATAACCCCTTGGAGCGCTATAACAGAGCGTTCTGCGAACTTTTCGCGGTAAAGCACTTGAGCTTGCTTTCGTTTGTTGAAACTACAAAAGCAGACGCCAGAAAATATGTCCAACTCATCGACGACGTTAAGCACAACCGCCATCAGCTCCACGCCATGCAACAGCTCTAGAACCACGGATCCCTATCGGCTATACTAGCTTTGAATGATTAGACCAACTAGGTGAGAGCTGTAACGTGATCTAATTATAGTACCGTATCCGTACTTGTCCTCCAGCACGTACCGATAAAACAGTAGGCAGCTAATCTGCCCTAAATACTGCACTAAAAATTGCAAACTATTTCTTTATCTGACAATTTTTTAGTGAAATTAGTGCAACTTTAGAACAGATTTTAGGTACGCAAACACCAGCACCCTGTTGAGCACGTAAACGGTATTAGTCGACAATATACGGCTCCTGTTGACGATAAAGTCGGTAGTTTGACCGCGGAACTTGATACAGTTGCTCTAAGCAACACCTTGCTCGACGAATACCTCGAACACTTCGACTGGAAGGAGATTGGTGAGTATGGCGATGAAGCCACAATCGGTATATGAAAGGGTTGGCGGTGACCCGGGGCAGCCAAGTGACCCAGTCCTCGCAAAATGTGAAGGAATATATTCATTTCGGAGTAAGCTCTCGTGCATCGTGCATGAGGAGGTCGCACGCTGCATACAGCGTCGTATTGTCATCCAGTTGATCCGGAGGGTATCTACCTCACTGGTTGTGCTGGTCCAGCTGTGCATAATTCTCTGCTACCTCTGATCCGTGACGAGAATCACCGCTATCTTAGTCCCCATCCCACAATGCCCGCTGTACTCAGCCGCAATCGATATGAGTGGTCGGCTACTACGTGGATGAGGTGAATGTCTTGACGTCAAGAAATTTGCGCGTTCTGTGAATGAGGACCTTGGCGCTGGCAAGACCGTGCGTGCAATAGCGGTGATCAATACTAGCAATTCTACTGTCTGAGAAAGGTATTAAATAAGTTGTCAGGCTCTGCAAGCGAGACCATAGTGCGCTCCTGGTTAGAGAAGTGTACCAGGAGAACGTGTACGCTGAAGACAAGATATTTTGCGTTGTTCAAGAAGGTTCTCCGCGACATGTGGGAGGAGTACAATGGTGTGGAATTGATCTCATTTGACTTAACATCCAAGGCTTTCGCGGGTGAATGTAGCCGTCGCAGTGGCTACATGGAGCTGGTGAACTTTGACAATGTCGCTATCCAACAAACTCATGTCGGTGAACTTAAGATTAGTACTGGATGAAATCAATACCGAGGGAATACCACTTCGCCAGTATTACCTCTTCATACTACGTTAGTAGTGGGATTGCCTTTTCTGTAATAGTGGTGTGGCAAGGAATACTAGCTTTTACAACATCGTTGAAGTTCACATCGGCATGTGATAATTGGCGACCCAAATGCAAATTTTACAATACACCTGGGCCTATTACTGTTCAGTAATACCTGGCAAATTCCCACGTGGTAGTTATTAGGAGGTAATACCACGGTAATTAACAACACTACTTAAACATCGAAGGTGAACTGACGGGAGGGAAATGGGCTAATTAAAAAAGTTGTGTGACATTATGTGTGCAAAGCAAAACAAGAAACAGTAGCCATTAACATGCATTGGCATAGCGGTTCCGTATCTTCTTGTGGTGGCGAATCCCAACTACGTAAGTACACGAATTGTATGGAATGTACCAATTAGCACGAAACTAACGCTGATTGTTGTATCGTTTAGCAGTGACGATTATCGATCAAAGTAACGAGTGATACGTAGGCTGCTTGCGATTGGAACTGGATTGAGGAGGCTGTACTCGTCCAGGTCCTGAAAAAAACGAGTCTATCGCTGGTTGAAGCGACAGGACTTGATGCGTGTGCGGATGCTGACAGCCTAAGTGTTGATGAAACGAGATGGTACTCATCTGCTCGCGTAAATGCCTTGTAATTTACCGCACCCTGCGTCAAGGCGACAGCACGTCTGCGGCCGGGCATGGAGGTATCACTACAGACTCTGTCCGAAGGCGAAAATAATGTCCGTCTAGCGCGTGGAGTAATGGCCGCAGAATCACGTTCTGGATCAAGGGATCGTCCAGTGGAGTTGCGTTTGTTCTTTCAGGTAGCACAGGATAATCTATATCGCTTTCGCTAAACCGATCACGATATGCCTTTTTTGGGTCAAACTCTGCGAAGGTCAACTCGTGTGCAAACCTCTTTTTGGGTCAACTTCTGCGCAACTTGCGCAGAAGTTGACCCTTGAAGAGGCCATAATTTTATCAAATGATAAAACTGTAACAAATTACTTTTCTTCCACTTGATATTTTATTAATTATTTGAGGTGAAAGATTAAAAGGTTTTGCTTGCTCTGCAATTTTAGTATGCCTACAGGGCGGGCTCTTAGATAAGCTGTTGCTTATCAGGTGACGTGGGTTCAAACCCCACTCCTGTAGAGAAGCTGGATGCTTGAGGTAAGTGTCGTGTGCAAATCCTCTGTCAGATCTGAGAGATAACCAAGGACCTGGGTCGTCCGTCACGCTCTTCGGAGCGAGTCTCTTGTGATCAGACTTGACTTGACTATTTCGAGTAATAACCCACCGTGACAGTTCAGTCTCTAAGTCGTTTGACAGATGGTAAACGGGATTAATCCCTGGGTACAAACGTTCTCGGTTGGCTAGAGCCTCTACCTTTAGATGTTTTGGCAATATCAAAGCTAAATAGTGGAATCAAGTCATTTTTATTCTTTCTAAATTTTGGAAGCCAATACGACTCTAAAACAAGTATGCATCAATTTCGTGTTTATTAATCTGTGTTGTTTGATTTCACTGAATGCAAATTGAAAGAAGAGAAAACTGTAGGCTACCTTTTAGTACTCCGGTGACATCCCCACTACGTAATCGCTGTTGGAATCCTCGTCGCTGTCTGAATCCGGAGCGTCCAATCCAGAATCGCCCACAAAGTCCGAGTCCGACTCGAATCTTGGTGCTTGTTGGGGGTCAGTGTGTTCTGGAGCTCTGGCCCTACGGTCGGAAATATCTTCGATGAGGCGTACCTTTTCGCGACTCTGACGCTCGATGGCACTGATGAACTGGATCACGTCAGGATGTGGCATTGGAAACGCTTCGTTTAGTGTTCGGTTGTACCGTTCGAGAGGATATTTCGTTCTATTCAGTACGTCTTCGCTCAACCCATGATATTCCACCACTCCGGCACAAATTTCTTGATCCATGTGCGCATGAAATATTTCCAGAACTTCTTCTAGTTGTCCTTTGAATAAGAGATTCCTTGGTCGCCACAGTCACGCTTGATAATGTGACGAACATCTTGAACTCCGTGAAAAGCAATATCACATCGACGAATCACAGTGATGCGATCAATGCATCCTTCGCGCATGGCGAGACTCACCTCAGCCTCCGAAATGTTCAGCTTGAGCATTTTCCGGCGCAAAGCTTGCTTGAAGTGGAAGAGACAGCCCACATCCTTGAATTTGGAAAGTGATTATTGACTGTCTTGATCATCGCATACTCGAAATCTCACACGACACGGGCAGGGTCAAGACGATTTTTATTTGCGACACAGATGTAGTTGAAGAGAAGTTCATACACCCATGTAGTTTTTCCTGATGTCAATGCGTACCAGATTGGAAGGTACAGGTCCGAAATTGGGTCATACATCATAACAATCACCAGATGGTAGAAGCGAATTGGGACACAACGATAGGTCGCGTCGATGAAAAGAGAGGATTGATGCTGCTTCTTTCGATCCATGAGCTTTGCGTGGGCCCATCCAATCACCCTGTGTAGAACTTCGTCTTCGTAATACGTCAAATGAACTGAAAAAATTTAAGTCCCGGGCTGTGTTTCACGTCGCCCAAAGGTTCCATTTCCAAACGCCCGAAAATCTTCCGCCCAAAATGTTTGCTTCTAATCCGGTACAATCGGCCTAAAATCTGCTTTTTGGTCGCTCCTTGGACAACAACGTTTTCGTCGCCGTAAAACCGATCACGAATAATTCCCAAACTCTTTCCGAAGTAAGAGTCACGTCTTGAATTCCGACTTCGTCGGTTGCTAACAGCATTTGCTGTTTCTAATTCTCAACAACCGGTGCAGATCCATCTGGAGCTTGGACCAATTCTGGAACACAGTCAGATTTGTGTCTGCCTTCGACGACAACACCTCGTTGTGAAACTTCCAGCTTCCGGTAGGGCGGTACGCACTGCAGCGATAGTTTTTTGTCGATTCCCCGCTGTGGTAAAATGCGTAGGTATGCCCACGGTATGTTACTGACTTAGAGTCTATAACCGGTTCCACACCATGGAATTGTCTTCATATTCGCGATCTTCAACTTGATGACGGCCGTTCTCTGCATCAAAGTTGTCGTCACCTTCGACTAAACGATCACCACTTTCCTCATCAAGGGTATCATCAGCTTGGCACTCGTCTCTGTTGCTCCACATAGATCCTGAACTTGACGACCGGTTTGGCATCATCTCCGCATATCGCGGGTCGTCATCGTCATCATCACGGTCGAAACTCCAGTGGGAGTCGGATGGTGATGACTGACTCGGAATGATCTCGGTGTGTCCTGACGACACATCACTCATAGGGGAGCCTTTGCCTTTACTGCCACGCCAGAGGAGAATTTCAAGGTTGTCGTCGGAGGTGGAGTCGGGTCGGAACATGGTGCCGGAAAGGGACTTGGTTGCGCTTGGACTTGGTAGTGAACTTGGGTAGGAAAGATTGAATATGAGGCGCAAGGAAATGAATAAGTATTGGTTGCCCTCGTGCAGTGTCGGCTGGGATGGACCTAAAATTCCTACAGATGCCACACCTAATAATCAATCACTCCGTCTCATATTACACAGTCTCGTTTTACGCAGTGTCATGCAGGATATACTCTACACAAGTATGTCAACAGCCCACAATCGTTTCGTAACGAACACACTAGATTTAGTTATAGTTTAACGTAAGCGATATGATTGGTTAAATTTCGGATTAATTTATAAAACGTGGTAGTCGTGATATTTTTGACCACGATTTGACCCAAGAAAATATATGCGCAGGAGTTGCGCAGAAGTTGACCCAAAAAGAGAGTTGCGCACGAGTTGACCTGCGCAGAGTTTGACCCCAAAAACATCGCCCCCCGATCACATGCGCCTCTATCATTATCGTCTTCCTCGCTTTCCCTGTAGTGCACTTGACTGAAAGCCACCTTGACACCCGAGTTCGAGTACACGTACGCGAGTTTTCCAACGCGTTCCGGTTTTAGCCGGTTTCTGCGTTTGTTGTGCAGAAAGGAGTGGACACTCCAGGAGCGTTCACTAGCTCCTGACGAGGTTGGAAAACTCAATACCCGTGTACCGATATCGTACAATAGTCGAAACCTCTTGCTCTTCAGCATCCACCAGTCTAATGGCGCATCGCTCGAGTTGTTTTCTCGTTCATCTTGGCCCCACGGCTTCTTCAAGCGAATAAACGAAACGAAATGCGTCTAGACTTACACTCGATGGCAAACCTACACGTGCCGTTAGGTCGATGTGAAGTTGTGGGTTTGAATTTTCGCCCCAGAAGCCGCCTCCCAGGACCATCCATTGATCTGTGAGCTGATTGGCTGATCTTTGGCAACTTTGGGACGGGAATCTGGGAAGGGTTACGCGTTGCGCTTTAGTAATACCTCAATAATCTCCGGAATCCATGTCCGGTCCGGAATCCCGAGTCATCTAACTGCATCCGGAGTCCTGATACAGCAGGACCAGGTGCCCATACAGTATCCAAGTATATTCTGTGAAAAGAACTCCAGATCCGCCCAAGGTCACGTGGAATCCGGACACCAAGGGCATTTGGAAGGGACTGGCATCTGGAGAAATCATGATTTGTACCCAGTATCCAGTTGAAGCTCCAAGTATACTCAAGTCAAGTGATTACCGACCGACCAAGACGACCGACCAGGATGTGCTCGGCACCAGCTGGCATTCTTCGGGCTTCAGCGACAGAGACACGCGCTCCCTGCTTCTTTCTATAGTGAAATCAAGATGTTTAGCAGAGACTTTAGCGAAAATACTTATACACAAATAACAGAGAGTTCAATTTTCCACCAAGGACGCAAGTGAGTGTGCGGGAGGTTCCCACAAGCCACCACTGCCGAGAACCACCGACTAGCCTCAAGAAGAGGGCTCGGTGTCATCTCCGCCAGTTAGGGCGCGACGACAGAGTACACCGACGCAGGACTCTCCACAAAGGTCAAGACCTCCGGAAGGCGCATCCGGAAGTGAACTTCCTATTTCATATTCCAGTTGGTATTCCGCCCATTTCATATTATAACTGCGTTTTTGGAGGCTGTTAGTAGTTACCTCCTTTGAACTGTATTGAATTAACTACTGTGTGATAGGATTGTAGATTGAGGGTCATCCGGATTCTTTCTAGTGATCCCGGATTCCATTTGAATATCGTCTTCCGGAAACCCAGTGGTTATCCGGAAGTGGTGCGCTTGTGAGAGTCCTAGAACCGAGCCAGTGTTCCGGAATCAGATTCCGTCGACTGGCATCTGGAGTGCCCACCGCTTAAGGGCCACAAAGAATAAGAGCGGCTGTATATTTGCATGTATTGTATTGGTTAACCGCTAGGGGGAGACTTTGCTAATAGTCTTTAACCGATTCCAGACGACTGGAAGCACCTGGCAATTGGACATGTGGACCCGATCGGCATCCAGCAGTAACTCATTGGTGACTACACCGGATACACGAAGACAAACGACACCCAAGATGATACCACAAGGTCACACCCCAACTCTTCCTTCCGGATACATATAGCATCCCGGAAGGTTGTGACTGACCCCACTTGGCATCTGGACATTTTATTCCAGAATCCACCTGGGCACGCACTATACACTCTGGGCGACCGACTTCCAGTCCAGAAGCCGAAAAGTGTTCACCCACTTCGCCACATCGACGCATGCATTAATCGCATTATCCTGATCGTTGTCCTCAAATGCGTCTGTAGCTTTTGACGCGTCCAACAGAAATGCAGCAATAATTGATTCGCGTTTCAGAGATTTCCAGCGGGAGCTAATACGAGATTGAATTATTGTGAGAACTGAAGAGGCGAGATCATTTGTCTCGCGGTGGTAGACGACGTGATTTGGAGTCCACCAAAGTAGTGATAAATCATTGACAGACAGCATTCATCTCTTTCAAGCGCGGTAGAAATTCGTCACTTTCTACCAACAAAATGCACAAACACACGCGAACCACCCTATAATGCGGTTCGCCCATGTAGCCATTGGTGTGTACAGTACATATAGGTCTAAGGTCCAATTCCAACCTCTAACAGTTATCGCAATTGTTAAAGTTACAAGTGGTGCCACTTGTACGTGTAATCCCGTTACATCCATCCAAAATGTTCTGTCACCCAGAAATTTCTTGACCTAGTTGAGGTTTGCACCAGCATCTTGATATCGTGACAACAAGTCAGAGTTTGAAAAAAATCCCCCGCAAAACTGAACAACACTTTCAATGCGGTTGGTACTAGAGTACCAGCGCGTCATCACCGGTAGTAGTAACGTTCGGTGGCGCTGACCTTCCCCAAAATGCTATAAGTAGCTCCCATGTTAGACGAGCCATCTGTGACACTCCACATACCGAACCCTTCCCAGTGGCCTCTTCAACTTACCGTATGACCTTGCGAAATGTTGCTGCCATATAATTCCCCGTGTGTTGTCGGTCTCCACAACGTTCAGATTCGCGCGGGGGAGGAGGCCGCACAGTCGCCATTAATGCTGCTGGCCTGTATGGTTTGTCGCGTAAAAGAATACACGGCAGAGGATGAAGTTCTCCACGTTTCAGGTTTGGGTGGGAAAACCTCGAATGGTGACATACCCCCCTCTCAGTTATACTATCCTGTGTCCACTCACTAACCGCAGTACAGGCTGCACACTCTCAGTCTGGGACCGAGGCTGTTGTACTTCAATAGACCGTTGCTCAACTCAACTGCAGTACATGACGGAGCACGACTGTCAGAGAGAAGTTGACACTTTTTATTTTTTTCAATTAAGTGCGAATGGTGTGGAATTGAACTGTCTCTGAAAGGCACTGCACCAACCACAGAAATTTGTTTTGCTCCAACAAGCGAATGTCTCGTAAAAATCGTTGGGGTTTCGAATGATTGAGTCCTTCAGAAGAATAGCAACTTGGTCAGCGGTGAGATCATCATTCGGCTGCACTGAAGTGTCAGTACTAACAATTGTAAGAATGCCATTGCTGTAATCTGTCACTCTTGATTTTAGTGATAAAATAACACAAGACACCTTGAACGCGCGCACCTCTTCCACAGTCACCTTGGACACGAAATTGAGATCTTCCAGGCTCTTCTTCATATTACTTGGTACGCCTAGTTTTCCCAAGGTGATACAGCCTGTTGTTTCACTTCCTTCGTATCGCAGGATCGCGCTCGAAGACTTCCTCCGGGAAGACCCTGTGATGAGGATCCTACAACCACAGTTGGTTGGATCCATCACCGGCCCGATCACGGCGCCGGCGCAGTCTACGAACAGTCTAGACAGCGCCTTGGACCTCCTCCGCTTGTTAGAGGAACCTGGTTTCGCGGCAGGAGCTTTTCGGGGATACTTGAAGGTAGACTGTGCGTCATATTTTCATTGCGTGGTACTTTCGAGGTAACGAGAACAGCTTTGTTGGGTGATACCGTTCAGAAGCGGGTTTCCTCACCAGTGTAGGTGGTATGCTATTGCTGCTGGGAAAGAATGATGCGGTACTGGAACATTTATATTGTGTCGTACCAGAAGGTATGCATTGAGGGTAACATGGTATTTCTCCTTCTGAATTTATTACTTGGGTCAGAGTGGCAACTTCTGATAACGTTTCGCTACCACAAGTAGTTCTACGTGATGAGGTGATGTCGGGACCGAGGTATACGTGCTGCTAGTCACTTCGGTTGTACTCAAAGCACACTGTTCCCCTTTTCGACGGGTTTCACTCCTGCGTTGGGATTCCCACCACTTGAGCAACCAAGGTTTCGACTTTGCACCAATGCATGGACAAATACACGAAGCAAAATGATGTAACCGATAGTACACCTGTTTCACTTTCTTGATACCAGGATCTGAACGAAGCATCGAGAAAAGCAGCTCTTGCAGAGCTTTTACATCTGGAGAGTGACTTTCGTAGTTGATATTCTTTGCTGCGAAGGTTAGCTGGGGGGTCAATGGCGCTCCAACCCAGCTGATCATCAATGGCTGCAAGTCGTCGGGCGATTGCTCTAAACTTCGTTTCTGTAGCCCATGAGCGGGTTAGCAGCACTTTTGTACAGGACTGTGGTCACGATCTCACAGCGATCCCACTACTGCTTCAAAGCTAACTGCCCAGCCCGTACTTGCTTTAAAAGGTTAAACTCGTGTCCGGTGAATTCACTGGTCGACTCGAATTCTGGAACCAACCCAAGAAACGCAACAAAGTCCGAACTAGTGGTTTGACTTCGCTTGGAACGCACAGAATTACCGTAAAATGCGGATGGAGTGAGACAAATGCGTTGAGTGCGACATCAAGCGATTTGTAGGGGTGACACCTCCACCAATACAAAATTAATAAAAATCCTTTAAGATAGAATGAATAAAAAACTTGTGCATATGTAAAACCTACGATAGTATTCTCAACAGCTTCCAGTTGAAAAGTGCTGAAGACATCCTGTTCGTCACGGGGGCCAATAGGTATCAGATGATCTTTTCTAAATCCGCTAATGATTGTAGCAGGCGTAATTTCAGCCCAAGCCTTCGCTACCATCAGCGACAGCATTGAACGGCTGTCGCTTGCTGTCTTTGGAAACGGATGATCGACATGATACTCAATATACAGCTTCCTACACGCAGACGTACATCAGAAAACTATCATTTTGCAGAGAATTTATACTGTACGTACTCGATAGCCGCCTTGAAGGAGTGCATCACGCTGACATTCGTGGGCTGACTCGGCCCCGTAATTCCCGGAGGAAAGTACTCGACTTGTGTGTGGCAATGAAATTGCAGCTCATTCCTCACGCTTGTCATTTTGTGGACCATAAGACTATCTAGAAGCAGCAATCTGCAGCCATCTAGATGTGGAACCCAGATCTTAATGACAAATTAAAAGTTAGTATTAATAAAAATTAGAACCACAACCAAAAATTATTACCTCGTTAATCCATTTTTGCATTGTGTCGTGATCGGTCCATGCCTTCCGCTGGACTGTGTGAGCACAGGACGGATCACCGAAAGTTGCTGCTTCAACCTCCTTTGGGACGGGCACTCCAGGAAAAACGATAAACGGCGGGAGCTTTTCTCGCGTCGCAGACGCACACAAAACCACCGTGCAGCGGGCGCCATTGACCTGGACAACATCAATATTATTGGCACCTACATAATCCACTGTTAACCGGTCAGGACTATCGATGCACACGCCGGTCTGGTCCATGTTGAACAGGCTGGAATGCTTCTCCGTGTAAGAAGACAGTTTTGAGGGGACACCATCCATTTCCGCAGCTGTGTTTACAGCACTTGCAAATGCATCTGCAACTTCCTTAGCAAATATTAGGTAAAATAAAATAGATCAAAAATTGAAATACGTACTTGCAGGTCTTCCCGTCGTTTTGTGCGCTTTAAAAAGCGAGTTACCCACGCTCTTAGTGCGCCAAAGCGGCGAGCTAGAGCAAAGGCTGGGTCGAACTTAGCGATTATGATCGTGATGCATTTCACAGTGACGCAACGACTTTTTCGCGTCGCATTTCAGCGATCCAGTCGATTAACCTACAATAGAAAATAGATTAAGTTTTAATTTCGATGGGAAAATAAACTTGAGAACTTACCGCGATTCCAGCTCTGGAAATCTAACATACTTCTTCTGCTAGGTTTGTAAGTGGTGTAGTATTTGTTAGGAGCTTTATCCTTTGCAGTTGCTAGTGTTTTTTTCTGAGCTTTCCAGCAATACACAGTGGACCTTTGTACTTTGAAGTCTTTAGCAACCGCAACAGCTGATTGGGCTTCAGCCACGCAAGCTCCCTACAGACACCGCGTTTCAGTGAGACACATAAAGTAAAAGCATAGCGTTCCTAACAACCGACATGGAACCGACATGGAACTTCTTTCTGTTGCTGGGTTTTTGGTTTCCGCATTGCGGAAAATTGCGCACTTCCAGGATGGAAGTCGTGGCCGACAATAGCCTGCACCAGCAATATTACCTCATAAGGTTTTTGTGTTTTGCTGTTTGCAGACCAATAAAATCTGTCTCACTCCATCCGCATTTTACGGTAAGAAGGCGTCGAATATCCGAAGTGAGTGCATGACGGCCAAGCATTTTCGCCTCCGCTCCACTGGTACAGAGTTTTATCATGTCACCAACCTTTTCCCACGGTATGTAATCAGTGGACACCTTGGTCCCGAACCGATAAGTGGGGTTCCCCGTAGCAGTTTCTTGAGACGTGACTAAACCAAACACGTAATCAAGCTGAGGAGAAGCAGGAAATTGATTACGGCATAACACTGCAGCTAGGCTCATTGACATCAAGTCGAACTCGATAAAATCAGGATTCCTACCGAACTTTGCCCCAGATTTTAATGTGTGCTGTAGTGTACAGAACATCACGTCAGTTGTGAGACTAAACAAAGCTGAATGGGATGATATCTGCAACAGGAAAATATCGAGCATAGGAAGCCCCAACTCGATAGAAACCATACGACCTTAACGGTTTCGAAGCTTTGAACGAACTGGTTCTATTTGGCTTGTTGAAAGTACGCAAACGGAGCTGCCATGTTCAGTGTAGTTGCACTCTTCGACGAATAAATCTCCAAGACTGATCTGGGTTAAGTTGCTCGATACACATCCTTGCCATTCAGTTTCCTAGACATTAACGCTCGTGACAGGTACTTTGCAGAGAACCGTGGCAAACTGTGTGGCCATTTCTTCTGGTTCCCGAAGACTACGATCGACCGAATCGATCCAACCACGTAGAGGTTGACAATTTATCTTCTCGGTAAACCGCTGTATAACGTGAAAAGGATATTGCTTAACTGCGATAACACCGTGAAATACCTTGTCAATGAGTCTTCGATTGCCGTTCGCATGGTCCGTAACACGTAAAATGTAGCAGCGCCAGGTGCTCTGGTTAGTTCAGGAAATTTGTGTAAAATTGCTTCTGTCTCGTCATGGTTCTCAGATCTGGTCAGAACTCGCGCAACAATTTGGCCTATTTCGTTTTGAACTAACAAGAGCATGCGTACCGCTATCGATTTATCTTTCTTACCTTTAGGACGGTACCCTTTAAGTTTGCTTCAAAAGTTTTGAGAATGATCTAATCGAATCCCTCGCTTGACGATGGACTGAGCCATTTGCGCCTCAAGTAACCTGAAGCAAATATCCGTTTGAGTTAGCCAGACCCTTTGCAGTATTTCATCATCCAGACAGGCGTTGTTGGACAAATACTGTTCTAGTGCATTTAGCATGGGAGGTGAATACGTTGGATCTTTCTCCTTTCGGTTTTGAACAGCAACTCCGGCTAGCGAAGGCAAATCATAGAATCGTTTCTGCCTTCGACGAATGACGTTGCTACTTGCTCCTTTAGTTGTCAACATAGTATCCCTGACGAGGTCAAACATTGAACGTGAAAGCCCAGTCTGGAATGTTAGTAGATATAGAAATGCAAGAAAAGTTTATGTTGAGGAGCCAAGATAGTCCTCGTCGATGGTTGAAAACGTACGTACTTTTGCTGTTAGCACGCGTGCATCGATACCTAGCATAGTACAACATGCATTTGTGGTCAATGTCGTGCACCTCACGACACAGGTACTCTTTAATCTTCGGGGTGCAGTTACATCCTTCAATATATACTTTGGTACTCTGCTGTACCGCTGGCATTCTAGAGCCCAAACTAGAGTAGGATGGTTAAACCACAAAGACAATACGTTATCATTCTGCTTCTCTGGGAGCAGGAGCTCTGGGGGAAATCTTCTCAGCGCAATAGCTTCCTGCACTGCTGCAAGTGCTGCCGACTTCCGCTTACCCATCGCGACTGTATTTTTAAAAGTCCAGCGACAAATCTAAAAAAATGCGGCGGGCTATTCGCTACCCGCAGGGTGGCGAAGGCACGCGGGTTAACCCCACGACTACGGAGAAAAAAAATGTGTTTTATATGCAGTATTAATATTGGTATTTGTATGTTACGGGGTTGGGCGGACCTGGGTGATAGGTGGGCGAAGGACACAAACGTGCTAAAAGTACATGCAAACTGAATATGAATTCACCATGGCACGGTGTTGAACTGCATTATTCACCATTATGAAGATAGAGACTGGACACGTTTCCCGCCAACTTGAACAGAAACGAATGCGTTCGTTTGGCCAGTTTCAAAAATTTTGAATTTGAGACTTCCAATACAAACTCTTATACACAAAGGAGTGTGTCATCCCTATGATTTGTTGCAATCAAAAGAAAGTGTTTGGCGTTAGATTTACTTCGAGATGTGATGATCAGACTTGGAATGTGCTGATGATGTGCTGCTAGACAGTACGCAATGTAATCATGAAGAGACTGAATAATACAGCTTATGTGCAGGTCAAAATTCAGCTTACGAAATACGGACTTGTTCTGCGCCTTTTGTTTGTAGCCGGAGCGCTCGGCGTGCCTGGAGACGATGGCGTTCCTGGCGTTGCACGTATGGCCTTGAGCCGCACCCGAATACTCCTACTGCTTTGAACGGGGACAAGCTTTCCATTGGCCCGCTCCTTGTGCCAGATATCCCAGCAAGTCATTGCCACTCCACGCACTTTGCGACGCGCCCGCATACACAGGAAAAAGGGCCTGTGGTGTTGCAGTCACTGCAGAAAAATGAAGTTGTCGACGCGCGCTGCGCTCCTGCCCACAACACAGAGCACACCTTGCATGTACTTTGTCGACGTTTTGCCTGAGTATCCGCATTTCGCCACTCATCATCTTGGCGAGCCGTGTGACATGTCGTTTGGCTCCTTCCAGTCGGAATTGGCTCGTATGAAGCGGATTCAGGTGGCCGCTGGGTACCGAATGTGTTAGCTTCGTACATGTCGGCCTGCACCAGTCTGCAAAGCTGCATACGCAGCTTTTTCAAGTACTTGACGTGGCTTAATGGGCTGGAGGTGTTGTTCTTGTGAATCGCCTTGTGAACGATGTAACTGTTCACAATGGTCACATCAATTAGCCCGAGCACAAGCGACTTGTAGTATGTTTTGAATCGGAGGGATTTTAGGAGCGAGTAGCGCTGTAAACGCAGCTGATCGTGGACGTCCACGCCTCCCATGAAGGCGTGGTAATCCTTCACGACACGGGGGCACGCCACTTCCACCTGGGCCGAACAACGCGGTCCATTTCAAGGCTTCCACCAGTGTACAGGAAGTGAACGGGGCGTGAGTCCCACTAGCTAATTGTTGCCATGCTGGTGATGGGCGTCGACTTAGACACTTTGAAGGATCCGTGTGCAATCTCTGCAGGACGAGTTTTTTTTTCTTCTCGATCACCGACTTGCTGTAGCCTAGCCGGTTTGTCAAGATAGTCCCAACGCAGTAGAAGCCCATGACCAGCAACTGTATAGCTAGCGCAACGGATGTATTAAATCGGCCTATTACGACAAGCCGCATGCCTTCTATCTTCGACTCGCGACCAAAAACCTCCAGTAGGTTTCGAGCCACTTCTGCCGGCCCAGACTTCATGTCAGTGTTGTGCGCATCGCTTGAGTGCTCCTTCTTTCCACCGTAGACCTCAAATCTATTCGTATTCAGTTTAAAATTCTTCAATCAATGATTAAAAGCTGCACTGTAGTGAAAAGTTACTTGCAAAAACAAAAAACTTACCGGATGCAGTACGCTGTGACTGCACTACAAAGCATAAAGGGCGTTGTGCCCCACTTGTGGGGCTTGTCTTTTAGGTACACACGCATCTTGTTAAACGATGATCGACTTGGCAGAATAGCCTCATCAAAAGCTAAGTGAGCAGGAGCGACATAGCCTCGTATGAACGTCCGTTGGAGAACCTCTACAACTTTTCTTATTTTCAAGGCTCTGTCGGTATGGGATCTGGGTCTGCGTTGGAAGTGTAGATTGCGCGATATATCCAGAAAGCGGTCACGCGCTAGCACCGATCCGAAGCAGCCTCGAGAAATTGCTCCTTCCTCCATGGTTTGTCAATTTTTCTCGGTTAGGAGCTAAAGCTTGAGTGATCAATAGACCAATAAACCGCCCGAGTTCATGCGGCAATATAGGTTTCATTCCTTTCGGTTCGTGTTCAATATCCCGTCTTGTCTTCTTGGGAACTTGTTGCATTTTCGTTAAACTCGATACCGTCTGAAGGCGACATCAACTCGCAATGGCAACGTCTCGGGGTGGTATACATTTGAGCAGGCAGCAATATGCTGCCACAGTACTACCGGCATGAAGTAAACAAATAGCGCAACCGGCGAGTCTCCACGACGCAACACTTCTGCACTTATCATTAACCGGGTCATCTCATAAGATAGTTGGATGTCGCGCTCGACGATATCTTCACAGCCAACCGTACCCATCTCGCGCACCACGGCATCCTTCAGGTTCCCAGCCAACACCTCGTCTTCTCCACCAAATTTGGACAGGAAGACCTCCGCAAAAACATTTCATCTGCAATCTGCTGTTTCGTTGAGTCAGGATCATCGGACACATCGTCTGGAATACAGAATGCTTCTGGGTCTTTGTCCGAGCCGTATTCTCCAATTTCAATGTTATCCTTCTCTGCTTCACCCGATTCCATTGTCCCAAATCGTGGCCTGACATCTCCGTCAAGAACTGCATTCAGCTCGTTGCTGCAGTCGGCCAGCAGATCACTCTCAAATGAAGGGGTTAGATCACCATCTCCATCGGAATCACACCACATTACATGCAGCACAGTCAGTATAAAGTGCAGTCCAACATACAGCATTGCATTCAGCATACAATTCGTTTTACATGCAGCTTATTATACAGCTTACCATTCTCGAATTCGCTTGCAGATGTCGCACTATCGTTGGAGGTATGACGGTGTCCATGGAAGCCCAATCGTCGAATTCCGACCCCGCATCCACGTCTTGGACATGAGGTGATGTCGCCACCAGAGACTGTGGTGATGTGCTCGCAACAGGACTAGGACTATGGATCAAGGAAGGACGGGAACGTCGCTTTCCTTGTGCCCGACGTGGCGGTGTCGTGACAGGTAACGTCGCGTCTTTTGCCACTTGTGACTGGCTCGTAGTCATGGGAGAAGGTGCCGCTTGAACTGGATGCGTACCGGTAGGAGCTACTGTTTGCATCGGAGCGTCACCAGGTTTCGCTGGAGGAGCTGCAGGCGCGACTTGACCGTGCAGAGGAACACCAGCTTCCTTGCGTAGCACTGGTACCACCAACACGATAGGTTAGAAATATCTATAAACCCTCTTTACTTCTAACATACTTTTAAGCGTAATATTCCGACACAACCCTCTCACCGCGGATGCAGTCAACGCCTTCTGTCCCCGTTATTTTGCGGCCAGGACGAATGTAGAAGTAGCGATCGTCTAGGCTGCGCAGTGGCGGCGGCTTACGCGTCCACCCTTTCTCCTTGAGCTCTTTGTCAATATCACCGAGTTGGTCGTCTAGCACATGCAAGTCTGCCAGCTCGGCGATAATTGAGCTGGCGATTAAGTCTTGAACTGCTGCGGGGACTTCTGCGTGCTCGGACATCGCGGGGCGGAATCTTGAATGGTCCGACTGCGACAGAGTCTGCGTAGCCCGATGCAAAAAGTTCAAGGACGCCTTTGACATAGGGACCGCTGTGATTGGCTGAAAAACTGTGACGCTTATAAGCACGCCTGGTCATACATGTACCACTGGTAATAAATCGTTAGATTACCGAGGTAAGTTATAATCAGTTGTTAACTCGGTAAGAAACAACCCTAGTCTACGCTGATCTACAATTCCGCTTGTGTTGGAAACTTTTGCCAACGCGCCCTCGGTTTTGAATACGTCGGAGAGTGTCCTGCAATGTGGGTATCCTGACTGCACGTCTGTTGAGAACGAGAAGCACTTGTTTTTCGATTGTGCTCGTGTTGCCGTGCTATGGGGCATTATTGCCGACGATTGGAGGCTTTTCTTAACTACAATTACGTGGGACATAACTTGTGTTCCGCTCGAACCAACCTGGCCGTGCTCACATCTTTCTTATGCGCCTGAACTCAAGATTTTCTGGATGATACTCCGCAGCGTCACTCTCCACTGCGTCTGGACAGCCCGCAACAAACACCACTTTTTAAAATTGGCCCCCTTTGGAAGCGCAGAAGGCAATTTATCAAGTTAACTCGACTTTTAGCAGCCACTTTCGGGCACTACTCCGTTCTTCTACTGCGAGAGAGTGATCGTGTTTTCAACGGTGTCTCCATCAATTCCCGCCCGGTTCTCGGTTCCATCGTTTCGTTACAGCTCATCCATTCTCTATGAATATGTTAAATTCCTCGAAGTATATATTTTTTGCTTGTGCATTTTGCAAGTGTCCAAATTTCAAAACAAGACATGATAACACCCTACCGATATGTTTTCACAAGTGTGTGCGGTGCAGCCAAAGGTAGGTCAATATAAATTGCTGGTCGTCTAATTACAATAGTAGGTGAGCTTATTAGTTCAAGGTTGAATCAGAGATGGCAATAAAAAAGTTTTTATCAAAGATAAAAAGTTGAAAATCTTTCACAAAGCGTCTCTACCATTGATCCATCACGTCGTATGCGGGATCAGGTACGCGTATCGCCCCCCGCTAACGAGGAAGACCCGTGACCATGCAGACGCTGTTGAAAACCCCTTCGGGCGTACCGTTGGACGGGTTGCTCCAGGGTCTTAGTTGAAGCCTTACGTATCATTGGTTGAAGCATGCTGCTTATTGAATACATCGTCGAGGTATCATAGTCTTCCTGGTGAAGTTAAAGGTGGAGGACCCACAGGAGTCGCTACTGGCTTCTCTGTAGGTGTTTCTACTGGCTTTGGCAATGGTTTCTTGGTCTTACTCGGACTTTTCTTCTTCGGTGCCTTTATCCCTTGAGATTGAGAAGCGAAATGCTCTTCTAGTACATTCCTCTTCTCACGGGTCCAATGCGTACGATCACAACACAATTGAGCGAGTTTCTGCTGCGGTGGGTTGTGAAACAGTAGAGACTCCTGCAGGGCATTCATCGTGCCGCTCATGTACTGTACTCGCAGTCGACTCAGTTCTTCCTCTTCAAATACAAGAAGTTCCACGAGAGTTTGAGTCCGAACAGTGACAGGTGAGTGTTGGCCTGGTTGCAAGACGCTCAATTCACCAAAGAGCTGGCCACTGGCCAATACAGCCACAGTTACTTCTTGTGAATGTTGAGATCGAGAAGCGGCTAAAGCTTGTGCGTTGGTTACCAGTCGAGGGTTCGTAAGCATCCAGCCATTGTCCAGCACCCAAGAACCATCACTCGACCTCGACGTAAGAGGGTCATCCGTCTTTCCGAGTTTCGACGATCTTGGAGCTGAAGAATGGGGATCGTCTTCATCACGTGACAGACTCCTTTCTTAATGACATAGAGCTGCTTCACCACCTCTCCAGCTCTCAGTGCGTCTTTACCTGGATCCACTAGTTTTGCACCGGATACAGCAGCTAGAGCTGCGAGCATTTCGTCCGACCCCATGCGAAGCGTTAGAAATCAGACTTGAACCACTTGGCGCTTTATCAACCCACAGCATCTTATACAGCACAGCAGACCACTTCACTCTGCACCTACAGGTCTACCTGTATTTATCAGGAGGGAGCTAGGTTGAGAAGGGTGCATGGTTGGTTCTCTTCCGACGCAGTCGCAAGACAACCTCATACTACTGTAGTACTATGGGGTTAGAAACCATTTGGTGGGAGTCACTTCAATATCATTTTGCCAAAGCCATAAATACACTAGCGGCCCGTGCGGAGGCATCGAACACAGCTAAGGAGCTTTTTTACGTGAAGAACGGCTCCATACTGTCGGCCATTGGGTCTATATTCAACGCTGAGCAAGGACGTATGTGGCTGCAGGTGTTGGCAACGGAGCTGGATCCTACTATGCGCGTGAGGCATCAGTGGCCGCTCTCCGATGCCGAGCAGAACCAGAACGTGGTCTATCTGCCCATGTGTGAGTTCACACGAGGCTGTTCTCAAGCCTGTTCACCGGAAATTGGCGAGGATTGACAACCCCCTCAAAACCGAGAAGGATGGTCCGCGATCGCCCTCACGTGTGGTGTTCAGTGGCCGCGCCTCGAAGCTTTTCGGTTCGCATCTGCTCCGTTCGTCCACTATTGACTTACCTTCAACACCCAAGAAGGGAAAGGAGACTCTCAGCAGCGGTATCACGGTTCCAGACCCAGTGGCACGAGCAGCTGGTGAAAACGACCATACACAGAGTTTGAAGGATGAGATCACGGCGTGGCAACTTCAAACAGGCAACCGCGTGACGCAGTTGTACTCTCAGATTGGCTCGTTGGCAGGCTACACGTTGAGTTGCGTCCGTCGGCCGTTCGCTTCGTGTCTTGCGCATCAAGAGGCAAAACGACGATACCGACAATTGGATCAGGAGGAAGAAGGCATGGAAGAATACGCACTCGATGACGACGATGTGCGCGTTTAGACTGGGGTAGTTCGAGTATATTGAAACCAAAGCTCAGCTCAAAAATCTTATACTCCTTCGAGAAACTGAAGACTACAGTCTGCAGTACAGACCTACGACGTCATGTTAAGTTTCTCGGCATACCGTTGAATCCAGACTTTGAATGATGGATTGTACCCGAGGCAGCGCTCGAGATATTCCACAGTTAGCTTCTCATCTACCCATTTGACCAGAAGAGCATTTTCCAAGTCCTTGGCCAGTTTTTCCGTGCTGGGGACCTTCTTCGCCGCTGGCAGTATCTCCAGCAGCTGTAAGTCTTTGTAGTTGGCCCTGATACTGTCGATCATCGTCGTTTTCTCGCCCGGGTTCTTCTGGTTAAAGGCGTTCAAATACTTGACCCACAACTTGAAATTTGGGCTGGAAAAGGTTTTGTCTCCTGCTTTATTGAGATGGAGGAACCGGAACGCATCTTTTGGTTTGTAGTTCCAACGCGTAAGCCACTCTTCCATACGCGCCTTCTCCACCATGTCCGCTAGTTTGGTTGTTTCTGGGTTTTTCCTCGCCACTTCAATTAGTCTGTCGAGACTGTTCCCTTGGTAGTTGACACGTAAGGGTAAGAACCAGGACTCCTCCTTCTCTGGGTGTTTCTTGTTGAAATCGTCCACGTAATTCATCCACTTGGTAAACACAGGAGAGCTGAGAACTGAATCCCCAACACTGTCAAGCGCGATTTCCGTAAAGACTTTATATGGGGAAACTCCAGTGGAGAAAACTTTCTCCGCCTGTTGTAGCTGCAACTTGGCCGCAATGTTCTTCATGCTGGGGAACTTTTCGGCTGCTTGGAGGATTTGCATCAATGGTCGATCATTGAATTCGGTCGCCAGTGTCGACAGTAATCGAGTCACCTTATCAGGGTTTTCAATACTGAAGGTGTTCAGGTACGATATCCACGTGGCGAAGAGAGGATTCTCACCAATATCGTTGAAGTGTTTTTTGTTTGGCAAATTAAGCAGATTGTAGACTTCGTCGACGGATTTCCCACTGCTCAACCACATCTGCAACTGCGCAGCTTCCAATTCCGTCGCAATCTTCTTCGCCTTCCACTCGCTCGTCTGCACTGCAGTCAGCAGCTTAGCCACTTTCTCGTCACCGAATGCATCTGTGAACGTTTCGATCATTGTCGTCTTCATCCTTGGGAATTTCACATTGTAAGCATCCGTAAACTTGGTCAGCAAATCAAACAGTGGACTCTCCAGCGTTTTAGTTGTCTCCCCCAGTTGGAGCTCGGCTAGAACTTTCACAGGCGTCTTCTCGTCACTAATCCAGAACTGAACGAAGGTGTCCTCCAACTTGAGGCCCATAGCCTTCAATTCGTTATCACCGCTCTTGGTTGCCTCAGCCATTTTGAACAGGTCTGCGTCACTGTAGTGTTTCCTCAACGTCGGGAGCATCGATATCGCGCCTTTGTGTTTTGCATTCAAATCGTCCACGTATTTGGCCCAGGCACTGAATTGAGGGTCTCGGAGAAGACGACTTCCCGCGTAATTGAGGTCGTAGAGCTTGTAGACTTCGCCAGGGTCCTTCCCAATTGTTATCCAGCGCTCTAACTGGTCCGTTTGCAACCTTGAGGCGAGTTCCTCTGAACTCGATTCTCTCTTGGCCGCCATCAGCATTTGGTACAAACGATCGTCACCGTATTGGGTCGTTAGTGACGCGATCGCGGATGTCCCCTTCCCGGAAGGGGTTGCACTGAAATCATCGGCGTATTGGACCCATCTGCTGAACTGGGGGTTGTTGAATATCCACGTATGAGTCTTCGCAAACTTCATGCGGTAGAACACGTCATCGGCAGATTTTCCCTTGGCAAGCCAATTCCGGAGCTGTTCATCCGTCACTTTTGAAGATTTGAAGAGGGTGGACAGCTTTTCAGAAGTGGAAACAGTGATGCCTCCTCCCCCTGCCCTCTCCTCTTCACCATTGCCGCTGACATTTCTCGTTCGTAACATTCGCAAAGTTCTTGGGAAAGAAACATCGGGGGCATGTTCAATGTGGGTAGAAACTCCGCCTGCCGATACCGTCGAGAATGCCTCCGAAGTGGCTGCGATATTCAAGACGATAGTGACGCCAAGCAGGCTGACGCCAAGCAGGCTTTGAAGACGCATTACTTGGCAACGGGGCTGGAAATTATATTGTGATATGATCGACAGGAACTCGAATTTTGTTTGGAGTAACACAATCCATGATGACAGTCGATGACCACTATCCGTCACAACGAACTTAAACTCCGAGTTCTGTTGGTCAACAGGGATCGCGGTACACGCCAAATCCCAAGATTCGTATTTGTGTATCGTTGATATTGTTGCCATTTGCATTAGTTTGGTAAAGACTCTTCTTGGATGATACACTGTAGCTCCGCAACCACTCCGTGTTATCATTTTGCTGGATGTACTCGTAAGAATTTGGTGGATACCCGGCGCTCAAAGGGTGGTCCTTCCTGTCTACGCTGATCTAAAATTCCGCTTGTGTTGGAAGCTTTTGCCTGCGCGCTCTCGGTTTTGGATTCTCCAACATACGTCGGAGATGTCCTGCAGTGCGGGTACCATGACTGCACGTCTGTTGAGAATCACTTGTTTTTCGATTGTGCTTGTGTCGCCGTGCTATGGGGCATTATTGCCGACGATTGGAGGCTTTTCATAACTACAATTACGTGGGACATAGCTTGTGTTCCGCTCGAACCCACCTGGCTGCTCTCACAGCTTTCTTATGCGCCTGAACTCAAGATTTTCTGGATGATACTCCGCAGCGTCTGGACAACCCCGCAACAAGCACCACTTTGACCTTTGGAAACGCGGAAGGCAATTTATCAAGTTTACTCGACTTTCAGCAGCCACGAGCGATCTTGTTTTCAACGGTGTCTCCATCAATTCCCGCCCGGTTCTCGGTTCCATCGTTTCGTTACAGCTCATCCATTCTCTATGAATATGTTAAATTCCTCGAAGTACATTTTTTTGCTTGTGCATCTTGCAAGTGTCCAAATTTCAAAACAAGACTTGTATAACACCCTACCGGTATGTTTTCACAAGCGCGTGCGGTACAGCCAAAGGTAGGTCAATATAAATTGCTGGTCGTCTAATTACAATAGTACATGTAGGTGGGCTTAGTTCAAGATAGTTTTCAGTTCCGGATAACGATTATCCGGACAAAAAATAAATCAGGATCCGAGCACCAATCCGGTCTTCAGTCTCCGATTTACCAAGTATCCGAACAGCTACCCGCCTTGGTAATCTGTTCTTCAAGATGCAGCTCCTCTCAACCCTCACCGCCGCTGCCGTCGCCACTGCCGCTATTGCTCTCGTGATTGCGGAGCAGGAGGTCCACCTCAAGGTGCGCGTGCACGACAAGTTCTACGTGACGCCCATCGGTCAGCAGTGCGCCTTCAACAGCTGCGTGGATCCGTCGGTCTACCCGTGCGCCAACAGCGGTGTGTGCGTGCGCCTCAACTACACTTACGGTAAATGCAGTGATGACGAGGCCGACAAGGCTTCGTCGCAGGACTACAACGACCCGAAGGTGCTGTGCCCGTACCCGAACCCGTACAACAGCAAGCTCGGCTCTGTATCCGACGACGAGAGCTACGACAGCTATGACAGCTATGACAGCCAGTAAAATGGGAAGCTATAAATTCTCTAATGTAGAGAAGGAAAAACAATGTATATCCAAATTGTCGCTCTTCTCGCACAAGTTCGCACAAACTGCCCCAAGCGGCGTTCATAAAGCCTACAGCTACCCACCCAACGCGTTGGAGTGACTCCCCCGTTGCAGGACTTTTTGCAACCACTGAACTCGCCTTGCTTGGGTCCCCACGCAATGTGAGCTCGAAACTAGAAAGGGAGCCTCGTCATCCTCGCTGCATGGCGAAACTGCATTACCTGGACTTTACGGGTGAAGTCAACTTGGCTGGCTGATCGCAGCTGCAAGTAATATCGAAATGCAAGTGACTTCAGGCGGAGCCTCCTAAGGTCCGCAATTTGCCACGATGGAACACCCCCTTCCAGTACGGAGTTCCGCCCGCCCGACCACATCCTCGGTTTAACCGAGCTAAATCGGCATCTCCACAGGCTAGCTTAATGTAACCTCTTTACGCTGGCTAGACTCTAAAAGCCAGCCAGGAGCTGGAAGCGTATCATGGATACACCATAACCTATTGTTATATTTTAGCGTCGGAATCCGACCGAAGTCTAGAGCACGCTGAGAGGCGAATCTAAAGCCGAAACTCGGTACATATGTAGAAGACGCTCCGGTGTGTCTGGTGGATGTAAGAAGAAGACGAGGCTGCGCATACAGCGCGACCAGGACACGAGAATACACAAAATGAGGGGACCAAATCACATTACGCGTCAGATTCAACGCGAAAAATTCGAATGGGAAATTATTTATAAAAGATGACGGATAAAAATTCTTATCCTGTATATCGAACAGCTTATCCAGCAGGCGATCCCTCTTTAAATAGATCATCATTTGCTCGTTTATGATTGGCGCATTCTCGAATAATGCCGACCGGGGAGGAACCGGGAGAGCCGTGCGTGCCGGTCGCACCTTCCGACGAAGTACATGACGCTGAAATGACAGCGCTCAAAGGCGAAAAGTGGACGAACGGGAAAGAACTGACGGCGCGCGTGAAGGACATCGCGTTGGGCGCCGGTAAACGCGCCGTAGTGAAAATTGGAAGTGGAAGCTACAAAAAGTTTACGTGCAGCAGCGAACAACCGTGTCCGTGGTTCATTAATGCTGTGTGTTCTCGGCCGAAGAAGGGGGTGGTGGAGGAGAGATGCGGACGCTATTGGTACGTGACGTCGGCGTCGTTGACACACAGTCCGGAGTGCGACAGCGTGCCACGCCCTACCACCAGACAGCTCAAAGAAAGCATTTTATTGAGAGACGCAGTGTACGCGGACGCACGTGTATCTTCGGTGGATCTAGTGGCGCAATTAGAAGCTTCACAAGCTTTCCAGTGCAGTAAAAGCATGGTGTATAAAGCTAAAACGGACCTTTTGGAGGCTATGGAGGCTGCACGGCGCAACGGTGAAGCTGTTCCGGAAGTAGTGGAGTCGATGCAGAAATTACCAGGCTACATGCAGCAGCTACGGACTTTAAACGCACATGTAGCTACTGTGATCGAGACGGAGGATGAAACTACTGGATCGTGCTTTGAAAAAGCTCTGTTGGCACTAGACCCGACGGGGGTTTGGAATAACCAAAGCATCTTGGGGATTGACAGTGTGGAAATGGAGCATACAAGCTACAACGGCACGATGTTGGTGCTTGTAGGGCGAGACGGAGACTTACAACCACTCCTTCATGCAGCAGCTCTTGTTCCAGAGGGATCTCTACAGAACTGCTTGTGGTTTCTGGAGAAATTGATGCAACATGGCTTCCCGTTACGTAGATTCCCGATGGTGATTAATGGACGTGGAGAGTTAGGCTCAGCGTGCAGTGTGCTGCGTCTCACTCACGTGATGTTGTGTACAAGACAACTACTGAAGGATATGCGAGATACACTGGACGTTGCGTTGGAAGAGGATGATGAGACCCTTGTTTGGCAAGCGCAACGTGCAGAGGTTGAAAGTGAGTACCTCGCGTCTGTGGCACAACTTGCACGACAGAACGAGGCTGCAGGGCAGTACATTCGTGGACTGGAACCGACCAAGTGGTGCTTGTATCCGTATTTGGCAGTGCGGAAGATGTACGGGTGGCAGACAACACGGTTTGAGGAGATGGACCTTGGAACGGGAACGTTGGGGTTGGCTCCAGTGAAGAAACAGTTACCTTATGAGTGCTTTAAAGTATTAGCGCTGGTTGCTATGCACGCCGCGTTCCAACGGCATGAGCGTGCGACGCAGTGGGAATTAGAGCGTCGTGTAGTCACGCCGGAGGCTGAACGGTTGATGCAGGAGCAGCTCGCCCGTGTTCAGCTTTACTCTGTGTGCATGAGCTCAGCGCAACTGGCTTTCGTGTGGAACTCGCAGAAACCACAGATCCGGCAGAGGCGTGTGGACTTGGAGCACCGCACGTGCACGTGCTCGCGTCGACTGCAGTGGGGAATACCTTGTCGGCACGTACTAGCGGCGCTACAGAAGCTGGGGGCAATGGACCGAGCGGTGGAGTTCTTTGACGAGTGCTATCTCGTACGTAACTACGTATCGTCATTTAAGGACAGGGCGCTAGAGCTGCCAGTGGATGATAATATCGAGCTGGACACGACGCTGCGTCCTCCACGATACGTGAACAAGCAGAGCAGCAACGACGCAGACAGCCATGCGAACTCCAAGCAAAAGAAGCGTCGGAAACGAAACCTACCGTTGGATCAACGCAAGCGACCGATGTACAAGTGCCACAAATGCAACCGTGCAGAAGGACACAACAAAGGCACTTGTCCATACTAACACTGGAGAACGAGGTTTGTATTGGTTAAATAACAGCTTGGTGTCTCACTACAGTCGATTCAAGAGCTGCTCTCCGAGCTACGAACGGCGTGACGGATGCAGTAGTAGTCGTACTTCTGGTATGAGCGCCGGTTGCACCCCTCCTGCTTGCAGCGATTGCCGCCGCCATGGGCCCAGCACAACCCGCCCTGCGTAGACACTTTGGTGCATTCAGGGAATTCGCAGGTGTGGCCGCCACCGTGAGACCAACAGTGGCCGTACCGCTTGGCCTTCTTCGTGCAGCCAGGTTTGGTGCACATTTTGAATCCGCCATGCTGGAAGCAGCGCTGGTAGAGTTTGGCGCGTTTGTTGCAACCGGGTTCGGTGCATTTGGAGCCACCACCGTGACGCACGCAGCACCCACGAGAAACGGCAAGATTCTTACAACCTTCGACCTGACATGGCGGCGTGTGTGTCTTTCGAGTTCGAGTTTTACCCTGTGGTGAGGGCGGACCGGAAGAAACACTATCACTGGAACTGGGAGCTATACTGGAAGGATTACTGGTAGAAGCTGCCGTTGAAAGCGCAGCAAGAGTCATCAATGGCAGTCTCGCTTTCTTGCTGTCCAAGTACTGAAGATGGTCGCGCTTTTTCTCGTATGGCGCGATGCTCGATAGGATCTGCCGCCGGTATTGCAACGAAGAAGTGGCAGCTTGCGGACTGACCGGGGCAAGGCTTCGAAAGAGAGACATGGTTGCGGCATCTGCCCCCGTTTGGTCCGGCGTGTGGCAGCTCTTCATTGAGGCCTTCACCTGGACAGCCGGGTTGAGCAGATACGTGATGTTCGACTTGCTGTGCATACTGGTGATGATCGGGTTTAGTGAAAATGTGGGCAATTTAGTTATGGAGAAGTATTGGAGCGCATGCATTGCCAACATCTCGAGGACGTGCAGACAGGGTGCAAAGGCAAGATGAGAAACGCCAAACGCAACACATAAGCTCGGGTCACCACGCAAGTCAAAGCTCGCCTAGACAAGCACAAGCACCAAGTTCTAAGACTCCAAGCAAAGAACATGCAGGCACATTGCTACAAAGGCCAAAGCTTTCGTCGATAATAATGGAGGAACGCACGGCAGGCGTCGAACGACGGCGTTTTAGTCGTGTAGAACCTGCATGCTGAGCATTCACACGTTTAACGTCGTTGGGATGGAGACACGCTCGACTGGCGCAACGTTGGCGCAGCGTTGACAAGTGGCTTGAGGTGCCATGAGCAATCGACCTGGACAGCAGCTCTCATCCATGTCGCTGTCGGGCACAAAGAAGACGTGTTAATCCGACCCACTGCGTTCGTTCTGCTTGGTGCCGCACGGTTTCTGCTTGGTTCAGCCAGAGTGGGAGGATTCACAGGCACGCACAGAGAGATCCAAGAACTGAAGTACTAACCTTCGCTTGCTTGTGCTGCTGCGTGTCGACGTACGGATCATAGGAGTTGACATGGCTGATGGTGTCTTGGCATTGTTGGCTTCTTCTTCTAGTCAATTGATCCGACCAAAAGTATCAAACGAGCAGATCATCGGATCAGCGTATGAGTTTGTCTACAAATACACAATGAAAAGAACGATCTTGGTGAAGAGAACGATGCTATACGCTGCAGAATGAAGACATCTGAGAAGATGTTAGAAATGTCTGTGGTTATGCGGCTGTCAATCGCTTTCGAGAACAGCAATTCTGGTCGTAACACTGACGCTGGAGAACAAACTAAATCCCGAAGATTCTTTCAAGCAAGCAACTCAATGCAAAGTGAGTAAAAGCGAGAAGTTAAGTATTATTTCCTCTGATTTTGTTCCCGGCACACACGTGAGCAAGGCATCCAAGTTTGCAACATCCAGAATGACTCTGGACGCAAGTGAAACCTACCAAGGCACACATTTGAGCAACAGTCTTTTTATCTAAGCTTATTGAAATGTTATTAAAAAACGAGAATGAATGATGTCAAATAAATAATGCTCTCTAATCTACAAGCTGACTGCGACACCAACCGTAGTGGAAGCTACTAGATCGCGAGGCGCGTGACGCTGGCAGTAGTAGTCGTACTTCTGGTACGAACGGCGATTGCAACCCTCGTGCTTGCACCGGTTGCCACCGCCGTGAGCCCAGCAGAAACCACCTTGAGTTGACACCTTCGTACACTCCGGAACTTCACAGATGTGACCGCCGCCGTGCGACCAACAGTGACCGTACCGCTTGGCCTTCTTCGTGCAACCAGGCTCAGTGCACATCTTGTAGCCGCCGTGCTGGAAGCAACGCTGGTAGAGTTTGGCGCGCTTGTTGCAACCGGGTTCGGTGCACTTGGAACCGCCGCCGTGGCGCACGCAGCAGCCACGGGAGACGGCGAGATTCTTGCAGCCTTCGATCTGGCAAGGAGGTGTGTGCGTCTTACGTGGGTGAGGTTTAACAGTAGCGACCTCAGGGATCGGAAGAAACGGTTCGTTCACGCATAATGCTGCCAGTGAAAGCATCGGGAGTTTGGCTTTATCACCGTACGAACGCGTACTGTTGAACCTCTTCTCGCGTGGAGCGATAGACGAGTTAATCAAACGACGTTGATATGGAGTCGACGGTGAAGTTGGCTTGGGGCTCTGCATGATCGATGGCAGACTTCGGAAGAGTGTCGTGGACGGAGACGACGGCGAAACGACCACCTTAACGCCGTAGTCCTCTGTTGGCGGATTGAGGAGGAAGGAGATGTCCGCTTTGCACATGACTATGGTGTTGTAATGGATGTGTTCACGAAAGTTGGAATTGAATTGTGAGCCGAAGACGAAGCAGAAACCCAGAAGCGGCGCTATGTCACCACCAGCAAGGGTCATAAACCTGCACAGTTATGACAGGGTGTCGTCACGCGATATTTGATCCGGCGGTGAGCGCGTGTTGATGCGCCATTGCTAAACGCTTGCACATTGCACGCCAGTGCACGGACGCACGAAAGTAAGTAGCGACTGACTCGTCGACAGTTGAAACGAGTCTGGAGATGCCGAAATGCTACCGAAACCCGTCAAAACCCCTGGCTAGAATATGTCACCTCCATGAACTTTTAGCAATCGGGGATTCACGGCGTATTCGAGGACCGCGGACCTCCATGGAGACGACCTTGTCTTTGTCGGACAAGTGTGGCGGTATTAATTCAACCGGTTAATTGTAGCGCCGTGCACATGTAGTGCGTGACCAGCAAAACGCTGGAAAACACGCAGGCACGCACCAAGCAGCCATGCGACGGGCGCCGTTTTCTGAAATCCAAGAGCGTATTCGCCTTGATTGCTTTGTGAGTGCGCGCGTTTCTAGCTGGAACTGCAGATTAAACCAGCGGTTTAGCATCTGGAGCTACAAGTTAGCACATTTCACGTGCGTAGCAAGTTGAAGTGGATGTTGCAGACAAGAGCCATGCGAATCTGAGCAATCTTGCCCCGTCACGTGCTGTTCATCGTGATCAACATGCTTACCCTTGGATCTTGCTCGTTTCTCCAGAATGCGGCGGGTAAGTTTAACCTCTTTTAAGTTAAGAAGGTCCTGTCAACATGGCGTGCTTGAATTGACCTCAACACCAAAGCATGGCTGCAATTGAACGTCTTGTCTGCAATGAGTCAATGGAGCCATGTTCAATTGAGGACACCCGCAGAATAATGAGCAACAATGAGCACGTCGAATAAATTAACTGTTTATCTACGTCGTGTCTTCATCGAGTCATAACTGGCTTGGTACTTGCAACTAGCTTAGCGTTGGCGTGACGCTGGCAGTAGTAGTCATACCGTTGATATGACCGGCGGTTGCAGCCCTCATGCTTACAGCGATTGCCACCACCATGGGCCCAGCAGAAACCACCCTGAGTAGACACTTTGGTGCACTCGGGAGCATCACAGATGTGGCCACCACCGTGCGACCAGCAATGTCCATAACGTTTAGCTTTCTTCGTACAACCAGGTTTGGTGCACATTTTGAATCCGCCGTGTTGGAAGCATCGTTGGTTCAGTTTGGCGCGTTTAATGCATCCCTGAAAGGTGCACTTGGAGCCGCCACCATGACGAACACACAGACCCCGAGAGACCGCCAGGTTCTTACAATCCTCGATTTGGCACGGAGGTGCGTTGGTCTTGCGAACTTTAGGCTTCGAATCCGTTGGAGAATCGTCACCGTCGACGCTGCTGTTGGAGCTCAAATCGCCAACAACGCACAGCGCCGCCATGGACATCATCGGCAACCGGCTTTTGTCGCTGCCGTAGCATCGGAGGTTTGTGTATCGCTTGTCACGAGGCATGATGAACGGTGCCGCCAGCGTCTGTCGGTACGTGAAGGGTGGCTCGGGGCTACTCACAACTGGAGACAAACTCCGGAAAAGCGACATGGAAGGCGAGCGGCTGAAGCACGGCGTTTCTGGCTTAACCGGACCAGAAGGGTTCAGGAGGAACGTGATGTCGGTCTTGCAGTGCATCCCTTGTGTGCTATTGATCGATGAAGGGTGAATTGAAATGTGAGCCATCTCTCGACGAAGCAGTTTTTTTAACTTGACTACTACCCACCCACCTTGGTGCCCAAGCAGAAAACCTGAGCAACGGCGACAATCTGACCTGGGATGCAAAAGCAGCAGCCCATCGAACGATCAGAAACGCAGTCGAGCTATTTACCAGTCAAATGCTGCGGACCGCCAAGAGCCCAGCGACAGAAAGATTCCCATAAACCGACGCATCATCGCTCGTGCTTCTGGTACGCCCCATGCCACGCGGTTCGAACGCGCCGCGCCAGACACGCGAGATCATTCAACTTACCAAAACCAGGCGGAAAGAATCGTGGTGTCGGCTTAAGATCGGGCATAACCGCCAAGGTGCTTCCAGGGTGTATCAACAGTACCTGAGCCCGTTCTGAGCAATCATCGCACAAATTCCGAGCGTGCGGCAGCATCTTTGTTGAACTTTGTCTGCATGCACACGACGTTAGTCTGCAGCTTAGTAAGATCCAGCTTTAATCCCGACGGTGTTTCACGCGCATAGATCCCGCGTGCTTCACCCTACACCAAACCTGACACGGGCAGTGACAGGCAGCGAAGCATTCGACCGAGAAACACGCCTCGCGTACCCTCGTCGACTTACTGGCGGTCTCAACGAGCGCTCCGTTGCATGCGAGCAGGTTGTATGCTCGACGAGAGCGCTGCGTGTCTGACCAAGCCACGATTTACATGACTGCAGCTGTAATTCGCTGCTCAAATCGTCGCGAAGACCCGCCGGAAAATGCTGCCTCGTGCACGAGCATCGTGTGTCTTTGCGCCAACTTCAGCTTCGGTACTTCACTTCAGATCGAAGCAACAGTGAAAACTCCTCACGTTTCATCTAACGACACTACGCCTTTGCGATCGACGCGCACGCATTCACTTACATCCAAACACACAGATATGTAGATTTAAGAGTGAAGTTCCTTGAGTTAAATATTAGTCTACATGTATTCCTTGCTTCATGCCGTCTTGGCGTGGCGCTGGCAGTAGTAGTCGTACTTCTGGTACGAACGGCGATTGCAACCCTCGTGCTTGCACCGGTTGCCACCGCCGTGAGCCCAGCAGAAACCACCTTGAGTTGACACCTTCGTGCACTCCGGAGCTTCACAGATGTGACCGCCGCCGTGCGACCAACAGTGACCGTACCGCTTGGCCTTCTTCGTGCAACCAGGCTCAGTGCACATCTTGTAGCCGCCGTGCTGGAAGCAACGCTGGTAGAGTTTGGCGCGCTTGTTGCAACCGGGTTCGGTGCACTTGGAACCGCCGCCGTGGCGCACGCAGCAGCCACGGGAGACGGCGAGATTCTTGCAGCCTTCGACCCGGCAAGGAGGTGTGTGCGTCTTACGTGGGTGCTTAATGGTTGTTGACGGAGCGGACGAAGCATCGGACTGCTCATCGTCACTGGAACTGAAGCACTCGGAGCAGAGCGCAGCCATCGACATGGTTGGAACTGCACGTTTATTGAGGCCGTAGCACCGGCGCTTCTCGAGAGGTGCGATGTACGAGGTCTCGAGGCGACGGCGGCCCAGGATCGTGCACTCGGGGCTGTTCATGAGGGGTGACAGACTGGGCGACATGGGCGTATGCTCGGGTGTCGTCGGTGCCTGGGGCCCGGACGGGTTCAGGAGGAACGAAATGTCAGCTTTGCACATTTGTAGTTTGTGTGCAGTGGATGGAGAATTGAATAGTGAGATTCTGGGCTAGCGAGATTCGTTTGCCGGTTGTCTCCGATACATGCACACGTCTGGCACATAGATGAGTGATCTGCCGTACTAAGCGAAATGTACCGGAATTGATTCATGGCGCGTGTTTATTTTGGTGCAGCATCTGCATTCACGAGGTGGTGCCGCTGTCAGGTGCCAGTGGATGTATCAAGGTGTTTGCGTCTCATAGCGTCGTGATCCTGTCACCGTCATGAAGTCCAGCACCTCGCTCATAGCCGACAGTCAATCTATGTGTACATGCTTTCACTGCTTTCACTACTCGCTGTTTGTTATCTGAGCAATCCGCCATCCGCCATCGCACTTAAACACCTTGTCTACGAACGGTACTTGCCCCGAACGCGTAAGGGAATGTCATAAGATACACCATAGCAATCTTACTTACTATTTGTATGAATGCACTTTTTGCTGTGCGGTTAGGTGTATTAATTCTTGCCAGGTTTTTCTTTCAATGTCGTAACTCCGACGACATAGCGTGACTCCAGCATCGACTCAATGTCGTCAGTGACTGCAAAGGCAGTCAACAGATGGCTGATTTGCAGCACAGAGAGCCCAGAGAGCCCACGCATTTCAAGAAACGCAAGGAAGACGGTACGTGCATTCAAGAAACTGTGTATTTGAAACGAAACACTAATCAACTGACGCTCTGAACAGGATCACTCGTCATCGCAACCATCCTCGCCGTCACCGCCGTTTTCATTGTCACTGCCGCCACCGTGTCCAAGACGAAGTTCCCGCCGTGTCTTCTTTCTTGGGCCAGCTTTCTGACCGGGTCGACGAAGAACGATCCGCTTCCCCAGGTTTGCAGGGATGGCTTGGCCGGCATCTAAGTCATCATGCCAGATGTCGAAACATGTCTTCGCAACGCCCTTGTAGTCTCTCCTGATCCGATTGCACAACCAACACTTGGCATTATCGATTGAGCAGCGTTCGCAGAAGAACGTTGTTGCAAACGACTTCTTCTTTTCGGTCCTCAAGAGTGCGCAGACCTTGCAAGACCTCTGCCGGCGTTTCTGGACCCCGGATACAGTGACCCAGTCCTCAGACTGCTGCAGCGCGTGCGTGAGGCGGACTGGGGTGCGCTGGCGCTTCTGGCTCGCTAACGGGGGAGTCGCCTCAACACCAGCAAAGTCTTCGGCTTTGAGTTGGAGAAGTTGGTTTTGCAGAACACAAAACCATTCCGAACGCTTCATTGCGACCGTTCCCTTGATCTTGGCTCCCGCTTTGTGCGTAAGATACGCGTTTACCATGACCATGTCCAGGAGGCCTAAAAATAGACCTTTGTAATACTTGGTAAACCTGGTCGACAGTTGCAAGGAATAGGACTGGAGCCGGAGTTGATCGTGGACGTCAACTCCGCTCATCCAGTTCTGGTAATCGTTTACAGCTGAGGGGCACTGCACTCGAACGGGGCCGATCCGCTTGAGCTTTCGCTCAATTGATGACTCCTCCATAACAGATCCCGTGCAGAGGTAGTATACAGGTTTCCGGTCCCACCAAACACACGAAAGCAGTGTCGGAATAGCGACAGAGCGCGAGAATGAGAATGCACCATGGGGTATACTGGCTGGTCGCGTCCTGTTCGTAGCTTTGAGCTCCTTGTTGAACCCAAGTCGGTTAGTCATAACCGTGCCAACCACATATACTTTCAAACTCAGCAGCTCAATAGCCAGGAGCACGGAAGAATAGTATCGATCAATCACGACGCAGTGCCACGTGTGCCGAGATTGACCGAGCACAACCTTCAAGTTTCTTATCACAGCAGCGGAGCCAGTCTTATAGTCAGCTGAGGTGTCAACTCCATCAGCAGATGCGCGCTTGCCGACATAAACTTCGAATCTATACAGTTACGACATTCAAAGTTGTCAGACACAGTCAAGGCAGCAAGTTACGACATAGACATTTTGTAAAAAAATGTACCTGTGGCAGTAGGCACTCGTTGCATCACACACCATAAAGAGTTTGGACCCGTAGCGGTGAGGTTTATCGGCCATGAACATACGCGTCGTATTTCGTTTGGATGTGGCCGGTAGTACACCCTCATCAAACGAGAATGTAGCAGGGAGAGTCCACCCCATGAGAAAACGCTCTTGGATCTTGTCTACTACTGGGCGTAGTTTCCAAAGTTTGTCATTGCCGTGGTCAGCCGTGTTGTCTACGAAGTGCAAATCTCTCAAAATGCTGAAGCACCTGTCACGAGTCATGTACCGCCCGAATAGACCCGCAGGGACAGCTCCGTCTTCAACCATGCTCCAGTGCGCGGCAAAAGTCCTCTTCTGTGGACTAAGCATCCTGGCAACAAGCAGACCAACGACGTGAAGAATCTCGTGTGTAGAGTATGCCGGTTTAGCCTTCAGACGCCGTGTAATTTGCTTGAGGGTCTCCCGCCTTTGCCTATCATGTATCTTTCGGGCGCGGTTGTCGACCTGTTGCAGTCCGTAGCGATTCGTTTCCATCATGATTGAAACCCACAGAGATTTTGGCAAAAAATAGAAAAAGGTCAGGATTGGTGACCTCCACACATCAAGCAAGTCACCATTAGGTGTTGCTTGTTCGGTGCCTAGCCCAGGATACGCAGGAACACTTGTTTCGTACTGCGAAGACACCGGCGTCCACTGCATAGCCCGTAGAGTTTGCTCTCGCTCTGTGGCATCCGCTCTACCAAGAGCGTTGTTACCCAGCTGCAATGAAGCTATGAAAGCCTCGTCCAGATCAACTGCGTCGCTGTCGGAAAGAATATCGTCATCTTCATCGTATGCACCAACCCCTCGGTCACTGTCGTCATCGTGCACGCCATCATCATCGCTTTCGCCCGAGCTATAGTCCTCATAGTCACTATAATTCTCCCCATCCAGTAAAATGTTGACATCGTCTCTGGCAGGTACCCGAGTTCGTTGTCGTCGACAAGAGACTGGGGCTGGAGCTTGATCGTGATCCAGATCGCCGTCGCTCTCCAGTCCAGACGCCTCTGAAAGCAAATGCAAACCAGTAGCAGCGTCTTGTGCACCGTCGTCTTCTTGCAGATCTCCGGGAGAAAGATTGAATGCCCTGGCCACTGCTGTTTGAGATAGCTCCACTTCGTCATCACTCGGGGGCCCAAACACTTGATCTATGGTATTCTGAGAGAGCTGGACACTGGTATCGATCTGGGAAGGTCTAACGGCGTCGTTTCGCTCTTGTAGTTGCTCTGCGTCATTACGTGTGGCATCATGTCGGCTATACCCACTACCGTCCTCTGGTCGACCCTCTTCCTCGTCTTCCAGCAAGCCAGCAGCGAACACATAATTCACAACTGCGTTTTCCCCCATGAAAACGTGGGCATCGTCTGGACTTGAATAGCTCCACTCCGTTTGAAGCCCACTCGGGCGCTTGGACTTCCACCCCGCCGCCCGAAGCTGCCGCCACAAGTGGCCGAAGTCAATGTCATGTGCAGCGGCGGCTTCTGGTACGGCGGGTTTCTCGCGACGGCTCCTCCGTATGCGCGCCATCGAGCAAAAAGTCGAATGAGTGGCTCTTGCGTATCCACCCACGCCATACTGATCCCCCACCCCTGTCCTGCTTTTGTTTTGGACCGAAATGACCTCTAGGAAATTATATTTTGTCTTTGACTTGATTAAAGTATTGAAAAAAAATTCCGAGCCATTTCCTAATGATCGCCACGCAATGTCGTAAGTTACGACATAGCAAAAATCACTATGTCGTATTATACGACGTTAGTAGACAAGGTGTTAATTAGTTCTGTTAAAAGAAACGCAAGTGTGGTGACGCGCGGGTGTCGGAGCCAACGGTAGACACGCAGCACCGCCAGAAAAACTTCAGGAACTGCGACGGTGCAGCGCTTGAAGTGCACATCTCATGACAAACCCAAGCAAAACAAGCTGCAGTGGCGAAATGACAGTGTCGTTGTCAATGTTGACACGGCATGGATAGGCGAAGCAATTATCGATGAACATGCGCATCGATGGAAATGCTAAGAGTTTCACTACATTTATTGCAATAAATAGCAAGCGTTCACAGCAAGAGTTTCTTACTACACTATGCACTTACAAGCTTGTCTCTGTGTTCTCAGCATCTGCATTTAGTTTCGAGTGGTGGACGCAGTAGTATCCGTACTTCTGGTACGAGCGACGGCTGCAGCCCTCCAGTTTGCAGCGGTTGCCGCCGCCGTGTGCCCAACACAGTCCACCCTGCGTTGACACCTTCACACACCCTGGAATCTCGCAGATCCGGCCACCGCCGTGTGACCAGCAGTGGCCGTAGCGCTTGGCTTTCTTCGTGCAGCCGGGCTCCGTACAGGTCTTAAAACCGCCATGTTGGAAGCAGCGCTGGTATAATTTAGCACGCTTACAGCAGCCGGCCACAGTGCAGCGCGAACCACCGCCGTGACGCACGCAGCAGCCGCGTGACACGGCCAGATTCTTGCAGCCCTCGACCTGGCACGGCGGAGTGTGTGTCTTACGAATCCGCGTCTTGCCGGCGCGGGCATTATTCGTCGAACCTGTCCTTTGTCCTGCCTCATCGTGATCACTACTACCGGTAACCACCGACGACGGACACGAAGTGTTGCTGGAGTTGAAGCTGTTGGTGGCGTACATTGCAGCCAGTGAGAGCATCGGTAGACGGGTGTTCTCGTCACTGTACCAGCGGACGTTGCTGAAATGCTTCTCGTAGGTCGGATCGAATGTGGCCGGTATCTTACGAGTGGGTGATAACGAGAGTGTGGTCCGGCCAGGATAATGCACCACCGGCGAGAGGCTCCGGAAGAGTGATATTGGGGGTGGGGTAGCTGGTGGGGTCACAACGCTGTTCTCGACGCTAGGGGGGAAGCTTAGTATTTGGGTCTGTGCCTTCGGATTGAGGAGGAAGGCGATGTCAGCCTTGCCGTTCATGGTGCTGGTTTGTCGTGGAGGTTTGCCAGGCTGGTGGATAATTCAATTATGAGCCGGCGACGACGACGTCGGCACCTTCGGGTTGCAAAGGCGACAATATTCACGAGGAAACGTGCAAGATGAGTGCTCAGAAGTGCATTATTGCTTTAGAAGCGCACATTGCGTGTTTTGCAGCGGATTCCGGATTCATGAGCGTGTGAGCGCGAGCCACGATTCGCCATGACGTCGTGCCGGCGGCAGACACCACGATGGAAGCTTTCAACAATAACAACAGTCACGGCATTATGTCCGATACTGGTTAGAGCTTTTAAGATGAGGTTGCAAGGCAGGGCATCGGACTACCATCCACGCTGGCACTCGCCAAACGGTGGCGCAACTACGTAGTGCGTCGAGTTTGACTCACGTTTTCACGGCGTTCAGATTTAGCGAGAACAACCTAGAGCGGACGGGCAAATCGGATCATGGCGGCCGCCTTCATCCTCGAGACGGACTTGTCCAGTTTGACAACGTAAGCAAAAGAGAGAAACGCACCAAGCAGCCTGGTTCAGTTTTTTGCTGGCGGTGCAGACATGCAGCTAAAATCATGCTGCTCATGCTGAACGCGACACCTGTAAAAAATGCTGGCGGATGCTGGTGGTGTCTTTGTCAAGTGGGCGACAACAGTGGTCGCTGCTCCAGCGGACGGAGAGATGCCGTCTGACACACACAGCACAGTTTAGGCTGCACTACGTGGCAGCGTACACGGTCTCATGTTGAATCCAGAGGACAATTTCGCCTTTCAAATGTTCAACTGCTAGCAACCTAGACGGATACTCTAACACGATGTTCCTTTTTCCCAAATGTATTGGCTGCAGTCTGACGAGCATTGAGGATTCACTTGTGTTTGTTGCACTGGTTTAATCGTCAAGTCGAGTGCGGAAAAACACGAACGGGTCTTAGGATTTATTCCACAGGTATCGGCTACTCGTGTGGGTATTGCCTCCGTGAAGTTGTGTGCCGCATTGTGTCCTTCGATCATGAAGAGGTGCAGTCCAAATTGAAGTCATTCGGTGCTAAAACTCCCGACGAAGTGGAGAAGGCACCAGCACATCAAGGCGTGAGCTGTGGGGTGCAGTATAGTTGCGAGACTTGGCGTGTAGCGGCGACCGCTCCATGGAGCCTGCGGCGCGAAGCGTTTCAACAATGTGGGGAATGACCGTACGCATACGTTATGATTTTCGTTATGACTTGAAAATAAGACGTGTTTACCGGATGTATACATAGTACGTATACACATACCTTATGATCTCATTGCTGGCAGATATGTTGCACGCCGCCACCACCTACCTCCGGTCCTGTGTTAAGCTAACGTACGTTTTCAGTCGACTACACTTAGCGGCTACAGCCGGTGGCACTAAGACCACCGCTTCGAATACAACAGCGTGCGAGGAGAAACAAGTGCCTGTGTTTATGACACAAGTCTCCATGCAAAAGTGCCAAAAGCTCCTTGCTGGCACATTAGCCACGAAGCATTGCTACCCAGCTAAACAACCTAGCGCTAACAATGTAGCTCTCGCCGTTGCTCGCTGGACCTAGCACTGTCAGGCTGACAGTGCAGTTAAACTCTCCTACGTTAAATGCCGCCGCCTTCCTTCATTAACAAGCTATACTGTACATGTAGTACAATATTTGGTCAGCTGGCGTGACGTCGCTGCGGTCGATGCGACGATAGCATCACAGTGTGATGCCATTGATTCACACCGCGTGTCAAACCGCCGTGCGCAGGGCACGCGCCGACAATTCTGCTCCCGCGGTCCGCCCATGCAGCCAGTAGTCACTACTGTAGACTGCAGTAGTCTACAGTCTGTAGTGACTGCGTGCTGGCGCATTGCCGCGCTCAAACTTCAACGCATCAGCTTTGAGAGGCTGAATCGATGGTGGGAATTGCCGCGTGCCGTGAAGCCGCCATCCAGACGAAATGGCCGACGGCGCCAGCGGATCCCTTGCCTGTCGGTTGCCTCGCCTGCCGCTACATGTATTAAAGTAGTCTAGGGCTAGACCGACCGACGCGTGCCATGCACCACCAGAAGTCTGTGATTGGCGGCATGCGTGCTGCTTAACGGCCGCTCAAGCTGCAGCAGCCTGATAATAGTCGAGGCGGGCGTCACCACCGCAACGATTTCACTGCCGCTTTGTATGCGTTCGCCAGCTGTTGTCGTCGACGCTCCGAAAGATACGCGATCGAGCGGGATCCATCGCACCACCCGAATCGGCGCTGGCCAATCACAGGGCTTCATGGACGGATTTTCAACAGGCGCGTGGCTGCACCGTCGGAAGGCATACAAACAACAAGTCAAAGGCCTCCAGTCAGCGTAGTCAGCGTGTGCCGGCACGCGCCTCCCATTTCAGCCAATCCAGCACCAGAATGCCACGCGCCTTGTAAGGGTACGGTAAGCGGAGACTCGTGCCACAAGTGAGTGACCACGTCGTTGACGCGCTCTGGCCGTCTATCTATGATAGATTCGGCCTCAACTGGGCTGCACACCGTCATTCCTCGCTCCGGCTGCAGCGTCTTCGTCGCTATGACCACAACTGAATTGCGCGCGTCGAGCACAGGACGATCGACTGCAGAATCCATCGCGCACTTCCATCAACACTTCAAGTGATAGATAGACCCAACACACGATAGACAACACACGATAGATAGACCCAACACACGATGCAGGGCAAGTCGGACATCTCGTTCCTACTGAACCCTCAGCCGATGCACACGACGTCCGAAGAACTGCGTGTGCAGGTGTTGCCTCCCATGTCTCCACCGCCGTCAGCCATGCTCGCCCGACTGGCTGCCATGGCGCAGAGTCCGGATGCGTCGGCCACGTCGTCGCTGCTGCTGTTGGGCTCGTGCATCGCGCCACTCGAGAAGTTGAGCGGTGGTTGCAGCGGTGACACCGTCATGAAGAAGCCGCTGGTGCCTGCGTTGTCTCTGGCTGCGCTGTGCGAGGCCAGCAGTGGCAGCAGCAGCTACAGCGGCAGTAGCGGCGCCGAGTCGAACTGCAGCGACGACGAGGAGGAACAAGCCGTAGCGCATACGACTTCGGAGCTTACGACTACGGCAGCAACAACGGCAGCTTCAACTGGCGAACAGCAGACAACTGACACTCCGTCTACGAAGCGCGTCTCCTCTAAAACCAAGACGACGAAGACCCGGACGGCCCGTAAGCGCGTCCGCAAGAACCGCACGCCGCCATGCCAAGTGGACGGGTGCACGAACATCGCCGTGTCCCGCGGTTGTTGCGTGCGTCACGGTGGAGGTTCGCGGTGCTCGATTGCCGGTTGCCCGAACCGCGCCAAGCTGTACAAGAAGTGTTTCCAGCACGGCGGCTTCAAGACGTGTGCGACGGAGGGGTGCACACGGAAGGCGAAGCGGTACGGCCACTGCTGGTCTCACGGTGGTGGTCGCATCTGCGAGATCCCTGGGTGCGAGAAGGTGTCTACGCAGGGTGGTCTGTGTTGGGCACACGGTGGGGGCAACCGGTGCAAGTTGGAGGGCTGCAGCCGTCGTTCATACCAGAAGTACGGGTACTACTGCGTGGATCACGCTTCGCTGAGCAAGGGCGAGTGAATGTTTTTCAGTGAGGGAAAGGTTTGCTCACGAGTACTTAGAAGTATTATTTTAGTTATTTGATGCCTGCGGGTTACAGAAGACGCGACTTGCAAGCGTGTACAGTAGTGATAGATATTTTGTGAGGTTCAGTTTATAAAACTTTAAGTGTTTATCTGAGTGTTAGAAACATTATTTTTCAAGTTGTGAGCTCGGTTTTCTGCCATCGGTTGTTAGCAGAAGCACTCAATGTAAGATTCAGATCGATTCCGCACGCTTGCCGTATTTGTTGTCAAAAGAATGAAAGCCAAATGAATATACACGTAGTGGGTTTCTTACTAACGTTAGACTTGCCAAGTTATTTACCAATCCTTCAATGCAAAATACGGATAAACACGATGTTTCAGTCTCTCTTCGGCTCGAGACGCTTCACCAGACTCGCGATCAACTTGGCCTGCTCCTCGCGGTCCTTCTGTCTTTCCTCTCGCTCGAACTCCATCTCCAGCTGTCGTCTCTTAGTGCGCTGGATCTCGATTTGAAGTTCGAGTCCGCGTTGTTTCGTCTTCTCCTCCTCTTCACGGAGTCTGGCCTCGTTCATCTTCTCCAGTTCCAAAACACGAACCTCGCTTGGTCTTGCAGCGAACGCATGCTGCATCTTCATCAACTCAGCCATAGCTAGCTGCGCTGTGACCAGGTCTCCCGCCACAGGTTGTGGTACTGGTTCAGGTTCTTCCACCTGCTCTGTTCTCTGTAGAATTCGCGGGGCCCGTGAAGACGGAGCAACAAGATTGTCAGCAGCATTTAAAGCCTCAAGCTGAGCTTGCTCAATTCGTGGCAGCACAAACACTTCACGTCTCTCAGGTTCAACTTCAACGTTATCCGAGCTCGCTCGACGTTTTCCCAGTCTAGAACTGGTTCGCGGCTCAGCAGTCTTTCCGTCCTCTTCTTCATCTCCTGGGAGTCTGGCATTGCCCTTAGGACGGATATCGATCTCTTTAACCACTTCCGTCATCATTGTGCGGTACGGACTTTCAGCTTCCTCCGAGCCTTCGACACGTGCCGTTTCTATCCATAGCCGGTGGCGATTCACTAGTGTATCAAAACGCGCCTTTGCCGTCGTGCCTCGAATCGGACGCATGTGGAAGTCCGGGTGCTGGTTCAGACGATCAGCCAAAGCGTCCCACGTCTCTCCGATGGCGCCGTGCCGGGCTTTGTACGGCGCGTCCAGACTTACCTGCTGTACGAGCAGATAATCCTCATCGCGACCGAAGCGTTGCCGCGTTTTGCCGTCGGCAGGACTGCCCTCGCCTCCATCTTCCCGTCGGACTCCTCGAGGCATATCTCGTTTTCCTTTTCGAAATTATTTTGGTGTGTGTTAAAAATACACTTGCCATTTGTATGCAGATTTTATGCAGTGCACTAATTTTGTGTCAAAATTGGCTGCACCTTAATTTTGTGATCAAAGTCTTGGGACTAAATGATCAGTCTTGGGACTAAAAATGAAAAGCGCCGTGCTGATCACGGGTGCGTCGAGGGGCTTCGGCCGTTGCCTCACTCTCGACTTCGTGCGGCAATTGGAGACCCAAAGCGTTGACTTGGTACGTTATCTTCATACTGTGTAACGATATCGAGTGTCTAACGGAACGTTGCAGCATTTGTGGGCTCGCAGTGAATCCGATCTGAAAGAGACTGAGCGCTTGGCACGTGCAGAATGGGAAGCGAAGGCGGCTACGGGGGAACTTAACTGCTTTTTGCAAACAGTGGATCTGGCCAATTCTGTGGACTACACGGCTAAATTGGACCGAGTGCTGTTGCAACTTGAAGCGCAGAGTTACGACCGAGTGTTCTTGGTGCACAATGCGGGGTCATTGGGTCACTTAGGTTTAGTGCAGGAGTGTGCGGAAACTCCGACGGAGCTGGCTCAGTATTGGGAGTTGAACGTCACGTCGGTTTTGTGGATGAACAAGCGCTTTCTGGATGCTTTTGGAGCTTCGAGGGACGAGCTACTGGCTTCTGTTGCAACGGAGAAACAACAACAGACTCAGCTCGTGATTGTCAATGTCACGTCGCTCTGTGGCATTGAGCCGTTCAAGACGCACATGATGTATTGCACTGGCAAGGCTGCACGTGAGATGCACCATCGGGTAATCGCAACCGAGCAGGCGGCGTCGGGTAAGGTGCGAGTGCTCCAGTACTCGCCTGGACCCATGGATACGGACATGCAGAAGACGATCCGAGAATCTCCTCGTGTGGATCCCGAGCTTCGAAAGCAATTTGAAGACATGAAAGCTCAAGGGACACTCATTCCACCTGCTCAGTCCTCCGGGCGCGGTGTGAAGCTTGCCGTTAGCGGGGAGTACAAGACTGGAGCCCACGTCGACTACTACGACCTCGACCCGAGAAGTAAACAGTAAGTTGCTTTACTAATTGTTTCTGGCAGTGGAAGTCAAGTGCAATGCATCAAACTTCAACAAACTCATGAAGTATGCTCCCTAAAGCCAGTATAGACGAAGAGCAGTTTGCAAACTAATGCGGGTGAATCTTACTCGGCCAAGTGCCAGATAAATACTTTAAGTTGATGAGCTTTATCTACTGTACACGCTTGCAAGTCGCGTCTTCTGTAACCCGCAGGCATCAAATAACTAAAATAATACTTCTAAGTACTCGTGAGCAAACCTTTCCCTCACTGAAAAACATTCACTCGCCCTTGCTCAGCGAAGCGTGATCCACGCAGTAGTACCCGTACTTCTGGTATGAACGACGGCTGCAGCCCTCCAACTTGCACCGGTTGCCCCCACCGTGTGCCCAACACAGACCACCCTGCGTAGACACCTTCTCGCACCCAGGAATCTCGCAGATGCGACCACCACCGTGAGACCAGCAGTGGCCGTACCGCTTCGCCTTCCGTGTGCACCCCTCCGTCGCACACGTCTTGAAGCCGCCGTGCTGGAAACACTTCTTGTACAGCTTGGCGCGGTTCGGGCAACCGGCAATCGAGCACCGCGAACCTCCACCGTGACGCACGCAACAACCGCGGGACACGGCGATGTTCGTGCACCCGTCCACTTGGCATGGCGGCGTGCGGTTCTTGCGGACGCGCTTACGGGCCGTCCGGGTCTTCGTCGTCTTGGTCTTAGAGGAGACGCGCTTCGTAGACGGAGTGTCAGTTGTCTGCTGCTCGCCAGTTGAAGCTGCCGTTGTTGCTGCCGTAGTCGTAAGCTCCGAAGTCGTATGCGCTACGGCTTGTTCCTCCTCGTCGTCGCTGCAGTTCGACTCGGCGCCGCTGCTGCCGCTGTAGCTGCTGCTGCCACTGCTGGCCTCGCACAGCGCAGCCAGAGACAACGCAGGCACCAGCGGCTTCTTCATGACGGTGTCACCGCTGCAACCACCGCTCAACTTCTCGAGTGGCGCGATGCACGAGCCCAACAGCAGCAGCGACGACGTGGCCGACGCATCCGGACTCTGCGCCATGGCAGCCAGTCGGGCGAGCATGGCTGACGGCGGTGGAGACATGGGAGGCAACACCTGCACACGCAGTTCTTCGGACGTCGTGTGCATCGGCTGAGGGTTCAGTAGGAACGAGATGTCCGACTTGCCCTGCATCGTGTGTTGGGTCTATCTATCGTGTGTTGTCTATCGTGTGTTGGGTCTATCTATCACTTGAAGTGTTGATGGAAGTGCGCGATGGATTCTGCAGTCGATCGTCCTGTGCTCGACGCGCGCAATTCAGTTGTGGTCATAGCGACGAAGACGCTGCAGCCGGAGCGAGGAATGACGGTGTGCAGCCCAGTTGAGGCCGAATCTATCATAGATAGACGGCCAGAGCGCGTCAACGACGTGGTCACTCACTTGTGGCACGAGTCTCCGCTTACCGTACCCTTACAAGGCGCGTGGCATTCTGGTGCTGGATTGGCTGAAATGGGAGGCGCGTGCCGGCACACGCTGACTACGCTGACTGGAGGCCTTTGACTTGTTGTTTGTATGCCTTCCGACGGTGCAGCCACGCGCCTGTTGAAAATCCGTCCATGAAGCCCTGTGATTGGCCAGCGCCGATTCGGGTGGTGCGATGGGATCCCCGCTCGATGGCGCAGGCTTCGACGTCGACGACGACGGCTGAGGCGAACACATCAGAGGCTGGGCAGTGAAATGGTGCGGTGTGGTGACCCCGCCTCGACTATTATCAGGCTGGCGGCCGTCAGCGGCGCGCATGCCGCCGACGACTTCTGGTGGTGCATGGCACACGTGGTGCCGCCCTCGACTACTTTAATCGTGTCAGCGGCAGGCGAGGCAACCGACGGCAAGGGATCGCTGGCGCCGTCGGCCATTTGGTCTGGTAGGCGGCTTCACGAGCAGCGGGCAATTCCCGCCGTCGATGACCTCTCAAAGCTGATGCGTTGAATTTGAGCGCTGCGATGCGCCGGCGCAGTGCCGCTTCAGACTGTAGACTACTGCAGTCTACAGTAGTGACTACTGGCTGCATGGGCGGACCGCGGGAGCAGAATTGTCGGCGCGTGCCCTGCGCACGGCGGTTTGACACGCGGTGTGATGCCATCGTCGCATCTACCGCAGCGACGTCACGCCAGCTGACCAAATATTGTACTACAGATGAAGGAAGGCAGCGGCATTTAACGTAGGACTGCACTGTCAGCCTGACAGTGCTAGGTCCAGCGAGCAACGGCGAGAGCTACATTGTTAGCGCTAGGTTGTTTAGCTGGGTAGCAATGCTTCGTGGCTAATGTGCCAGCAAGGAGCTTTTGGCACTTTTGCATGGAGACTTGTCATCAACACAGGCGCTTGTTTCTCTTCGCACGCTGCTGTATTCGAAGCGGTGGTCTTAGTGCCACAGGCTGTAGCCGCTACGTGTAGTCGACTGAAAACGTACGTTAGCTTAGCACAGGACGCGGAGGTAGGTGGTGGCGGCGTGCAATATATTGTATCTGCCAATCATATAGTATGTGTATACGTACTATGTATACATCCGGTAAACACGTCTTATTTTCAAATCATAACGTAAATCATAACGTATGCCCTCGATCATTCCCCGTTGATACGCTTCCAAAATGCTGCGCCGCAGTCTCCATGGAGCGGTCGCCGCTGGACGCCAAGCCTCGCAGCTATACTGCACCCCACAACTCACGTCTCCACGTGTTGGCTCTTCGTCGGGAGCTGTAGCACTGAATCGCTTCTTCTCGCAGGTTTCGACTGCGGAACCGTTTGAAGCAATCAAAAAGCATCCCAAAGCCAAACTTTACCCGTCTACGCGTAAATCTAAGGGAGACAAAAACCTCACGAAATTAACGGCGAATCCGGAAAATGTCGACGTGGCTTTGAGCATCTTTGCTGACACGCGTAGTGTCAATGGTTCAGGTTTGTCCAAGGACGTGGCAACGAATCTGGTGACCATTTTCGTGGACAACAAGAAGGTGGATGAAGCGCTGCAGGTGCTGGAGCTTTGCACCAAGAAGAATATTTTTGAGAACGATGGACGACCGTACGAGCTGGTTATGACGGCCACCTACGCGAAGAAGCAGTTCGACGCCGCACTGAAGGTCATTGACCTTGCACTCACGGTGAACGTGACCCCAAGTAACCTGATGTACACGACAGCGTTGCTATCAGCCCATCGATCTGGGAAGGATGACCTTGTGCCGAAGATCTTGGAGCAGATGCTGAAAAATGCCGTACCGAACGCGTCGCAAGCCTTTCAAATCGCGCTGAAGGCAGCAGCGAAGTCCCAACAGCAGGAGCTCGTGGCTTTGCTGGTGGAATGCTCTAAAACACTCGGTGTGGCGCTCACCAGTGAGTACTACCATTCTGTGCTGAAGAGCTTCGCTGCAGCAGGGGATTTCCAGGCAGTTCTTGGCGTTCGTGACGCGTTGAAGAAGGATGAAATTGACCTGACCGAGGACGGGATGTACTGGTTGGTACACAGTGCATGCAAGGCTGATCAATGGGGCCTTGTGAAAGAGCTTTTAGCTGAAGAGGGAGGTGTCGCTACTGTGAACTCCTACAATGCAGCAATTGCTGCGTATGGAAACCACAACCGTTGGAGCGAAGTGGTGAATGTGTACGAAATTATGCCGGAGAACCTCCGCTCAGAACTGAAGGGATGGCATTTAGGTGCTGTAGTCATGGGGCATGCCAGCATGGAAAGGAAGGAGCTTAAGCTCCGAGCTTTGGAAATCTTCGGCGCGCACAAAGATCGTGCCAATGGCTTCGCGTACACTGGTGCAATCACAGCGCAGGTGGAGACGGAGCAATTTGCTGCAGCACTGGCACTCTCCGAGGAAATGAAGGTGAAGGAGATCCAGTGGGGTAAGACGGTTTACCAGGCTGTTGCCTTGGCCCTTATTCGTCAGGGAACAACTGAAGAGGCCTTGCAACTGCTGGAGAATCGAGTTCGAAAGATGGGGGCCAACCTGGAGGGTTACGAGGACATCATCCAGTTCTACACTTCGACAAAGGAGGCTTAAATTTTTCGACAGTGCAGCAACCGTTACGTTCGATCATGCTCTGCAAGTACTGCAAGCTTAGAGTAGCCACAAGGACTCGATCAGGTGTAATCTCACAGATTTTCTCCAAAGTAGGCAACGTACTTCAAGTTGAAGCTATACAGAGTGATTGTCGAGAGTGATGATCCAACTTCAACTTAGATTTACGAGCTAACTATGTTACGTGTCGAGTTGAGTGAGTAAAGCAACGCCACGTCGAATCCAATGCTTTTGCCGATGCTGTTCACTCATAGGCAGTCGAACGGACATGACGAAGTTCGTCGAGTGACCAGTGGTCGACAACGTGCCCTGCCGCTTGGACGTCTTGTACACGGGGCAGAGGTACACGTGCGCTGTGCCCTTGGGGTCTGTGTCTTCAATAGCTTCGATCTGGTCTCGAGCTTTAGGGAGCAAATGCAGCACTGGCAACGGCACGTACAGCTCTCGAGGGTTCGATTCAGCCAGTGTGTGCGCTATTGCGTCCCAGCGTGCACCTTCCAGGAACAAACCGTCCACGTACGCGCCGTCTTCAGCCGGTAGCGTTAATTCCGACGATGTCTGTGCAAGGACGACCATATCGTAGCCCACTTGGTCAATCGGGAGCTTGTGTTTACGCGCGTAGTTCTGCTGCGTGCCGGTAATGAAGGCCTGCGTGAAGAAGAAGCCCGAGATCCAGTACACGGGCGGCGCGGTGCCACGGCTTAACCAGTTCTGTAGGAATGCCAGTCGAGCTAGAAAGTCCGTCACCCAACTACCCAGTGGCTTCAGGGACGGGTACGCTACAGCTGACCACCGCGCAGGCACGTGGCCATTCACCATACTGTTCCCCATTGCTTCCAGCTCAGCAGACATGACGACAAGCCCCTTAATCGCCTTCTGGATCTCTACGAGGGAGATCTGGAGCAGATTCAGCAATCGGTTAAACCGCCCAAGCTCTTGCGTCAATACCGTGTTCATGGACTCGGAATAGCACACAGGGAATGCCAGTTCAGCCTTCTCAATGTCAAAGAGCGGAGGCAATTTGGCTGCTATATCCCGCGCAGTTTCGTCCAGAACTTCGTCCCACGACTTGGCTGCTCCACCTCCAGATGCTCCTCTGGGCTGTAAAGACAAAGCGGATTCCAGTAGCAAGTTGGTCTCTGCGATAGCTGTTGAGATGTTGGCGTTGTCGTGCAGACCGAAGACTTCCGGACCTTCGTTCATCGGTAACTGGTCGATATAGTTTAAAAACACAGAGAGCGAAGTATCCGCTGATGGAGCGTAGTACAGACCCGAAGGGGAGAACGTGTAGCTCTCCGAGAGAATGTCCCGCGTGTAAAAATCCGATAAAATCGTGATAAGACAGCGTCGATCCTTATCGTCCGTCACACGCCCTCCGTAGTTGCATTCTCCAGCTAAATAGGCCAAAGCAGCGTAAGGAATAGGATCCGTAGGCTGTAGATCATCCAGTGAAATCTTGAGTTGGTCCTTGGAAATGGCCAGGTCTGAGGACGAGAAGACGTAGCTGATGTTCCATCCTAACGGTCCGAACTTGGTCCGTTCCCGTACTACAGCGTGGAAGAAGCAGAGACCGAACAGAAGCTTCTTGAACTCTTTCGGTCGCTTGCAAGACGCCACCCACTGCTCGTCAATCGTCAAGTACGAACCTTTCAAGTTCGCTCGCATCCCTTTCGGAGGTTCATTGGTCATTTTTACGCCATGCTGTAGTATGTAGGACGGGAAGGCGCGCGTAGGTTCACTCGTAAGCCACAACCGGAAGCTCGCATGGACTCGATCAGGTGTAATCTCCTCACAGATTTTCTCCAAAGTAGGCAGCCAACTCACAGACAAGTGGCAGTTCTGTAAACAGACCCACGTTCCATTGTCAATGGCTTCAGCAATGGCATTTTCAGCCAAAGGACCTTGTCCTTGACCTAACGAAATCGCCACAAACTTCTTGTTGAAGCCTAATTCCGCTGCTAACTTGAGTAACTCGGACATTGGATCTGCACCAGGAGTTAACACGAAAATCAATGGTGTTGAGCAGTTGGAATCATCGAAACCTGCTTTCAAGTCGAACGGCTGTGGCTCTATGAACCGCTGACCCATTTCCGCAGCTACGAACGACATGACGGCTGGAATGACTTTATCCGGCCTTAAGCAGCGCAAAACGATAATCCGCTGGAAGGAATCCAGAGCTGCTACAACTGAAATTGTTGCTAATAGCTCGGCTGGGTCTGTGGAGTTATAAGCTGCCTCCCACAGCTCCAGTTCCGTCGCAAACGCGTCACTAAAACCGGTAAAAGATGGAAGAACATCCAGTCCAACGATATTAGCCCAAGTCTTGTCGTTCAGCCAGGTTTCCGAGCCTAAAGGCTTGGGTTTCTGTAAATCCATCTGCGTATTCCCCGTGAAGAAATATCGTAATTCTCCACTATCAATTGTTCCGTTACCCACGAGGATTTTAATCGCTAGTAAGAAGGCAAACAACAGTTTATCCTTCTCGAAAAGCGAACGACATACATTCTGGTACAGAATAAACGTGAAAGCGTCGTTCAGATTATCCAGACGAGTAGCAAGCACTGAAGAGCTCTCAGCACGGCTGATAGAAAACACGAAGAGGTTAATGAACCATTCCAGCGCGTATTGATACATGGGGTCAATCACAGTGAGGTCCGCGATACAGAAGAAAAGCTGTGACGCACGGAAAGCCACCGGTAAATAACCTTGACGCTTCTCAGCGATCATTTGTTGGGTCACAGCAGCTTCCCGAACCTTCTCTTCGATCTTGTTAGCAGTGATTTTCGAGGCTCCAAGCGTTTCAATGAGTCGTTCATCATCCAGAATATTACCTTTTGCGGTCTGAAGCAGATACAAAATCTGGTCTTCGATCTCTTTCAACGTCTTCTTGTTGGCTGCGTCTTCGAGCACCAATTTCTCTCGTTGCTGCTCCAGTACCGGCTCTTCTTTCGCGACGACGATGCCCAACATTTGATCCTGTAGACCTTCCTCTGTGGCCATAAAGTTGAGTAAATTCACTTTTACGCAAGTCTCCGGCGGGTAATGAGGGTTTCGAAGCTTTGTGGTCATATAAAGACGGAAATTGGCGTCATACTCCACTGTGTTATCTCCCAAACGTATCGTTGCAATTCCTCCAGTTTTAACCACTTGTTTCAGTAAAATCGGTTCTAACATCGGGTCGATCTCTTCTGGCATGTTCTCGATCAACACTGCAGCTCCAATCATGATGGAGTTCTCTAACATCCGTACAAATCCAGCTTGGGATTGTTTCACCACCTTTAAATTGTTACTTTCCTCCATATTCTTTACCCATCGGTTCGCTTGGCCCTGTGGATCGATCATCAACGGCCAGCGGTTGCTACGCTGCAACATGATGGCATTGTCAATGGAAAAAGAATCGTTCGGCAGCTTAGCGATCGTCCACGCTCGGATCTGGACAGCTTCACCCAGTGTTTCCGTCAGTGTAAACGTCTTGGAACAGGTAATGGATTGCTTTGTGAGCTCTGTACACCATTGGGCCACTGCTCGTTCGCGGTAAATACTGGTAAAAGCACCTAAATACGCAATCACCCCAGACGCCAGCATAATATCACCCACTACATTATCGTACACGATCTGTAGTTGAGCTGACATGTCGCTCCAACGTGCTTTCTCTCCTCCCAAGCCGCCAATCAACTGTGTAGCTCGCGTCAGTTTCTTGGAACAGTCATCAACTTGAAATTCGAGGTCACTTTTCTTCTTGTACGCGGCCGCAAGGTCTTCTTCAAGTCGTGCGACCTTGTCCAGCACCACTTGAAGCGCGTCCTGCTTGACCTTCAGCTCACTTTGAGCCTTTTCCAGGGCTAAAGTGGCAGCTTTCAGTGCTTCTCGCTTGGGTGCGACAACTTTCGCTACGCGGTCATAAACCACCATCGCATGGACCCAACTACAGAGCCCCGAAGCTGCAACGGATGCCTTGCGGATTTTTTCAGCTTGAAAATCTGGATTCGCGGCATACGGTCGAACTTTATCCATTGCTTCTACTGGGATATTATCCTTGTCATATTCCAGGAGATTTTGTAGGAATCGAGTATCTCCTAGTAGAGTCTTCTGTGCCGGTCCCCAGTAGTCGTCCACCTTCTTGGTTCCTCCAGCAGGATCCTTCACTTTCACTGGTGGTACACGCATCATGATGCACACAGCTTCCATCACCAGTTTAACTCCATCAGGGGGTTTCTTCATCGCTTTAATCTCGGTAATATCTCCTTTAGTAAGGGTCTGTAGCGCTTTAACAGCATTCTCCAGCGCTGGAATCGCTTCAGCTAGTTCCGCTTCACAACTCTCTTTAATCCCATTTGCTTCAGCTGCCTGTTCATTGCAGAGTTTCTCCTCCGCCCCGACAATATCCTTCGTAGCATTGGCTTCTTTCTGTTCACGGGAAATCGTCTCCAACAAGGCATCGGTTTCAATAGTAGCTACTTTCAGCAAAGGCTGAAGTGCTTCTAATTCCACCTGCATCTTCTCTACTTGCTCTGCGGTCTCCATGAGTTTCGTCAGTCCATTGTCGTATCGTTGTTTCATAGTCATCACCTCCACGCGTTTGTTATTTAGAAGCTTCTTGAAAGTATTTAGAAGTTCCAGGTACGACGTGGGGGTCACGTAGTAGTACCGACGTAGAGACTGTAGAAAATCTCGAGTCAGTTCACTCACGCTCTCCTGCATTCCAACGCAAACATCCACGATCCCAATTTTCACTTGTGCTGGTAGCTCAATATCCACTAGGAAATAATCAGCCACAGAGCGTAAAGCTTCGTCCGGCCATTCAGCAAACCAGTCGATAGTACAGCAATTCACCAGTGACGGGAACATACGAAGACGACGACGGAAAGCTTCTCCAATTGGCGAGAGAGCCAATACAATGTGGAGATTTGTACGACACCGACCTACGAAGAAATTGTACAATTCAGCACTATTTCCGGCATTCACTCCTGATGCAGTAGCTGCAGGTTCTAATGCTTCGTTCATCTGTACCAGTTCATCATTCGCCCATAGATTCGCCACTTCTCCAGTGTTTAGAAGTCCGTTGATATCTTCCAGATACGCTTCTTCTACTATCTGCGTGTCGGAAAACAGGAAGACTGTGGGCTGATTATTCAGGCCACTCAGTTGTAACACTTTCTTAATGTCATTCCGCCATTCTGTTCGCGAATAGGATTTAGAAATCTCGATCTGGAACAATTTATACTCGGCCATAAACACTGCCAACGTCGTCAGACTTTTCCGTCCACTGCCACCCACTCCAACTAGTAAAGCATTGCCTAATGGTTGATGAATTACTCTGGAAATGCGCGCCACATGCTCAATGGCATTCTGGAACAGTACTAAACGCATAGGGGCTGCACTCATATTGTTGTAGTCTTCCAGAAACACTTGCATTGCGCTTTGGAGCTTTTCACGATCTCGAAGCTCCGCGTAGCTCTTTGTGCCACTTTTTCCATCACTTGAACCGCCAAAATTCCCATAAATCAACGTAGCATTAGGGCCACGTACATCTGTAGCCGTATAAACGAGATCGAAGTGTAGTTTAACCGTTTTAACCAGAATATCTGCAAACCAAGCACGATCTTTATCATCAATCAGTCGATCCGAGAAAACCCGAAGACATTCGTGACTCCACAAGCGAACGAAATCTTTCCCGTCCTTAATTGTATCACTCGAAGCTTGTGCGACACCTTGGAAGACCTTGGATAAATCTCGCAGATTAAACGTGTAGTGTGATTTAGCTGGGGTGGGCAACAAAGCCTGAGAAATGGTGTTATAAATGTCGATTGTAGCACTCACAACTGCTCCACCAAGCTGTTTCACAGCCTGAGGGAAATTCAACAAAAACCAGTCCGTAATCCGAGTGAAAATGGCGCGGAGAGACTCGTTGTCGAACGGTACGAAGTTGATCAGATTAAAATACCGTACGTACCGCTGGGTAATGCGTGTCCGTCCACCTCCTGGAGGACCCATCGCAGCGATAAACTGGATATCCACCAGCTGAGTGAACGAATTGTCCTTGCGGTTGTACCATCCTCCATGTCCCATCCATTGCCGTAGCAATTCAATCGGCGGTTGAGCGCCATAGGTTTCTTTCGCTGGCATATTCAGGTCGTCCACAAAGATCACACAGCTCTGACCCAGCGGTGGGCCTAGTACACCTTTACGTCGTTTATCCAGCTTGGCTTCGATCAGATCTTGGGTCTGGTTAGCACTTGTTTGGGCTGAGAAGTTAAGGAAGATCGATGGGGCGAACTTAGGCGGATTTTCGCTGCCTGGTGGGTCATTTAATCCACTAAGCAGCTTCTTCTTGATAGAAACGGACTTGCCAGTCCCTGTATCACCAGTGCAGAGAACGTGGAAGTGGTGGCGAATGAGAGTGTCTAGCAACCACGCGTTGCGTTCTGAGTCGATGGTCGGGACCAAAACTTGAGTAAATTGGGCATCTCTTGGGATCACGAATGTGCCAGAAGCTTCCATCCAATTAGCCCACACACAGCGTCGGGTATCAAAGCGGTAGTCGTACACCAGCCCTTCGTCAGGTATTTGCAGCATCGCTTTTCGGTCCGGAAGCAGTAGATACGACGGAGATTTAGCTACAAAGTCCTTAAAGTAAAGCAGAGACGGAGATGCCGGTACTCCCGTGTCATCAACCGGCTCTTCAGTATCAGCAGTGGCAATAGCTACTGCGAGTTCAGCGGAGAGGAAGTCACGCAGATATCTGTCAAATATCTGGCGAGATTTTGTGTCAATACAAGCGCCAATCGACCAAATCACCGCTTTAACCAGTACACACTCGAGAATCTTCTGGGCGTCCGGTCCACTTGGAACTGCGGACGCCGTAGAGCCTTCTGTTGGATCGGGAAAGCCGTCACGTAGAGCGCATTCAAATAGTCGCAATAGTGACGCTGCATGCTCCAGAAACGTCACAGGAGTGGGTACTGTGCAGTGTTTATCCACAAAGTAAAGCATCGGTGGCACAATCCACCGAAAGGATTCCTCCAAATACTCGCCATACGCCGCGAATGCCACCGGTAACCGCGTACTGAGCCAAGTCCGTACTAAGACCTCCCAACCCAATACTTTTGCCTCGAGGAAGACCATTCCAACACGCGAGACTGTCGCAGGAGACGCTTCTTCAAGATCTTCCGTCTCAAATACCATCCGCATCCGCTCCGTCATCTTAACGATCTCTCCGCTCATAAGGCAGAGCTTCTTGTTATCATCCAGTACCGTATTCATGTTCTCGATCCATACAGCATCTACAGGGCCGTCAAACATGACCCACTGCAGTTCCGACGTCGTATCGCGAGCACAATTACGGTACGTGCAGGCTAAAACTCCATCGGACCACTCATGTGTGTTTTCGTCGAAATTTCCGTATAACTGGCCGCTAGTGATGGCTTTCGGGTTCATCGTATGGATATTCACGCGCTGTTGCAGCGTTGGGGCTCCTTTCGTGCCGTTCTCCTCCTGTTGTTCAATCTCTTCCGTGTAGCACGCAGTCATAGCTGTCGCTAAGGAGTGGACGACACATGTTTTACCTGATCCAGTGGTTCCTACGATCATCAGCCCGTGCCGGACTTGAACCGTCTCGTAGAACTGTACCACCTTCATCTTGAACTCAGGCTTACACTCCAACGGGATATTCACGTCCGGAACGATCGCGATGCCTCGTACACAAGTCTCATCAATGTGTCGAAGCAGAGCTCCGTGGTCTGGCAAAGGTAGTAGAACATCCGGGAATAAATCCGACGTGATGCCACGGAAAAGCGGCAAGTCATCGGACGTGAATTTGGGGAGATTTACGTCCTGCACCGACCGCAGCACGATTTTGTCCTCCGTCCAGAACGGATCGTTGCCTAACTGCTGGCGTAAAGCTCCAGTAGCTACGAGAATGGAATTTACTGCGCGCATGCCGTAATCATAGTGTTTCTGGGACGAAAGTTGTTCCGAAGCGAGCTGCAGCACTTGAGTGAGCTTCCGCGCGTTGCTACGAGCTTGGGCGAAGCCGAACGAGTACAAGCGGATTTCGGAGATCAAGGCATAGTCGGGCACCATCATCGCACAAGGGCGGAACAGTGCCTTAAGGTTATCAGGTAGCTCCGCACGGCCGGCATAGCCTGGATTCATGGTGATGAAGACGTTGGCGCTGGCGTTGAGCTTGATAAAAGTCCCTTCGAACAGGAATTTATCTACGCCAGCCTTCTTCCCTTCGTTAATCGTTAGGATCTGCTGCGCAATGACGGACAAAACCTCGATATTAATCCGATTGAACTCGTCGAAGCAGCACCAGGAACCGCAGCCAGCTAAACCTTTAAAGAACTTAGCCATAGCGAGATAATCCAGACCGTCTGAGCAGTTAAAGACCACGCACTGAATGGCAATAGCTTTGCTTAGGTCCTTGACGGTCTCCGTTTTCCCTGTTCCGGCGGGGCCTTCTGGCGCTCCACCGTACATCAAATCCACAGCACCCATCATTGTACGGTAGCATCTATCTGTCAGCGGGGTGATCACCAGTCGCATTGTGTTGCCCAGGTACTCATAGCCATATCTTACTCGTGCGTTCACAATACGCGCCTGTAAGTCAAAGACATTAGCGGATTTTACGCCTTCTGCCCAATAATATCGTAGCTGGGAGATCCACTCGAAGTCCTGGTCGCTCTCCACGTCCTTTTCGATCATATGGGAGATTGTATCGCGGGCGTGAACATCAATAACTACCAAAGCACCGATGGTCGTGCGTTCCAGCTTGGTTAAATTCCCACGAACCAGCATGACAATCTTCTCCAGTTGAGCGTTAAGTACATCAACATATGCTTTGATTCCATTCACGCCGTTCCCAAGATTTAACGCGCGTGTGACGTCTTGCGTCCAGTAAACCTGTGAAACTGCGAGAACTACCTGCGCCGGCCACTTGAGCATCCACGTTTCGCGTTCTTCCAGAGGATACGCAGCTAGTGAGCGTTCTGTTTGGTCCCGAACACTGTCCCATTGATTCTGCTCCACTTCCAGCAGCCACATCTCCACGTTGCCTTTGTTCTTACTGCTCTCTGGACTGACAGGAAGTCGTAGGGGCACCACTTCGCCTTCAGCGGAACGCATCTCAGTGATTAACAAGGGCGGACCGTCCTGGAATGTCACGTTGAAGACACCTTCAAAGCATTTGCCTAGATGAGGTTGTACAGCTCGCGGTTCTTTGGTTTGGGACAAAATCTCCAATAGTTCATCATTCGAGAGGAAAAAGAAACGAGGGAAATGCAATCGCTTCATCTCCAGGTAATCGTTCAATCCCTTCTGGATCTCATCCAGTTTTTCGTTGGCGCGTTGGAATTTTGCCAGTAGTTTGTCCATGGCAATGACAGTGAGAAAAGTCGGATCCGTCACGGTGTCTTCCATTGTTTTCCGCCACAAAGCGTCCACACTAGCGAACCGGCGAGCTTCAGTTGGCATTTGACGCATAATATCTTCACTACTGAAGATAGCTTCAAGGTAGAGCCACGTGCGTTGACATGCCATCCATTCGTCCAGCAATTGTTGGGAATATTGCAACTTTTTCTCCCAGGCCTTGCAATCTTTTTCAATACTCTTAATATACGGTGACCCACGCATCGTCTGCGTCTTAACGAGATGATCATCCAACAAAGCCACAATGTCGTCCGTGCTTCGAAGCAGGTACGTCCCTGTCTCGCGATACGGGGCCGTCTGGAACTCCACCTTCTCCCATTCCGCTATCATCGCACTCAAGTTCTTCTGTAAAGAATATTCCTTCTCAGCGAACGTTCCGATCTCCTGGATAGTCTCCAAATGCTGCGTAATGCCTCGATCCAGTAGAAGTTGCAGTGTTAATTCCTCCTCGGCCTCTTCAAAGCCAATCGTATGTCGAAGCTTCTCCCAATGTCGCTCTTGAAGCGCAGGACTGGCCAGCGACTGAATCACGGGTAAGTACGCTTTGAATTCTTCCGTGCGCTCGCGAAGAATGAGCGCGACTTCAGCTGATCCTGGCGCATCGTCAACGAGGGACTTACTCAGTTTGTACGAAGCTTTCCACCACTCCGTCACTAACGCTTCGATCGCCCCTCCTTTGAGCTCCAAGAATGACCCGTTGAGCCACGCCTGACGACTCGCATGGAACTCGGAGCTCATAGTCCACAGTTTATAATAAGGAGCGAAGTCTCCTTCAAGTTTCAACAAAAGCGGTGTGTACTCAGTAGGAGGGAAGCCGAACACTGCCTCGCGAGAGTTAAAGTCCTGCGCCTTCGCTCGCGCGTCTTGTAAAGCGTCAAACAGCGTGATCGCCAGCTCCACGTACTTGTCAGTGTGCTCTACTTCGCCGTAGCGAGTGAACGCCTGTACTTCCCCTTCAAAACGTTCCAGATCCAGCTCGAATGCCTCCTTTTCCAGCGCAAGGCGGTCCATCATGCGTATTTTATCCTCTTCCAGTGCCGAATCGCACGAATCTGCCGCGTGTGCCACCTTGAGTGGCCATTCCTTGGTAGAATGAGCCAGCGTGAAGTCCTCAGCCGACAGCTTGTGGGAGAACTCGGTCAGAGCATCCAGTCGGATGTGAATGACGGCCACCTCACGTTGAATGCCGGCAATCACCGTCTTACTTTCGCCTACGAACTGCTTCAACTTAGCCAATTGTGCCTCGTTCGTAGGCTTCTCGTTGATGCGCGCCAATATTCCCGCATATCGAGCTGTGATGGCCAGATTTTGCGCCCGAGCGTCACGTACTAAGCTGGAAATGAGCGTATCACGTAGCTCCAGAGACCGGGATCGAAGATGCTTCTTCAGGGAGCTGGTGTGAACGCACACGAGTGGGAGCGCCACAAAGTCGAACGCAATGACGTCAACGCGGAACGCGAGCTCGTGAAATCTCCGAATTTGAGCGCACAATCGGGGTAGGTACGCTTCATCGTCTGTAGGAAGCGGTTTGCTTTCTTTCAGAAGTTGATGCTCTTGTTGCTGCAGTGGCAGAAGCTCTGCGATGAAGACGGTCGGATCAAAGTGCACGAAGTCAGTGTACGCCGCGAACTGACCAGCTAGTGCGTGCGCCGCCTGCATCGCATGGTCCACACTATCGCAAACTTCCACTTTGGCTGTTTGTAGAGCGTCTAGACACTCCGCTACCACTGCACGACGAGATGCTCTTTGCTCTTCATCTGCTCCTTTGTCAGTATCAACACCAAAATCCAGCAGCGGCTTCCGCTCAAGAGATAGAAGACCCATTATGTCACAGTCCAGTCTGTCAATCTCCTGCACTGCAGACGCGATCGCATTCAGCGGTTCTAGCAGAACAGCCGTCACTTCTTGAGCTGAAGGTTCTACCACAACCTCATCGTTAACAAAGGCGAGCTGGACACTGAACAGCGAGCCACATGGAGCTCGGATTTCCTTCTGGTCTCGAGTCGAAGTGAATCTGTTCCTAAGTGGGCGCCCTGGGAGATCTTCCTCATCCGTTTGATAATCTTTCGCTTGATCATCCCCCGCTTTCGACGTTTCAGGTCGATGGGCACCGCTTTTGGCATGGCGGCGTACGAAAAGGACCCACTCACGCACGGATCGATGCACAATTTCACGTAGCTGAGCCGCCAAACGTAACTCCAACCCAGTGAGAACTCTCTTCAGTCGACTCGTATCATACACAATGCGGTCAGAGAGAAACAAATCGAAGTGATCTTGAAGGTTGTCGATCACGTTCTCAACAAGTGCGCGTCTCCAATCCACTAGTAAGATCTCCGCCACTTTGTTTGCATGTGCGGCCTGCAACGCCTGGAAATCCAACACGCGGAACGGCATTTGGGCAGCTAACGTTGTTTCCCCGTTGCCTTCTTTCGAATTTTCATCTACCTGGACTAACAGCAGCCTCTGGAACGTTTTCTCCCAGCCTGCGTACATACGTCTAAGCACAGCGAGCAATTGCGGCGAACTGGTATACGACGCAGTGCTCACACGTCGTCGACTCCGCTTAAAATCATGAGTAGGGATTGCCACTTTCCCGTATGTGATGACCCCAAGCTCGGTTTGTTTCTTAGGTCCAGGAACGAGATCGAGGCCGCGGAATCGAGACTGCAAATCGGTGTCGTTTCGTAGTTTCGTCAATAGTGCCGCCTTCTTCATACTTCGCATGTACTCTTGGATAACAGTGTCTGTAAGCTGCCGTAGCAAAGACGCAGCCGGCTGCGAGTCCAATAAAGCCACACGTTCCGGTAAACCTGCCACCACTCGAGCATGCACACGCTCCAGTGTTGGACGGCCCATAGCACGTAATTGAAATGCATCTTGTTTAGCTAAGAAATCGTCAAACCTCAGCATTGCCTTCACTTGGTCTCGTCGTTCCCTTGCCGCAGCTACCCGCCTCTCAAACGTAATGGCTGACTCGCTCTCAAAGCGTAAATTGATTCTCCGTACTAACTTCTGTCTATCAGATCCTTGAAACTGCACCAGATACTGCGCACGGTCTACATCGTAACTTAACACCGCGCAGCTTCTCCACCTCCATTCTCCTTGGAAGAAATACGGCGACGCACCTACACGTTCCCTCTCGAGCCATTCCTGTGGACTATGTGCTTCAAACTCATCACTGTCGAAGAGATGCAACGGGAACTGAGACTGGTCAAGCTGTAGTATATCCTCGTCCGGATCTGCAGCATTCTCGTCATTGTGTGAGCCTGAAGCAGTTTGTTTCGGGCTTTCATCGAGCGTTTGACCACGTATCCGACCCGGAAAAGGACGTACTGCAGCTGGAGCTGTGAGCTGATGCTGCTGCATCCTCCTCTCCTGTTCTACCAGTAGTTCCTCGGCTGATTTCCAGCGGTGTGGGCGGTTATTGTGGTCTACGCGCGTAAGATCTGCAGCGCCGGGTTTCGCCGGTTTTTGCTGTTTTGACAGCGATTTCGACGCAGCAGCAGCACTGCGACTAGCGCGAGAAGCTGCTGCAGCGCGTGTTTGCTGTAGACGACGCTCCTTCTCCTTGCGATGCTGTTTGTGCAGCTTAAACCGCGCTAAAAGTTGCTGCTCCGGGGTCAACGACCCCTGACCATTAGACGTTGACGGCGGGATCTGCCCCTCGCCGTCCTCCAGCCCCATCGCCGCATCCGGACGCGGCTGGGCCATACTCAAACTGGTTGTGAGGCGTCAGGGCGGCGCCAGCTCTGCAGGGCAAGCGTCGCAGGCGCCCCTTTAGCCCCACGCCTTAAATAACATCATCTTGCAAGCAATTATGTGTCGGTCACCGTCTAACTTGAACCCTCTATTATTTTGTACCCTCTATTAGAACAGTAGAAAAGGGGAAGGGTAGAACCGATGAAGAGACACAACCCTACGAACAGTGTGAATTATTTCTCGTCAGCAGAGACTTTCAGTATGGCGCGGCGAACGTCGTCCACGTGCGCGAGTTTCCTATCGAATGACGGCAGCGACGACCTGGTTGTGCGCTTTCAGTGGGGAGGCGAACCCATTGGCCTTGAACTCATGCGGCCGCCGCCGTCTACGGCTACACACAGCGTCTTCTGGGGCGCCGACCCGTTGGGCGTCACGTTGGGCGTGGAGGAGACGTCTCGACGCGTGATCGTCACCCGTTCCACGCGCCCGGACGTTAATGAGGGCGACGTGTTGCTACACGCGCAGGGAGAACCCATCACCGAGCAGAACTTCGCGCAACGCATGGCGCTGCTTAAACAGGAGCGCGGACTGGGGGGGACAGGCATCCCATTCGTTTTCGCACCGCCTCCGCCGCCTGTGTACGTGAAAAAGTGCGAGGGTGCACTGAAAGAGGCCGGTGTGGACTCAAGCTTCGAGCTGCGGTACGTGGACGGCCGCGTCGTGCGCTATCTCGAGATGCGGGAGCTCCAGGTGCTCATTCGCAACTCGAACAAACCGTGTACGATGGCGTTCGTACAGTGCAAGGAGAAGCAGTTCTACGGCGTGTTGCAGAAACAGGAGCAGCAGCGACGTAAGCAGCAACAGGTCAGCCAAGCAGCAGCGGCCAGTGCCGGACTGGCGTTGGCGGCGGCGATCGTCGTCAACATCACATGATGAAAGCTGAATGTATATAGCGAGCAGCAGAACCAAACACTACATATCTCTCTCTCTTGCGTCGCGTAGCTCAAGGCGTGAGTGCAGAACTAACAAGATAGGGAAAAGAGCTGTTAAAAACACATTGATCATATATGGGGAGATGAATTTCGACACAACAATTTACTTCCATTCGATGCTGTTTGTTAAGCTAAGCTTGTAGTACTTGCAGAACATGATCGAAGGTAACGGTTGCTGCACTGTCGTAAAGTTCTGTGCCATCTTCTGTGCCATATACTTGTACGATATCCGAAGTTGTCATCTTCTGCGTAGGTTTCTTCTGCAATTTATTCGTATTCGCAGAGAATCCTCTCGACCTCCACATCAATAGCTCGTACTCATTCTTCGTCGGCGGTAAACATTTGCTTGCCTCGGGTACTCTGAATTCCACATAAATTTCCAGACTGGGTACAACCTTCAAGAAGGAGAAGTACACGTTCCAGAGCTTTCCAGATGGCGACGCCGTGTTGCATATACTGAATCTTCTTGTGAACTGGAAGAAAATCACGAGCCACTGTGATACTTGAAACCTTTTGGGATGTCATACTTGTAGGGTTTTATCGTGAATTCAGTGCGTTTCCAAATTGTTGTCAGGAGGCCAATATTCAGCGTAGTTTCCTCGTACGATATCCGAAGTTGTCAACGGTGATGTGAGCGACTGGAACACAGAATCAGTAAAATTTTGGAGGTCGTTTCTTTGCCAGCGCTGGCCAACGTGATACGAAATTCCTGGCAATCCAACAGGTTTTGTTGTTGGCGTTCGCGCGATGCAGCTCACTGTTGCAAAATGCAAATTCTAAAGTGGAGCTTGAATGATAGTTTCGTCATCACTGCTCGAGTATATTGTAGCTTTGCATAATGGTGTCCTAACACGTTCAATTGAAGAAAGTCGGCAACCTTCATGATTAGTTTGGATCGTCAGAATATATTCGAGCATATCTGTACAACGTACCAGACTGATTGAGATACCACAGAATACTTTACAGTTTTCGAAGTCGGTCATCCAGGAGTACCAAAAGTTCACTACTGAACATCGAAATTTTACCACAAATCCAACTGAATTGCCGAATTGTTCACGCATTTGCTCTAGAGCATTTCGAGAGAGATGTGATCCGCATGTCTTAAACGCGGAGTGAAATGTTTGACCTTCTGTTAATTGTCATGCTCCAGCTCCAGAAGGACACGTGCGTACTACTTTAAGCCTTTGGGATTTCATTTTTTCCACTAGCTCACGAACGACTTTCCGGTTCCGGCACCCCTATGCAACACACTGAGCGTTTGCTTACCGCTAAGCGATTGACGGTGGTTCTAATGGGTCAACGGCGACATTGGATTCAGAATTTGAAGACACCGCTTGCTGATTTTGTTGCGCTTGCATTTTGTGGATAGCGTCTGCCATAGCCTCAAACGAAACTGCCAAACCGTGCGGGTGAAGAAATGCGTAATTGCAAATGGTACTCTGGACTCCGGCATTTCGTTTAGGGCGGGAATTCAGCATTATTGAACGGAACGTAGCTTGTATTGCGATCACAGTAGCATTGATAGTGGGGTTTCCAACTGCTGCTATTGTTAACAAACTAAGTACGTCGCCAGCTGGAAGAATTCCGTTTGTTTCGGGGTCAGCGTTTTCAGAACCTTCGACGTTATCTTTCCAGACAGCAGCATTGTTTCTCCAAAGCGAACATATCTCGCGCTTCCGGTTAACCCTTTCGTTCTCAAAAGTAACTTTTAACAAATCTGAGTTGAAGACAAGTTCAAGCTGTCGTATTTTCGAACGAGTACGTGGTGGCCTCCGGAAACCATTCGCCCATGCCCATAAGCTTGGAGGATCTCATGAAGTTTCTTGGAATTCTTTGGTTCATGACGCTCCACGATACGGGTGAAATGAGGAATTATTGGTATGACAATGATGAAAAATCGATTTTACCAGGGGCCCGACGGGGTAGTTTAGGTGATGACGTGGAGAAGGTTCCTCTATATACGCCAAAACCTGTGCTTTCGCTCGAGTGTCACGCCTGCGTATACTCTGCTGCTCGTATCTGGCCACTGATCAATATTTTGAAATCACGTTGCTCCTGTCATGTAATTGTTAGTCGGTATGTGGCCGTCGACGAACCCAGCGTCGCCTGTCGCTCACGGTATCTCGCCACATCATCGTCTACAACCCAAGAAAGCCTACAGGGAAATACCCTTTTAAATTCTACATGTGTTGTTGCTCAACGACGTGGTTTGTACTCGACTTCAAACTACATTGCTCGAGTGATTTGGGCGTCCGTATGGATGGCGTTGTCTCGGTAGCTGAAAAACGCAAAATGGAGCAGTTGGTGGCGCAGCCCTCGGAAGTTCGTTCCAGGTGACGGCATCACTTCATGGCTCGCAGCGAATAGTGAATACTGACAACTTCTACACGTCATGCTTGCTTCTTGAGAGCCTTGGCACGATTGGATTATACGGACGTGGAACGGTCCGGGCTTCCAGCAAAAATTTCCCTCATTTTACGATGATCCAGTCTGGTGATTCAAAGCCACGAGGGTATCCGAAACAAGGTGTGTGTTTAGCCAAGCATATTGTCGCTGCAAGTTGGGTGGATGGGTCAATAGTAAACGTGGTCTCAAATGCTGATGCTTCTGACACCACCACAGTATTTCGGCGCATAAAGGAGAAACATGAGGCATTTTCAGCTCCAAGGTGCGTAAGTGAATACAACAACGCCATGCAAGGCGTAGACAGACATGATCCGTTACGTGGGCGCTTTTCGCTCGCTAGTGGTCATTCTTTCCAGAAGTGGCACAAAAAATTGGCCATGGCACTCTTGGATATTGTGAAGTGCAATGCGTTTGTTTGCAACGAACTGGCCAATGACAAATTTCCAGACGCTACCGATGAAACTACTAGATCTGTCAATGGGCGAGATATTCATCGATCGTTCGTTGTCGAACTAGTGCGCGAGCTGTTCAATGGGACGTGGGCGAAGTGGCTGGATACCGACAATGGATTGATTTTCGGTTCTGCTAGCACGACCAATACATCTATACCAACCGAAACAAACGGAACTGTGATCTCGGTGCCACCCGATTCACATGTGGCCGGTGTTGCCAAAGAATCATGGACGGTAGAAGCCGGACAATGCGTGAGTGCACAACCTGCAAATTTGAATGCAGGGATGCTACGTAAAAAACGGATTTCTGTCTGATGCATTGCGTTGCGCTTTGCAAAATGGTTTTTCCAGTCGATCGCAGCAAACAGCACTTGTGTCAACAAGAAACATGGACGTGTTGGCAGAAATTTCATAGCTACTACGAGCCAAAACACGTATATACGGTAGACGGAAATTTACGCAGAACGTCTCCTATCTACATCGCACAAGCACCATTTCTAAAGGCGCGCAAAGATGAGAAAAAGTCTCGTAAAGACTCTTCAGCTGTAGGCGATACTTTGGTCGTGCTCTAAGCTACCTTAGCTCAGCTAAGCAATACATTGAGCACAACAGAACCTCGGCTGTTTTGTATAATTGAAGAGCTGCAACCTCGAATCGCTGTCATAGTAGCCATGAGGGCTCACGAATAGCTTTTGTTACTGTATCATCAAGCTCACAAGTCAATGGATCTCGTCACAAGCAATGGGAATCCTGCTGAAGGAGAATTTCCAAGAGAAAATGCTGGTGAAGTAGTGCCTTTAACTCTTTCAATCCTATCGAAAGCTGTGCAGCATGCCATTAGCAGGTGTCATTTTTTTAGTCGTCAATAGGACTGTTAATTTCAATTGGAGTTATATGAATCATTGCTAACTCGTTATTAGGTGTAGATCATGAATGCCCATCTCGGCGCGTCACCCATGCCCTTTGGGTGCGGCTAATGCGTGGGACACACGCTGCTTTTTCCCAATGGGCACGCTTTTGCGTATTCCACCAATCACAGCCTTTTATCTACGATCTTCAACACATCCTGCCAATCATTGACCTTAACGCCTACCAATTTTAATCTTATTGGCGGAACTACTTTCTTCAACCTTGGATTGTATATAGTGGCACCATACATGGACGATAAATCGCGCGCGTTTCGAGATCAGAATCCAAATCCGGGTTGATGTCATTCCTAGTTTTGCCAGCTTGTGCAATAGCGACTGACGATGCCAGCTCCGCCTCCACAGCAGTGCCACCACCGTCCAAATGGCCGCCGTAGGCCCTGGTGCTGCTCTCCATTTACGAAGATGCTGCGTGCCAGACGCCGTGCTGAAAGCCTTGCCTCCATCGATCCATATCCCCCGCTTCGAGAGAATTTGCGAGTACTATCCCCATGGGTGTCGGTGCATGCCCTAGGACCGGTTAGAAGCTATCACCATCGTGGCCGTCGCGTCAGCACTCACGACAAATCTCCCCACCACGAACGACGTTGCATACCGGAGGCTCTGTTGGGCACCACCATCACTGCGTCACTGACCTCTGCTACAGCAATCACCGAAACGCTCGCACCCACTACGAGCGGTGTTGCGCTACCGAAGGCATACTGTGAGACCTCACAAGCTTCAGCAACCACTACAGGGATGGCATGGCCAGTATAATATAGACTTTAGCTACGTGGCATGGGAGTTGGAGATTGATCGCAGTGTGGACGCAAAGGCAAGTGGAGATGTTGAGACTGACAAGTCACTCTTCTCACTCACTCGTGCCACTGGAACTGATGAGTAGTAGCCACACTTGCCTGCACTGAGATGGAAAATGAACACGATGATATCTTCGAAGCTGCCAATCACTAACACAAGTAAAGCTGTGACCAAATTGGACAGAGGGCCTTCTCTCTGTTCAGGCTGTGTGGTAAGTCCGCTTGAATGCTTTGAATGCTGGTGTCTTGTTGATTGCAAATTGACAAGTGCTTCCTCTGGCTAAATGCTTTTGCTACCTACCTAACTACAACAGCTCGTCCTACTTGGTCTTGAGCTGCCTGCCAGCGTCGCAGCTGAACTGCAACTTCATGTTGACAGGCCCGATGCGTTCTAGGATGGGGTTCTTGATTCTGGATAGCCTCCTTGCCGTTGAAGTTAAACTATTGCTTGTGCCACAGACTACACTGCCCCCAAAGAACCACATCGCCCTTGATGCTGTGCAAAATATAAAGCCGATAGAAATCCAATAGAAATCCAGTGATAGAAATCCAGTGATAGAAATGCCGTGATAGAAATCCTTCAGCTTGCTGACATGCATGAGACGGGGCACTGTTACTGGTCAACTTTAACTGCAACGACTTGAAGTATATCCATAACGGAGCCCATACGTCGTTTCAGGCTCTGAAACTGTGGTCGATTTCAGAAAACGCCTCCATCAGCTCTTGGTCATCGCACGCAGTAACATACGCCCGAACTCGCACCGGTAAGTCGTCATAAATCCTCTGCAGCGATTCCCACGAATTCTCCTCCTCTTGTAGTCCAATCCAGGATACGAGTAGTTGCCAGCCGTGCTGTTCCTTGCGGTGGTCCTTTAGTTCTTCGACTCCTAAGACCATGCCCTGATTGCCTACGTGTGCAAGCATCTCCTCACTTGCACCGAGGCTTGCATCACAGTAGAACTTAAGCCTCGATCCGTGCACCATATAGTGCTGCCCAGGGATGAGGTGACGGATCAGGAATGCATGTGGATGTTCCTCAACAACCTCAAACGGCCCCACCCAACGGGCCAGAAGTTTGTTCACAGAAAGTCGCGAGTCAATCCGTGACCATAGTACATAGTCACCGGTAGAGAAATTGCATGGAGTGCCATTAGATCGAGCCATATTCTGTAGTCGACGCCGTTCTCTGATGTCTTCCACATCCCTATGCATGCCAGCAAGATCATGTTGTAACTTTGAGACCAGTTCAGCTGGTGGCGGAGCTGCTCTTGGCACTACAGTAGCCACGCCATTACGTTCCACCACCACAGGCTCGAACGGTGTCGGTCGCGGCAACGCAGTGAATAGCTCACCAGGCGACCTGTTTCCGAGTGAGGCAACGGGAGTGTGATTCAGAACTCCTTGCACCATAGGAACTAGATATTCCCATTCGTGCCAATCCAGGTTCATTTCCACCAATAGTACTCGCAAAACTTGTAGAATATCGCGGTTCAGCCTTTCAATAGTACCGTTGATCCATGGTGCATATGCCAGCACCAAATCCTGCTCAATCGCAAGCTGCCTGCACACCTGCTTCACCACTTCGTTCTTAAAGTGGGATCCCTGGTCAGAGATTAAAATCTTAGGCGCGCCAAAGCGTTTCGACCAGTCGACCATTGCACTTGCAGCTACAGCTCTCGTTGCTGCTCCACATGCAACGAGTTCGCAAAAATGAGTCAAACTGTCCTTGAGAACGAGAAGGTACTTGCTTTTCCCAACGCTGTCACCAAGATAGAGAAAATCCCAATGAAAAAGTTCATTACGCTCAGTAGCATTGGTAGGGCCCCATGGTCGCTGGATAACGTTAGCCCCTTTTACATGCTTACAAAGGAGGCAATGTTTCAGGAACTGTCGGCAATGCTGCTCCAAGCCAGCGATCGAAAACAGATCCTTGATCGTAGTGAACATTGGTTCCAGTCCGCGGTGACCTTGCCCACCACAGTGGGCTACAATGAAAATGCGTTGACGGAGCTCCTTAGCTGCGTCGGGGGTCCAGATGAGACCATTCACAACCATGGCGCCATTTTTTTTTTTTTTATCATCACTGGTAGTGCTCACTGGTGCAGTCTGCTTATGCTGTTGTTGAACCTTCTTCATATCGTCGAGATTTGGAAAGACAAAATCACCTTGGCGCGGGCGCAACTCGTCGAGCTGGTGGTCAGTAGCTTCTTCAAGGCGTCTCTGACTGCGCGTCACGAATTTGCATTTGACGTGCACACCCTCCTCTTCCAAAGACGAACGACCCCAACGTGAAAGTAGATCAGCCCAAACATTTGCCGAACCATCGATATGCTCAATGCAGTACTTGAGTCCCGTCAGTGACAGTGCCCAACGTTGAAGTTTACCACGGACGTGGCGCTTAACCTCGTGAGTTGGCGAGAAAACAAAAGTCAAGTTCTTGTGGTCACAGAATAGGAGGAAACCTGACGGGCGGGCGAGAAGGTATTGGAGCTGACGAGCAGCCCAAATAATAGGGTATGCCTCCTTCTCGATGATGCTCCAACGACGCTCGGTATCGTCGAAAATGCCGCTCTTGCAAATTAGTAGTTGGTGGTGTTGGCTATGGATCGGCACTGCTGGGTCCCATGATTCGACCTGTGTGACGACGAGCCCCCAACCAAGGCCACTCGCATCAGTAAAGAGGGCCACCGTAGCTGTAGGTTACGGGAAATGCAGCAGTTGCGACGAACTGAGGAGTGCTTTAGCTGCTTGGAAATGATCCTCGTCTTGAGTGGACCAGTCCAAAACAACACCTGCAGCAAGTTTTTTTGTGCGTCCACTAACCCGCAACACGGCCTCCAGCTTATCGTGCAGCGGACGCATCGTACGGCCGGAATCAACCAGTGTATCCCTCATCCACCCTGCAGCACAAAGAAAGTGCTGCAAGTCCGCTGCTGTCTTCGGAAGAGGCAGGCGCTGCAAAGTGCTGATCCGTTCAGGGTCATGGCGGATACCAGCACCACTGAAAATACGTCCACACCAACGAATCTCCTTACGAAACAGACAGGTTTTGCTCACACTCAGCTTCAGAGGGTGATCACGAACAAGTCCGAAAAATTGCTTGAGGGCTGCGATAAAAGATGGTGGATCCTTAGCGTAGACGAGAATATCGTCGATCCACACAAGTAGATGCACATAAAGCATCGCTGCGAAAACCTTCTGCATTTCGTTCTGAAAGTGTGTAGCCGAGTCACTTGCTCCTTGAGGTACCCAGGCGGGAGTCCATACCGTGTCTGTAGTGATAAACCCATGAGTTCTTGGCTATTGGGGTGGAGCGGGAGTTGCCAGAACCCTTTTGGCATATCAAAATCTCCATATCCATAAGAACCTTCCGCTTCCTCTGCTGAATCAGTCCCATCCTGAGCTGCACCTGCGATCGGTATGGTGATTGCATTCACTCGATAGTCGACGGTCATTCGAAAATCATCAGCTGACTTCGGTTTAACAACCGGTACCACTGCACTGACCCAGTGACTCTGATTGTTCTGCTTGATGAAACCCATTTGCTCTAAACGATTAGTGTATTCCCGCAGGAACTTCCGCTGTGCCGGGGCGTAGCGACGTGAGCAAGCTCGAAAGGGCTTAGCACCTTCGACAAGTTTGATTTCCAATGGTGCAATAGCGGCAGGTGGGTCATTCTCTAGGTCGATGCGGAAAACGTCCTCATACTCCATTACCACCTCCCGTAAGAAAGAAAGATACGCCGGATCAAAACCATTGTCACCTGCTTGTACCACCAGTTCTTCCAGCCTTTTATGGACCTCATTAGAAGAAAGATCAGTATCGCTTTGACTTTCCTCCTCAAATGGGTCACTGTCTTCGGCGAGGGCTGTTCCGGCAAGTTGCTGTAGCTGCTGGTTCACATCGATGCCTAACGACACCAGGGTTTCTTTGCCGAGAAGGAAATCGGTCTCAGAACCCTCCATGATCAGACATACCAGTTCTCGTAAATGAACTGGTCCAGCAGCAGTTTGTAACACAATGTCGACAGCGACAGATTCCCGACAAGTCACGATTGTTCCACCAGCAACGGTCGACTGTCTGCTTTATCACCCTTGTTCCTGTAGTATTACTACTTGGCTTCTTGGCGGAAGTAGATCTATTCTTCTGCTCAAGCGCCAAAAGATGATACTTATGCTGTGCTCGTGCTTTTTCCTTGATGATATTGAACAGCATGAAGTCATTTCTCTTTGCCTCCCTGCATTCGTACTTGCAGTGCCGCATCATATCATCACGCACCATACGTGGCTCAAGGTTGTCGATCAGAATGGTGCATCGTAACTTCATACGATCAGAAAAACCCTCTGCTTCGGGATCATCAACTCCAAGGATCTTGGCCAGGCCATGGTTTTCAATTATGGTCGAAAAGTCACAGTTGTATTTCAGCACTCGTGCGTCGATATCATCCTCGGTGAGGTCGATCTTCAGTCGAGTCTTAAAAACTCGTCCAGGTCCGGAATCTGCTCGTTCTTCACAGTGCCAATGCGTTGCCTAATCAGCTGGACGATATCTTCGTTACTGACATCTTCGACCTTCCGACGTAGCTCATACAGGCAGATCACCTCTAACTGCTTCCGGTTGATGGTAGCCTTCACTGGTTTAATTGCTGTCTCGGGCCGCTCTCGGCTGTCCAGACAACGTTGTCGAATAGTTTCTTCATACTGATCTCTTGCTTGAACCCACTTGACCAACGCCGCGTGACCCCAATCCTCAAGTCTCGGTGCCTTGATGAATTCAAACACCGGTTGGTTGACGGACTGCATCACCGTATTGCCGTCGGGCTCCAGTTCGTGTGCGTTGCTTGCCATGCTCGCGGTCCCTTAGGACTAAAGTATACTTTGTGGTAAGTCCGCTTGAATGCTTTGAATGCTGGTGTCTTGTTGATTGCAAATTGACAAGTGCTTCCTCTGGCTAAATGCTTTTGCTACCTACCTAACTACAACAGCTCGTCCTACTTGGTCTTGAGCTGCCTGCCAGCGTCACAGCTGAACTGCAACTTCATGTTGACAGGCCAGATGCGTACTAGGATGGGGTTCTTGATTCTGGATAACCTCCATGCCGTTGAAGATAAGCTATTGCTTGTGCCACAGACTACAACTGTTCCGTCATTGACGACAGTCATCGTTTCCGATTCGTTGTCGTGACACCCGGATTGAAAACGTTGGTTCCGTAGGATGAGCGTAGCTGTGAGAACTACCCAGTATATACGCTTCAATATGGCGGAGCAGCAGTAAATTGAATATACATAGCTTATCGGTGCGATACTCTTATCTTGTCTTCTTAGTTTTGCATCTCATACATCTTGGCTCAGCTGAACTGACAGTTTGGTACTACAATATCTAAGACTGGCCTTACTTTTCCAAAGACTGGTCTTAGCAAATCAAAGCACAACGACGTTTGATGTTCAAATAGCGATCTTCGTCATACAATACTTAGTGTGTTTGATCCGTGTTCGCACTCGTCTGGCAAATAGCGCAATAGCAACGCCTGCTTCGACAACACTATACGACATTATCACTGACACACACCAGCTACCCCCCCCCTACCGTTGAAGTCCGTGGGTACAGGCATCTCCCCTTTTAGTTTACACTCTCATTTGCTTCCTTTTTAATACGGTACACGTATACGAACTAAAGAATTTGTTACCTAAAATGAATAAGCTTGCTTTACAACATGTATGCTTGGGTTGCCTGGGAAAACGCTTTAGACACTACTCTTCTTAGTATAGAACCCCTGGTGAGACAGAACTGACCACGAGACGTCAACTGGTAAGATCCGATGAAGCTGCCACACCGAACAGAATTCGCGTTTATATCCTTCTCTGTGGCGCCAGCAAAACTTGCGCGTTACAACAAGATGAACGAGATAGGGCGCTTTTATAGCAAGCAGCTCCAGTGCATCGTTGCTCGATGGATCGAACACGAGAATATTAGAAAATGCCACCGTAATGGATTGCATCGCATCGCGAGTGACAGAGCGAGCCCCCCGAATGTCGTAACCTTGGCAAGCTTTGGGAGTCGTGACGTAGCCCCATAGATAATCGTCTTCGACAGCAATGCAAGGTGATCTTGAAGCTCAACTCCTATTGATATACCAACACTTGTGGCTAGCTCCACTTGCGCAACAACATTGCCGATACCGAATTCAACATCCAGAAAACATCCTTAATTGATAGGGTTGGTAGAGCTGATAGGATTGTAGACACTGTCATAAAAGTCAGCTCACCAGGATGTGCGTCTGGTGTCGCGCTTCTTAAGCGAATCTGCTGTCACGAAACTGAGGAAAATAACTCGGCCACTTGATGGTGAATCTCATCGGTTGTTGATATAATTGCTTCACTTGACCGCTGAGGTTTGTTATGGAACGGCGGAATCGATTTCGTACGCTCACAAAACAAATATCGTGGAAAGCGGGTCAAATCGCAACCGTGAGTCCTCTTGAGGGTTTTTAGTCGGCTTCGAAGTTGTTCTTGGTTTTTCCCGGTTAATGAGATAGCCTTCCCTTTGCATTTCCGGTCCACTTTTTGCCCCGCATCTACTTGTTCCTTCACCAAACGAAACAACACCAGATCTTCGACGTCCGAAATATCCGCCATCTCCACATCTTGGCAAATCCGGAAGTGTCTCTATACTGAGGAGAGGATATTTAACCCGGACCAGTCATTTTTTAGTCGTCAATAGGACTGTTAATTTCAGCTGGAGTTATATGAGTCATTGCTAACTCGTTATTAGGTGTAGATCATGAATGCCCATCTCGGCGCGTCACCCATGCCCTTTGGGTGCGGCTAATGCGTGGGACACACGCTGCTTTTTCCCAATGGGCACGCTTTTGCGTATTCCACCAATCACAGCCTTTTATCTACGATCTTCAACACATCCTGCCAATCATTGACCTTAACGCCTACCAATTTTAATCTTATTGGCGGAACTACTTTCTTCAACCTTGGATTGTATATAGTGGCACCATACATGGACGATAAATCGCGCGCGTTTCGAGATCAGAATCCAAATCCGGGTTGATGTCATTCCTAGTTTTGCCAGCTTGTGCAATAGCGACTGACGATGCCAGCTCCGCCTCCACAGCAGTGCCATCACCGTCCAAATGCCGCCGTAGGCCCTGGTGCTGCGATCTTCGTCATACAATACTTAGTGTGTTTGATCCGTGTTCGCACTCGTCTGGCAAATAGCGCAATAGCAACGCCTGCTTCGACAACACTATACGACATTATCACTGACACCCACCAGCTACCCCCCCCCCCCCTCCCATTACCGTTGAAGTCCGTGGGTACAGCATCTCCCCTTTTAGTTTACACTCTCATTTGCTTTAGCACTGATGTCGAAAATTTGGCTCGTATAAAACCTTAATGAGAGGTAAAAAGTGGACGTTCCAGGTCAAGACCAAACCCCTTTCGACTTGGCCGACCAGGATCTTGATGATTTAGATCTGGAATTCGTCGCGGTAGGAGCAAAATTCTACAGGCGCATAGTCACGGAAGTGATGCCCTCTCTTCGCGTACGATTGGCGTTTTTTTTTTGGGATACAAACACAATGTTGCCCACCCGCAATGCACGTGCTCCACCAGCTCGATTGTTTACCGCATTTTCAGAGTGATTTTCAGTATTAAGCAAGTCTCTCAGTCGTGATAATTGATCAGTTGCTAAACGTTCGTCCCCATCATCTTCAGTCCAGTTTTTGTGTTGTCAGACTCAGCAAGAAACGAGGCGCTGTCCGTGCTTTAGGTAGATTCTGCCTCGGTCACGTGTAGCCGAATCCCATCCTGTGACACAACTGCGATGTAGACCAAGATCGGCAAGTTGGTGGTTCTCCTGGGCGCAGACTGGGCCTCAGAGAGTAGCTAACTTTCAATTCATTCCTACATTTACTTTGCTCTGCTCAAGCCGCCGTCTCCACCTTCCAAGAGCCCGTATCCTCCACCTCGGCCCTACAGGTGTTCACCCAAATCACTCGATAAATCTTCCTCACAATGCATGGTTTCAACCGAGCTACTTCCAGGACATTTTTGTGCAGATTGATGTGCGTGATTGACAAATGAATGAGGATATACGTTTCCACAGGCAATACTGAATGGGTTTGCTCCCGGATCTGGATAACACTTCTCACACAGTAAGATATTTCCAGCGGCCAAGACCAGATCTGGATTCTTGTAAAAAAAAATCGGCCGTCAGAGTCAAAAATACACTTAGATGTATTCTCGGAGAAAACTAAGTGACAAATGGGCATATGGCTCTTGGACATTTCTTCCTCCGACACAACAAACAAAGACGACCGTTTTTCTATGGGCATCCTTGTAGACAAATGTCCAATCGGCAATTTCAATCACAGTCACCGATATCTTTAATCCCGAGACTGTCGTCGGATTCTTGACAACGGGAAAGGTCCGAAATACCCGGAAGGTTGTCCAAAACTGCCCGAAGTTTTCTTTGAACTTCTTCATTCCCACGAAGCTTTTCATCGTTGTGTAGTGGGTCTTGATAACACAAACACACGCGAGGGAAGCTGGCGCTCCCTGTTCACCTTGGTCTATTGCTTGCTCGCTCTAAGGTAAATTGTAATCTGACTAAACCAAACGTTATGCTTGCTACAGCTTCAATCTACTCGTCCTCTGACTTCTATGACACCTCGACTTCACAGTCTGTGGGGCAGCTCGGCCTCACCATCTTTGTAGCCAGAGCAACGGCCAAGGCTTGGATTCAACCAGCCACTACACCGCCCCGTCAAGCCTAGGACACTCCAATGTTTGACTAACCCCAAGTGATGTATCACGAATGTTGTCAGAATGTTGCACAAATGTTGTCAGAATGTTGCACAAATGTAACGCTTACCTTTAGCATCATTCTTGACCTTCATTCTGCTACTTCAACTTGAAGGGGTTGCAAATCTTGTTCCTCGTGCTATATGTTTCAAGAGTCCCGTGTCTCGGACACAAGTACAGGGATATCCTTCCCCAGGTACCGCAGTGTTTCCCTCGAGTCCTCTATTGACCTAGTCCTCTCCAGGACACCAGGATCTCGTCGCCCTTCTTAGCTGTGCACCACCGGTGCTCCTTCAGCTCTTCTACCACCAGTACGATACCCTGAGAGGCCACGTGCTCCAGGACTTCTTCCGTCACCTGGTATGCGTAGTATTTTAGCCTAGATGCATTCACGTCCGTCTCTGCGCCCGTGATGAGGTGTCGGACCACGAATGATTGTACATCCGCTTTGACAATCTGATAGGGCTCGATCCAGGTGATCAGCAGCTTGATTTGGTGTTTCTCTACTCGTGAACCCAGCACGTAGTCACCTACGCTGAAATTGACTTTCTTTGCACCATTCTGTCCTTTTTTGTTGTGTTCCATTTGCTCGTCGCGGGATTTAGCCGCTTCTTTGTGCATCTGATAGACGCTCGCTTGCAGATCGCTAAGCTTTACTTCTATCAGCTCTACTTAGTCATTTCCAATATCTTTCTCTGCTCCATGTCGACACAAAAGTAGAGGGGACTCGGTAGTGGCAACGCACAAACAATTCCACCGGTGCTTTGTTGGCGAGAGATGGCATAGTCGTGTGGTTAATGCTGCCTCTAAGCAGAGGGACGAACATTGTCCACTCTCGGATGTCCTTTCCATATCATACCAAAAAATCCCCAACCTCCGACCTCCTCCGACGGTAGCAGAAAAAAGTTTATTTTTGCAGACCACACGTATATTACGTTTTAGTTGTGTAAGAGGTTAGGTGAGCTTAAATGAAGATGTGTGAGTCCAGCCGGTGTGTAAAACGCCTATCAATAGAAGCTCTGTAGCCAGATTCTTATGCTCTAAAACGGCCTGTGGGCTGAGAAATCAGCCAAAAACGAATTATACCTTTTTTTAGGACCATGACGCATGTTCTTGCCTCATGGCAAATGCAGCACTGATGGCCAGATTAAAAAAACGGCATTTTTACGATGGCTTTTACAAACGTAATTACCTCTAGTCGTGGGTACAAAACTGTTGGTATATGGCTGCCGCAAAAGGAATGTCCGCGTCATTCTTGATTTTTATCGCCTAAGAAGCATGTGCCCATCGTCTTTGTTGCGATGCCTACGAGTTTGTATACCTGTATATTTGCGTGTATGTACAGCTGCCTCTACCTGTGTGGTGTGCATGCTGGTGTATTCTGTGATGAGGTTAACCTTGCTCCGAAAGGAGGTTAAGCTTGGTGTTCAGATCGGTTTTACAATCGCATACGGCGCTACATGTGTGTCTTAAGCCTAAATACAATCTGTATTAGCTCTTACTCTTGTTCCTTACTCGATCGCCTTGTTTAGTTGAACGTGTTGTCTTCCACAGCTTCGTCTTCGAAGAACTTTTTCCGGACAAGCAGGCGGCGCTCTTTTTCGAAGGCAGCGACAAGGACGGCTTGATGAACTCACGCGGCTCCCATGTCGGCTCCCAGTTTACCAGGTAATACGTTTTTCGTTTAACGCGCTTCCAGTTCCACAGCTTGCGGACGTGGTGTTGCTTCTCGCCTTCAAGGTCTTCGTTGTTGTCGTCAGCTGGAGGGGGATTGTGCAGTCACGCGCGCACGTTTTCAAGGGTCACCTTGCGCTTGGGCAGCTTGAAAGGATCACGTCGATGGCTTCTGGGAGCAAAGTTGTCGAGGCGACTACGGTGTTCATGGTAAGGCGAAGATGACGAATGGCTTGATCACTAACCCGAAGCTTGTGCCCTCTGCTTGCAGCAATACATGGGGTCTTGAACTCCTTGGCGGAGCTGATGTCGTTCTTGGAAGGCTTCAGGGCATCGCGATCAAGAAGGAAATTGCAGAGTGGACAAGAACAGAATTTCAATCAAGAGGACGATCGAATGGCACAGCGGGAGGTAAGTATTTGGTAATTATGGGACACATACTAATTCAATGATGTTTTGTGTGTGTGGGGGTGCTGGTTCCACGATGAGACCTGTCGCTTGAAGGCGTTGATAGCGGGGAATGTGCTCGTTAAGATGGCCATTCTTGTGGAGCTTGCGCATGGACTTCAAGACGTTTTGAGCACCCCGAGCAGTTATGCTGTGTTCGCGGAGAAAGGAAAGGAGCTGTGTCTCTGCTGATTCTCCGGACATCAGCACTTGGTCAGGGTACTGCGCGGCCGTCTCGTCCAAGTTAAAGCCGTTGGGAATGAAGAGCTTCATGAATGCGACGACTTGCTTGGCGGTGGATCGGGTGTGTTTTGTAGACTTGTCTGTTGAAGCCCACATGCGGGGCACTTGCGTATACCACGTGAATCACGCATCCTTCAAGCTGGAAGCTGTAGAGGTATGTCGCCGCTTTGCCGGTGGATCTGTGCTTGAATTCTCACGTGTGCCATGTGCTGCTGGTTGCTGTTTGTTATAGATTATGGCCTCCATCGGAGCTAGGCGAGTGTCAAGCTTTTGATTGACTTCGATTAACTGCTCAATCAACGCTGCTAGGTGACGAAACGTTGGATGTCCTGTGGTAACTGGCGTGAGCGCTGGTGCGTGTGTGCTCTCTGTGATGCTTGGAGCGCTTGGTGTTCTTCTGTTACAGGATAGGTGCAATGACCACGCCAGAAGCTCGTTCAAGGTGATAGTTTTCTCCAAAGCGCAAGCTTCAACCCGTTGAACAGAAGGACCGTTAGCATTCAATCACTTCAATTGCGGGTAATGACGCAGTAGATACGCCATGATAGTGTCGACCACACGCGCATTGATGTTGTACGATGGCATCTCCAGACCCAACGAAGACCAAAAGAGCGCCGACGCAACGCCTCGTATCTTCACTTGAGTGTCAACGTCGAAAGTATCCAGTGAGAGAAGATGAACGGGCGTCTCGGGAGCATGACTAATCAAGACTCTTCCAACTTTGTGGTCCTCTGCCGGGTATTGAAGACGTATGCGAAAGCCTTGTTCGTAGCAGTCATGTTCCACGCTCCTCTGTCGAAGATCCACTGGACGCACATGCCTGCTCCATTAGCGTGTTGAGCCCCTCCACGGCGGAACGAATGCGATGTCAACTTCTCAGCGACACCTGCCGTAGCGGCGACTCGATCCAGAACTCGGTTCATGTAGCTGTGGATGCCGGGTAACGCGTTGACGTTCTTAACATTGTCTCCAGACGTCGCGTGTTGAGCCACGGATTCCGGATGGTCGATCAAGTCAAGTAAAGGAATTGCCGGAGCGACCGCTGCTTGAGACTCAAGGTGTTGCTCGGGAAGTTGACAGAGCAGCGCCACCGTTGGAGACTGCTGGGTGATCATTGCAAGGGACAGGTTGCAAAATCACCATCCAGGAAGAGCGATAAGCCCTGTTCTTTGGAAGTCTTGACACGGATGAAGCGAACGAAATAGATGTCACCGGATCCAATCGATAGGTTTGCCTTGCGAAGAAGCGTCAAGTCCGAAGCACGGCCAAACAGGTACCAAAGTAAGCAGAGTAGCGCAGCATCTTGATAGTCAGCAGCAGTAACAGCAGTCGAATACAGGTGTTCGGTCATCTTCTTAAGCGCTTTCTTCGTGCAGGCCGGTGCCTAGTTTACAAACGTGCCTGACTCGCGCTTCATACAGTGTCGCTCTAGCACTTGTCCCTTCTTCAGCAGATTCTTCTCCACGGCGGTGCGATGCTGAGGGAACCGTTCGAGCAGCCAATTCTTGGCTTGCCGGTAGTACTGCATCACCGAGTGTCTGACTAGGAACTGTCCCTTGCTGCCTTCCTTGAACGCGAGATGCATGCCAAACATGTCCACAACGGTGTCGAGAATGAGGGCAGCCCTTTACCGCCGCATGCAAGCCTCCAGATACTCCCAGCTTACGTCTTCTTCTTTTTAAAATTCTAAGAACGCTTTCGCCGCACCTTCACGGGCACGCTTCGTGTTGGTAGGTGCAAGGTCGCTAAGACTCATGGGTGGTCGGAGAAGTCGGAGGGTAATTGCTACTTGTAAAATATGTGAATGGCTAGGGAAATGTAAGGGAATATCAATATTTTGCTGTAAGCCTCCGACACGATACGTCGGAGGCGTGAACACGCGTCTTTTGCAACTGGATACGCCTTGGATTGGTTAAAATAAAGTGGATCGTGACTGTTTATTCGCTGATAATGCGATTATGGTGCATTCTATTGGCCGAAAACGGTGTATAGTAATTCCTAGTGTAGTCGGAGACTTAATGATATTCATCCATATCCAAACGCGCCCACTGTAAGGAAGTCCACGTGTAACGCGCCATTGCGCTCGTAACAGTGGAACGTTTCGCTCCGTGGTCGCTGTACCACCTTTCCGTCCTTCACGTGATGACAGAGTAGACGGGCAGCTAGAAATTTATCTACGTGTCCCCGGAAATGGTCCACATAGAAGTGTCTACTCAGCTGTTTCATCATGGCAGCTCGCCCACGGTATCCTTGTACACCACAGTGTGCCACGAACATCGGTTGTTGCAGTAGAGTTGTATCTTTTATTGGGATCCACAGTTTGCCTTTGTGGTACCAGCCCGTGGTGAGGAAGTTGCTGGGTAACGTGGTTCTAATTTCTACTTGCGCACGAACGATATTCTGGAAGTTTGCCACGAGATATTAAGGTCCGCCGAATTGCTGTCATACTAGCAGCCTTTTGCTGTTCATCACACTTCATTCTGAGGTTTTTGCGCTTGCATCGTGTTGCTGGGGTCCTATCTGCCTTCCCATCACATCCCACTAATCGGATCTTATGGGTCCTCTCTTCCTCCCCTCGCCGTCGCTTGCCCCGAAGGTGTTGGGTCCTTTCTTCATCCTGACGATCTCGCTTTGGTAGTACCATTGCACGCAGGGCCACCTGCTCTTGGTGGGTCCCTGCCCACCTAGACACCATGTCCACTCAGACGTTGTTTTCCCCTTCAATGTGCTCGATAAGGTTCACTGCTCAGCGTAATAACTTCTCCCTAACTTCTTTCCCAGGCGCAAAGACGTAGATTAAATTGCCGTAATCGTAAAACAATCGGAAACATTGTGGCCGAAGCAGTAAATGGCTGGTCTGGTCGCAGGCACAAATTATGGGGTACGCCTTCTTTTTGATAACACTCCAATTGCGTTTCCATCCAGTGAACGTGCCGCTCACACAGACAAGTAGTTCGTGCTGCTAATCCTCAACAGATTTTCCACTTGCTAGTGCTTCACTTGTGTGACAATGATTCCGTAGCCAAAATCAGAAGCATCGGTCACCAAGCACATGACGGAGTCCGGTTGTGGGAACGCTAAGCTGGCAGAATTTTTCTACTTTCCTTTGAGTTGGCCAAATGCCGCACATTCAACCTTCCCCAATTCCAGTCCTATTCCTGCTGCAACACGTTTCGTTCTTCGAGATGCAGTTGCCAAAGCCAGATCGATCCGCTCCTGTAGTGGTTGAGCAGTCCGAGCAAAATCGATCACGCACTCTCTCATCCCGTTTGTTGCACACAGGAACTGTTGAAGTTCAGCTGCATTAGTTGGATAGGGAAGTGCTGACAACGCCTTGATCCGCTCTGGATCGTTGATTCCGTTGCCCGTAATGATATTACCACACCATTTGACTTGCGGTTCGTACAGCCTTGACTTCGTCACGCTCAGTTTGAAGGCGAAGTAGTCGAGTAGCCCAAACAGCCGCTTCAGCTTTGCCAAGTAAGTCTCCACGTCTTTAGCGAAGAGAAGGAGACCATCTCTCCATTCCAAAACATGTTGGTACATCAATTCTTGCAGGTACCCCTCAACTGTGGCTTGAAAGAACAATGCCGCATCGCAACACCCTTGGAGAACTCGCCTTGGTGTGTTGATTTTGCGGTGAGTCATGTACGACAGCAACTCTTGACAAGATTCATCAACTAACCCTTTATGGAATCGAACAACCCAAAGAACATGCAGTCACGCACTAGCTCCAGATCGACCTGCGGATTTGGCATCACACCGACAATACCTTTCGACTTGGACATTCAGTGGTTTGTAATTTGCCGTTAGGCGGTAGTCGTTCGACCTTTGCGTTTGGGCAATGCCGAACAGGCCCATCTGCTGCCAGGGTTTTTGTAGATCCAGCCTAGCTTTACCAGGTAGGCGTTGAAATCCTCCATGAACATCCTGATCTCTGGCGGGTACTTTCTTGCGTTGCACTTGTAGAGCTTGGCATCTTTCTTCTGTCGGATCTTCATAGGCGGTACTTTATCTGGGGTCGTTACCCAATTTCTCCCTCCACAGGTCGAAGCAAAGAGAAATCCTTAAACGTTCATCCAGATACTCCTTCGGAAATCCTTTCTTGGCAGCCGTTCTTACCATTTCCCGCACTAGTTTCTCCACTTCTTTGCTCTGTTCCGATGCTGAGCTCACTACAGCTTCATCAAATTCATCCGGTTCATCTAACTGGCTTTGCGACGCTAGCTTTTCCAGTTCTCTATCCACATCGATACCAAGAGAGATCAAGATCTCTTTGCCCGAAAGAAATTCCTCCATCTCTCCAGGTACAATCAGGCGCTGTCCAGATGAACCGATGGACACTGGTCCCGCTGCAGTTCGCAGCGTCACACGAAGATTTACCGCTCGAGTCACCTCGACATTACCTCCAACCATAACGCACGAGATGGGCTCATCTAATTCCACACAATCGACACTCGGACATTCCGCACGCAGCCTCTGGAATATACGCTCACTCATACTAGTCCTGGTAGCTCCACTATCCGCACAGAACGGAATGCTGCACACTCCTTCAAGCAGCACCGTACCGCTTTCAGGAGGCAAGCTTCACGGATGCGGCAGAACTTAGTTGTGTTCTCCTTGTTGGTTACTTGCTTGTCGGCGCGCTTTGAACTCTGCTCGACGCTTTGCTTGAATTGCTTTATTGTCCGCTTCCGTTACCGTCGGAAAGTTGATAAAGCCATGTTCTCCTAACACTGTTTAGGTGATGGAGTCCCTGTGGCTTGGCGCTGCTCGCCTTGCTTAGGTCCGATCACCGTTCTCAGCTTTGCCTTCAGTACACTACTAGTCATGATTGCCGTTTTCTTGTCGTTGGTAATCTTCGTGGTACCTCTGGTGCTGAAAGGCTTTGCATTCTTGGGCAGCTTTGCCTTTATCAATATCACGGCCTTGTTCTCCTTCTCCAGTTCTAATGCTAAATTGCTCAACCTTGTGCAAGCTCCGTACACTCGCCTTGGCATCGCCACTGCGGTACTCCAACTCATTTTCCACTCTTTTCGACAGGAGCCCAGGTAAGAACTTCAATATCATCTTACATTTGCGCTTGATTCCATCGTCACCAGAGAAAAAAACACTCACACCATTCCGCTTGATAATCTTGTTGGCAAGATGAAAGTAGGCGGTCACTATCGCTTCCACATCGGGAGTGGAGTAGTCGAACCTTAGCTCGAAACCAAACAAATCATCCATATCTGGCAGCTCCTTGTTCGTAAAGCTGGAGGTGATGTCCTTGATTTTGCCATCAGGAACTGATCGGTCACGTCTTCAATGTCTACGTCCCAACGAGTCTCGCACATGGTTTCAAGCAAGTTCTCGTTGAAAGAGTCGCGTACTGTGTGTAGCACAGACTTAACATCCTCGTTAGCTGTCCGGCATCGCGCCTCAGTAACCGCAGTTTACTCCTTGCGAAGTCTCAACCACTCAAGCAACAACTCGCGCGAGATGTCGTTGATCAGCGGCGGATTGACGATCGAAAAGATCGGCTGCAGGACATGGGGAATCACCGTTGGTACGGTAGCCATTTGCCCTACATTGTCGTTCTCCTGTAGAGTCGCTTTGTCGCTATTCACATGCTGATTCTTCGTCCTGTTGTCTTGTGCTCAGTTTCGACATTCGCAACTAAAGATATCTTTGTAGTGGATCTCGATAACACAAACACACGCGAGGGAAGCAGGCACTTCCTGTTAATCGTTGTATTAGATTTACAATGCAATATTTTCCAGTAAATAACTTATTTTTGAGTAATTGTGGATTGCGACAATATCTTATTTTTGCCAATCTAGTTTGAAGGATGTAAAACCCGCTTTAAGAATGCGTTAAAGGGTAAAAAATATGGTTAACAGCTGAGCTAATATGTAGGAATTAATCCAATAGTGTAGTTTCACTTCTTAATGCAATAACTTATTTCTGATGTCTTACAATAACATTGCAGCACTATTTTCGAAATACATGGACGAACGAGTTGACAGTTGAAGTCGGACCGAGATTTCAGCCATCGCAGTCCTATTGCCTGTGCCTTGTCTCCCTTTAGGTGTAAGCGAAGCACTGCTCAGTTGAGCTGATTACAAACAACATGCTCGATGTCGACGGCCAGCGCGTAGAAGGGGCCCAGACCCGCTTTAGGAATCCAGGCAGGTAGCTGTTGACTACTGCCCTACATCGACGGGTAGTTGGACCGAACTTCGCAGCATACCGATTCTCATATCTAATTATGGGTTGATTTCGTAGGCAAGGAAAGCAAAATAGCCGTTGCCATCCAAATCAGTACATTTGCCTCGTTCCGTCTTGTCAACGTAGCTAGACGATGGAGGTACAGCACGTAGTGTCGTGGAAATTCGGCGGCGTGGTTGCAGTTGTGGTCTCGTTGGCAAATTTGGGGCGTCTAACGAAGACGTCGCCCTACCGATCGTCTCGGTCCAGCTCGTTGAGCACGTTAAACAGGTACATGGCGATTCACCATTGATGAGGGGCATCTTGGTTATTCAAAATAACACTGTAGCGATTGGCGGTTTTATTTTCACTAAACCAGTACACAGCGTTACTGTCTATGATCATCGCTCTTAAAGACAACACACGGATTCTCGCTGTTCAAAGGTAAGCAACCAAGGACAGATCTGAAACAATCCACGTCAAGAAAGGGGAAATGCTAATTTTTAGGGGTGCCCTACACAGGTGGCGCCTACGATGAGGAGAATCTACACTTGCACGTATTCGTTCGTGTCGACGGTTTGGACCCAATGGATAACGCGACGGAAAATGTTACCTGGGAATGCCATCTGCACTGTTTTTGCTTGAAATCCTGTGAAAACAAGCGCAGTATGATGTTATGGCAACCCTGGCAAAGAAAGACATTGCAAAGAAGAGGAAGATCAACAACAATAAGAGCGGTACATGTGAAATCTGCGGCATGGCCTTTCTGAAAGAAAAAAAAACACCTTGTGGTGCACAATATTTCGGGGTGGAACGGTAGGCAATACGCTGTACAGTAACGCAAACCTGCTAATAGTTTTAACAATTTCTTCATCGATCCACATGGTTTTATCCTTGATCCGTATTGGCATAGGAAATAGAAGTGTCGAAGCAGTTTTGAACGGTGCGTAGCAATTAACCGTTTATTCGCGCTTTGAAGAATGTCCAGGGCGAGGTGGGTGTTCAACGGTGACTGGTGCAGCGTCAAATGCTGTCTGATTTCGCTTTGTTACACGGCTGTTTACTAGCACGTCGTCATTTGGCAGGCTGGAGCTTCCTACCCCCGCTGACGGACCTGCACGTGCAACGAGTGCGTGGTGCCTCAAGCGTGATATACCGTTTCCGAGGCACGGTCGAAGTTATCATGACTACATTGCCCACGTTGAGGAAGTGCACCCAATTCTGGCATTCGTCATCT
>JAUMGV010000029.1:875660-993287 GCA_032432875.1 Phytophthora meadii
GAAAGAGTCGCGTACTGTGAGTAGCACGGACTTAACATCCTCGTTAGCTGTCCGGCATCGCGCCTCAGTAACAGCAGTTTACTCCTTCCGAAGTCTCAACCACTCAAGCAACAACTCGCGCGAGATGTCGTTGATCAGCGGCGGATTGACGATCGAAAAGATCGGCTGCAGGACATGGGGAATCACCGTTGGTACGGTAGCCATTTGCCCTACATTGTCGTTCTCCTGTAGAGTCGCTTTGTCGCTATTCACATGCTGATTCTTCGTCCTGTTGTCTTGTGCTCAGTTTCGACATTCGCAACTAAAGATATCTTTGAAGTGGATCTCGATAACACAAACACACGCGAGGGAAGCAGGCACTTCCTGTTAATCGTTGTATTAGATTTACAATGCAATATTTTCCAGTAAATAACTTATTTTTGAGTAATTGTGGATTGCGACAATATCTTATTTTTGCCAATCTAGTTTGAAGGATGTAAAACCCGCTTTAAGAATGCGTTAAAGGGTAAAAAATATGGTTAACAGCTGAGCTAATATGTAGGAATTAATCCAATAGTGTAGTTTCACTTCTTAATGCAATAACTTATTTCTGATGTCTTACAATAACATTGCAGCACTATTTTCGAAATACATGGACGAACGAGTTGACAGTTGAAGTCGGACCGAGGTTTCAGCCATCGCAGTCCTATTGCCTGTGCCTTGTCTCCCTTTAGCATGCTGCTGTAAACGAAGCACTGCTCAGTTGAGCTGATTACAAAGAACATGCTCGCTGTCGACGGCCAGCGCGTAGAAGGGGCCCAGACCCGCTTTAGGAATCCAGGCAGGTAGCTGTTGACTACTGCCCTACAGCGACGGGTAGTTGGACCGAACTTCGCAGCATACCGATTCTCATATCTAATTATGGGTTGATTTCGTAGGCAAGGAAAGCAAAATAGCCGTTGCCATCCAAATCAGTACATTTGCCTCGTTCCGTCTTGTCAACGTAGCTAGACGATGGAGGTACAGCACGTAGTGTCGTGGAAATTCGGCGGCGTGGTTGCAGTTGTGGTCTCGTTGGCAAATTTGGGGCGTCTAACGAAGACGTCGCCCTACCGATCGTCTCGGTCCAGCTCGTTGAGCACGTTAAACAGGTACATGGCGATTCACCATTGATGAGGGGCATCTTGGTTATTCAAAATAACACTGTAGCGATTGGCGGTTTTATTTTCACTAAACCAGTACACAGCGTTACTGTCTATGATCATCGCTCTTAAAGACAACACACGGATTCTCGCTGTTCAAAGGTAAGCAACCAAGGACAGATCTGAAACAATCCACGTCAAGAAAGGGGAAATGCTAATTTTTAGGGGTGCCCTACACAGGTGGCGCCTACGATGAGGAGAATCTACACTTGCACGTATTCGTTCGTGTCGACGGTTTGGACCCAATGGATAACGCGACGGAAAATGTTACCTGGGAATGCCATCTGCACTGTTTTTGCTTGAAATCCTGTGAAAACAAGCGCAGTATGATGTTATGGCAACCCTGGCAAAGAAAGACATTGCAAAGAAGAGGAAGATCAACAACAATAAGAGCGGTACATGTGAAATCTGCGGCATGGCCTTTCTGAAAGAAAAAAAAACACCTTGTGGTGCACAATATTTCGGGGTGGAACGGTAGGCAATACGCTGTACAGTAACGCAAACCTGCTAATAGTTTTAACAATTTCTTCATCGATCCACATGGTTTTATCCTTGATCCGTATTGGCATAGGAAATAGAAGTGTCGAAGCAGTTTTGAACGGTGCGTAGCAATTAACCGTTTATTCGCGCTTTGAAGAATGTCCAGGGCGAGGTGGGTGTTCAACGGTGACTGGTGCAGCGTCAAATGCTGTCTGATTTCGCTTTGTTACACGGCTGTTTACTAGCACGTCGTCATTTGGCAGGCTGGAGCTTCCTACCCCCGCTGACGGACCTGCACGTGCAACGAGTGCGTGGTGCCTCAAGCGTGATATACCGTTTCCGAGGCACGGTCGAAGTTATCATGACTACATTGCCCACGTTGAGGAAGTGCACCCAATTCTGGCATTCGTCATCTCGGAGACACAGGGCGCGACGGCCGTGAAATGACAGCCCGTGTATTGGCAGTTACGTCAAATGTCGAATACCCTCTCCATCTTGACACTAACGAGCTTCTTATCCCTATCTACTTGATGAACATATTCGCTCAAAACCATGGCTATGCTCTCGTCGTATTACGATCGCTTGTGGACCGGCAGAAAGTTAAATATCGCGTTATTTTCGCATGTGATCGCAATGGAAACTACAAGGATGTCTACAAACCGCGGCGAGGTGCAAAACGACGCCCAAACGCTGCATCAAGGAAATGTGGATGTACCATGCGAATTAACGTGTACCTCAACCGCGAAACGGGCAAATGGCATGTACACTACGACAAGTCTACAAACTGGTATCACAAGTGCGATGGAACTGAGTTTGAACACAACCATGATCCTTCGACAAGTTCTTCTTCGCATCCAGCATATCGCAAAGCAGATCTCACCGTCAGCTCATCGCTTTAGACGCACAACTTGGTATCACATCTCGAACGATGGCGAGAATTCTACAGTCCGACCCAAACTCTGCTGTGTCGATGACTGACGTCCACAACATTAGACGAACTGCTCGACCTGCCAATTTCGACCTTGAAAAATCACGAATCGAGAATTTGTTCTCTATTCTGTCTAATAGCGATCACTATTCTTCGCACGAAGTGGATAAAACTCAGAAGATTACCCACTAGTTTTTTTTGCTTTAAGGGAGGCCGTCAAAATCTTCACGGCAAACCCTGACGTCGTACTGATAGATTGCACCTACTAAACTAATGTGTTCGAGACGCCTCTTTTGAACATGGTGGGCGTGACTGGTATGGACACCACTATTCACTTAGCGCAAGCATTTCTCCGCGGCGAAACTAAAGTGGACTACAGTTGGTCGCTTAATCACCTGAGACGTGTTATGGAAGCTGAAAATATTTATCTTCCTCAAGTTTTCATGACCGACTGTGACGTGGCTCTCATGAACGCCCTAGAAGCTGTCTTTCCAGAAGTTCCTGTTCTATTGCGTGTTTGGCATATTCTGATGGATGTAAGGAATCACGCGAAGAGTACTTTCATGGTAGATCGTGATTCATCCATGACCATTGACGGTGAAAAACACAGCAAAAAACGAGTTTCTAAGGCGAGAAAAATATTGGACGAGGCGGGATTAAACGAGTTTTGTGATTCTTTCAAAGCTCTTGTTAACGCATCATCTGCTGATGAATACGAACTATTTCACAGTCAATTACATCGGCTTTGACCCACGGAAGCTGTGTACGTCGATACTGTCTGGCTGAATATCTGAAAGATGCGGTTTGTTTGCTGTTGGACTAATCGACACGTCCATTTCGATATGTATGCCACATCTCGAGTGGTATCACTCTGCGCTAAAAGAATGGCTCCAGTCAAGGGGGGATTTATTTAAGATGTACCAGATGATGAAAACTTGGTGGCGCATCTCAATTAAGACACACAGAGCTGCTGTATTCAATGAGGCGATTCGAGTCCCAAAACCCTTAAGAGGACCATTATTTGCCAACGTTGTGAAGATTATTCACAAGTATGCTTTGCTTCGGTGTGTGGAACTACTGGACACAGATATCGTGAATTCGTGCAGCGGAGTATTTACACGTTCAACCGGGCTTCCCTGCCCTTATCGTCTAAGGCGGTTAAAAGAAGAGGGAAAAGCGCTAATTGTGTCGGATTTTCACGTGCACTGGAAAATTGATCGGTTTACAGAACCTCCGCCTCCACGAGTCATTGTATTTGAGCCCGACATAAAAACCCGCCGCTCGAATAACAAAAAGCATAAAAATCTCACAAGAAAGGTTGCGGAGCTACAGGTACGCGACGATCCTTGAGCACTTTTGAACGTGACGAGGCGACGATGTCGACAACTAGCCGTCAACCCCTACCAACTGAAATACCTGATGTACTGGTGCGAGACAGAACGAGTAACTATTCAGTCTACGACAGCGTAGATGAAGTCGGATGTGTTAGCTACTTCAGTTTTTAAACACATTCTTTTTAAGATCGGATTTTTTAATGAATCTTTTTGTATCGAGCATACATAAAATACATAGCTATTTTCACGGAGTAAAATTGAAAAAGTATTTGTAGACTATCTAATGCGTTTAGAATGATTGTGTGTTATGTGTTTCCCATGTACCAGATTAGCTACCGTGAGTTCTTCCAAGCCCTGTATATAGGGCTCAAGAACTCCAGGAAACCCGAGAACTACGCGAAGAGCAGCGCCGGATCGACGTCGAACGTGAGGGGAAGTTGGAGTGTGAACGAGAAGAAAACAAGCGCCGCAACGAGGAACGCATGGCGATGAAGCAAACTGAAGCTACGCAAAGCCATGTGCAGATGATGGTTCTACTTGGTAGTCTCCAGAAAAAATAACAGACATACACCACAATCTAACTAACGCGCATTCACAAAAGCTACACAATTACATGTTATCCTCTCTTCCGTGTCCCCACGTCGTGCGAATTTGACTAATCTCTAACATACGAACCCTGTAGTTTGACAGTCGGAATAGATTATCTAGACGCAACCTACGTTTTTCGATGTCGCTCGGCAACAGATGCACCAGCCTCTTGAACACGTTTGAGACGGATCCCATACCTCATTCAGCTGCCTGTCGAATTTAAGTTATAGCCCTTGACTTTTTGCTTAGCTCCATCGCGACAAGATTCAAGCACATCCTCTAGGTCACCCTTTTTCAACGGTGTTAGTATCCGCCCGGTCAGCACACGGGAATGCACTGTCAGCCACGACACCAAGTCGAGGATCTGGATTTAAGCGTGGATTCAGTAGTGCCTCTCGAAACTGAAGACTGGTGTCTGCATCGTTCCAGCTGCCGGGGCAATTGTGTTTTGCCCACACAATTAGCCCATCGGCGCTAAAACATAGTGTGCCTGTCACGAACACTGCATGGAGCCAGCCGTTGTAGTGAGCATTTTTGAATGTCCTTAGAAGATGGCTCGTGTACTTACGGAATCGCCATAGACAGTCAAAAGTTAGTGTGGTACTGGGAGAAACACTAAGCAGGATAGCAACCCAGCTCACCTGGAAGTTCTTGCCGTCTATGAAACCCCACGTGAACTGAAGCAGAGGTTCTCGTGCTGCCGTGAGTCGAGCTAGGACCCTCTGGCGAATCAGCGAAGGCCAGACGATCCTAGCCGGATGGAATCCCTTTAGGGCTTCTCGCATTGCGTCCTTAGCGGCGTTTAGTACGCGACATAGCGTAGAAGGGGAGACACAGAATTTGGTGCATAGCGATTTATGACCCATGGATCCGACGTAAAAGGCCATTAGAAGTCCCAGGACTTGATGGTGATGCCGTAGTTTTGGCGGCCGCCCCCCAGCAGGTCTGTACTTAGGAATGTTGTAGTACCTTTTGAATTGCCCGAGGAGAAGTGAAAATGATCTTCTACACAATGTTTAGATACAGAACGACATGTAGTACTCACACGAGCATCTAGAATAGCCTAGCAACGTACCGACACAAACTCGTCAGGTTCATAATGTTCTCATGGGACCCAAACCTCCATACATCCATCCAAGGGACAACCTCTGGATCTGGCAAAGATGCAGCTCCGAGATAGTGGCGAACACGGACGATGCGGGCATGCTCAATCCGCATTATTTCTTCCTGCACTCGTGTCTAAGGCCAGCAAGCTGTTTCGTTCTTCGACGTCGTTCTTGACAAGCACGAGACAAGACCAGCAAGACGCGCAAGTCCGGCATAGCGCACACGTTCTCTCCATCAGCCGTGGGGCCCTATAGCTTCCAGATCCCTTTGATGCCTTGTGCTGAGTTGAATCTCCATCGCGGCCCTGCTTGAACGTGACCTGGTTGACGTAGACAGCGACCGGGGTCCAAGGTGAAAACGTTGACGTAGACTACCACCGAAGTGCAAGTTGCTTCGAGAGGGTTCTGATGAGCTTGATAAATTGTCCTGTTTTAAGTGAAGCTTTCACCGGGCCATACTAATTTTCACATTGAACCCGATCCGTGGGCAAATTTACCGAACGGATTAAATATGTTACATACTTTTTCGTTGTGATAAAAAGATGATCAAGCATAGGTATAAAACTTTTTTATGTAGGTTATGGAAGGCACCCAGTGGATTTTTATTAAACTGCCATTGGCTGATATTTTAACACCGGTTTAATATCGGTAATTTGACGTGTTGTACACTTAAGTAGGAGCACACATCTCACGGTTTTGTGACTGTTGTACGTATGGGTAGTGCGAATAACCACTGGATGCTCTACAGCCTACGGATCCTATTCCTTACGCTGCTTTGGCCTATTTAGCTGGAGAATGCAACTACGGAGGGCGTGTGACGGACGATAAGGATCGACGCTGTCTTATCACGATTTTATCGATATTTTACACGCGGGACATTCTCTCGGAGAGCTACACGTTCTCCCCTTCGGGTCTGTACTACGCTCCATCAGCGGATACTTTGCTCTCTGTGTTTTTAAACTATATCGACCAGTTACCGATGAACGAAGGTCCGGAAGTCTTCGGTCTGCACGACAACGCCAACATCTCAACAGCTATCGCAGAGACCAACTTGCTACTGGAATCCGCTTTGTCTTTACAGCCCAGAGGAGCATCTGGAGGTGGAGCAGCCAAGTCGTGGGACGAAGTTCTGGACGAAACTGCGCGGGATATAGCAGCCAAATTGCCTCCGCTCTTTGACATTGAGAAGGCTGAACTGGCATTCCCTGTGTGCTATTCCGAGTCCATGAACACGGTATTGACGCAAGAGCTTGGGCGGTTTAACCGATTGCTGAATCTGCTCCAGATCTCCCTCGTAGAGATCCAGAAGGCGATTAAGGGGCTTGTCGTCATGTCTGCTGAGCTGGAAGCAATGGGGAACAGTATGGTGAATGGCCACGTGCCTGCGCGGTGGTCAGCTGTAGCGTACCCGTCCCTGAAGCCACTGGGTAGTTGGGTGACGGACTTTCTAGCTCGACTGGCATTCCTACAGAACTGGTTAAGCCGTGGCACCGCGCCGCCCGTGTACTGGATCTCGGGCTTCTTCTTCACGCAGGCCTTCATCACCGGCACGCAGCAGAACTACGCGCGTAAACACAAGCTCCCGATTGACCAAGTGGACAGACATCGTCGGAATTAACGCTACTGGCTGAAGACGGCGCGTACGTGGACGGTTTGTTCCTGGAAGGTGCATGCTGGGACGCAATAGCGCACACACTGGCTGAATCGAACCCTCGAGAGCTGTACGTGCCGTTGCCAGTGCTGCATTTGCTCCCTAAAGCTCGAGACCAGATCGAAGCTATTGAAGACACAGGCCCCAAGGGCACAGCGCACGTGTACCTCTGCCCCGTGTACAAGACGTCCAAGCGGCAGGGCACGTTGTCGACCACTGGTCACTCGACGAACTTCGTCATGTCCGTTCGACTGCCTATGAGTGAACAGCATCGACGTGGGGTTGCTTTACTCACTCAACTCGAACTAAGTTGAAGTTGGATCATCACTCTCGGTCATCACTCTGTATAACTTCAACTTGAAGTCTATCTCCAAGTACATGTAGAGACGTTGGTTTAGCGCCAGCAGCCACGAGTTGACGTTTGCGATGACTTGACATGCTCGCACGACGCTGAGTGGAAAGCCTCCCGACTGAGCGTTGTAGCTGGACTGTACAACGCGTATCGAGGCGCGCCATCAGCTGGAAGTCAGAGGGCCGAAGTCACGATAGGCAGGTCGCGAGATGACACTGGGGCCAGCGCAGCAACTCGAAATAAACGACGATGCAGCTCTAAATCATTTCATTTTTGTTCGCTCGCAACTAGTGGCCAGCTGTGACGTTGACGGCAAGACTCGACGAGAAGTTGACGCCACTTCAGCTCGGGCGGAATTTATGGGGACGACTGAATCGTTCTAAATGATCTACACGTAGTTGAAGCTGGCTTGCAGTTCTGGCAACGGTAGCGCGGTGAAAGCAAGTAATGGCTTCATGAGCAATGGCAAAAGCGTGAATCAGGTGGCCGAAGCCGAAGCCGAAGCCGAAGCCGAAGCCGAAGCTTGTGGATTCAACTGCTGGATAGGCTAAGACGTGGCGGAACGCACACATCAACGAGCCGCGTCGTCAAATTTTCGAGTTGCTGTCAGCAACTTGCTGGGCTGGCCCCAGTGTCGTACTGGACGACAAGTTGGGGACGTTGTTGGCAGACGGTGGCTCGAGTCCTCTGTCGATGGCAAGTCTCGCTGCACGATGCAGAACTGTTCAGCAGTCTAGTTACAACGTTCACTGATGTAGTTTTGGTGGAGACTGTTGCCTGCATTCGACTCGGTCTCAGCACTGAGTGGACATGTCAAACCATCACAAACGTCAACTCGTGGCCACTGTGGCGGTTTTCGGGATGGCGCTAGCCATGTCTCTACAATCCGTTTTGGTGGAGATGAACTCGAAAGTGCCGGCCACGTTGCCACGCTCTCACCACCGGACACACCTTCTCGGGCACTAAAGCTTAGGCCAACATGCCTGACCAACTTACGCTGGCAATCGCTTCACCTGATTGCCATTGGTGGGAGCACGCAGGCCACACGCCGACAAATGTGTTGACAGAAGATCGCCAGCTTCTCGATACCAGTCAGTTGAAGCGGTTTCTGGCTGTGCGTTGTTTTGCAAGGTCGTCTAGGCAACGAACGCCTAAGAGAAGAAGCACAGCATCTGCTACGTCGGACGCGCGATGTGGCTACAACTGAAGATGAAGTCAGCCCATGGAGACGAAGGCCATGTAGCCGGAGCAGTCTAGCGCTAGTCGACCAGGTTTTGGTGCTGACGAACGATGGGCTGCGGCAGCGACAGCGCTCACCAGTTTCAAGCGTGAGCTGGTCCTGCGAGCCGGAGCTGGTTCATCAACGCCTTACAACTTCAAACACGATCCGTGTTGAACTCTGTCGATCCGGCAGGCACTTCAACGGCAAGTACTGTACGCAGTTGATGCGGCGAGCCGATCTTCCTTTCTTGGCGCGTCTAAACTGTTTAGACTGGCAGAGGCGCTCGCGCGCGCCACATCCTGCTCAAATCCAACGCGGTAGTCTTCGTCATCGACCGCTGTGTCCTGATCCTCAACAGCGTGGGTGCACATGAGTTGAGGCTCAAGAGCATTACTGCCCGGCGCCCCGCCTTTCTAGCGACCAGCTCCTTTCGTTCGTGGCGACTTGGCGCTGACCGAAGCTCTCTGTGGCGAAGCCGATCGCAGATGGTTCAAGTCCTGCATCCTTCCTGCTGCAACCGTGATCTTATTATTCGGTTCGAATGGATGCGGCCGTGCATCAATCAAGCGTTGCGGGCGCCATTCCGGACTGGTCTGATGGTCAATGATACCAGACAAGCCGGCGCACGGTGCGATACACGACGCCGGTGCGGCAATGCTGTGCTGCGGACCGCGGCGCACCTGGAGGCCGCGCGCAGAGCAGTGTCCGCACGAATTAATAGCGGCGCTGGCGCCAGCGATCGTGCTGCATTCTTACCTCCCATTGACTGAGCAAGTTGGTGTACATGTACCTCTCTGTCATGTCTCGAAGTGTTTGCAGAGATGCCTCGTTCACGGGCAGCCACCCAACAATGGTCGTGCGTGACCCACGCCGCTACTCTATGAAGCGCTTCGTCAAAGCTGGGGCGCCGCACTTGACCATGCACGGGTCGTAAGCTTGGCAAGCAAGAGCTTGCAAGTTGCACCGGCAGGCGTGCGACCGCTCGCTAGCCCCGTCGCCGTCCCACATTGGCGCACAATCATCCACGACGCTGTCAAGATCGCAAACGGGGTCGGTCACCAAGTTGCTGCCGTTAGTGGAAATGCGACTCGAGGAGAATGCGGCGTGGTGGACGCTGTCCGACGTCGTAACGCCTGCGCTGGACGCAGTGTGCTTCGTGAGTCGCATCCGCGCTTCTCCATGGTCTCATTTCCGGCAGCCAGACTAAGACCGCAGATAAAACGTCTGGGTGCGTACCCGTGACAACAAGTTCAGCTTCGTGCTGGCATCACCGCCGCCGAACCGCGAGTTAACACTGCAACGCCGTCACCCGGGCCTCTACGACGCCCGCGCGGCGTGTGGCCGGCGGCGCCGGCATTCCTGCGAGTCTCTCGCGCCGTAATGCCAATACACACCGTTGCCATGAGCACTGTCCGGCAGAGCCGCTGCCCGACTTCGGTTGGCGCCGGTGTCCAGCAGCAGTGGCGCACGAAAGTAGCAGTGGCATCCACGCAAGTATCTTGAATAGGTTCTGAGTTTGCCGTGGCCTACGGTTTTTCTGGTGATCCTGCGCAGCTCTTTGCAGCCGAAAAGCTGAAGCTTGTGTCATCACAGCGGTCGTGTACGCTTTTGACAAACGGGTTTGCCAGACAAAATGTTGGCAAGTTTTCACGCTGTAGTCTCGTTCGGGACACTTGAAACTCGTCTTGGAATCCGAAGGCGAGTGGCTGTTGCTGCAGCTGTTCGATGGCTTTGCATCCCAGTTGAGGCTCCAGTTCGTCAACGCGGCGAAGTGAGGCAGGCACGACCGCCTCGGTGTTGAGCTGTCGCGTGGTGCTTTCCGCCGAGATCGGGGTGCATAAGGCTTCCGAGCCGAAGGCGTAAGACTTTTCCAACGTAGAAGAGGCTGCAGCGGAGACTGTATCTGCGAGCAGTGTGTTGTGTCCTGCCTTCCGTCTCGCAAGCTGTTTTGCCCCTTTCAGACCGTACGTGCCGCCACGGCCGCCGCAATGCCCGCATTCGAACAAGATGCATGGATGAATTCAAACAGCAGCTCTCGGTTTGACCATTGCACACGGGTAGCTCGGAGGTTCGAGTCGGAAGGCCAACCACCGCCGCAACTGGTGAATTTCGCCACGCTGGACTGGCGCTAAACCCAGGGTCCTTGCCGCCAGCCGATTTGCTAAGACATCACAGTCAGCGTCAAGTGCCGGCCACAGCCCGTGCAGCGCTTTGCACATCAAACGACCGATAGGCCGCGTGACACCATCCTCAATGATCACTCTGCCTTACTTACATCGGGACGAAAGTGGTCAGCTCCTTCTACCACGCGCAGGTGGGTGTGAGAGCCTCGACAGATAGGCTCGACAGCTTGACGCACAGGCGGGAGGAGCCTGGGAAGCGATTGGCAGCGTCCATGGTTTCATGTCATTTCAACTCGCGACCCAAAGGAAGCTCATTTGCCATTTGGCCGAGTCTCGAGCAAGAGCAGTTAGCAGGATAAGGACAACTTTAACACTTCCACCATGCCGCTGACCCACCTGTCATCGCTCCAGCACCAGCACCTCGTGCTACCACCGCTGCGAACTCCTTCGCACCAGCTCGGCCAGCTGAACCACAACTTCCCACTGCAGCAGCGAACGCAACAGCAGTACTCTCCTTCGTACGCCCTGCAACAGCAGACGGCTATGCCGGTACCGGTGCCGGCCACGCCGATCGCCGCCACGACCGATCTAACGCTGTCCGGCCCGCTCCGCCGGGGCAAGTGGACACGAGCTGAGGAGGACTACGCCGCCGCCACCATTTCCTACTTCTGCGACGGCTTGTTGGCCATTCAGTACGGTACTACCTTGCGCGGATACTTGGCCCAGCAACTCCACTGCGATCCCATGCGGATCTCTAAAAAGCTATTACCTGGCTCAGTCTTTGCCGGCATCAAGATCAACCCCAAGATCGGCCGTCGAGCCTATTACCCGTGCGCACAGGACTCGCCTGCTGCTGCGCGATCTAAGGAGAACGCTGCTCACCACCTCACTAGTCTCCGTCAGGCTTTTATCCAGAGCATTGAGGAGGAGGAACAGGCACTTGAAGCTGCTACTCACGGCACCGGCAAGGATAGCCCCAGCCGTTCCACTAAGTCTGCAACCCATGCCAGCCCCAAGCCCGTGACCTCCATTAGCCGCAAACGCAGCTACGACGATATCGTGCGTGCTCAGCAACAGCAAGCCTATGCGTCGTCCGTGGAACTCACAGAGCCGCAGATCTCCTACCACTTCCAGCGCCAGACTCAGCCGGCGCTCTTCAACGCTCGGTATTCCGCGACAGCAAGTGCTGCTGCCGCTTCAACTTCGGCGACCACGCCGGTGATGTGCAAGCTACCCAAGCTGTCCGTCACAGACGACGTGTCTCGCCGTGCGTCCTACTCGACCCAGCAGAGAAGTGTGTCCCCTGTTACAGTAGCAACATCGACAGCAGTGCTTCCGCCACTTCGCGTTTCGTTGGTGCGAGCATCCATGTGTTAGGCCTGTGTGTTCTGTAAGTAGATAAGTTAGCGACACGAAGTAAGTGTATAAAGGTGCTCAAGGACCAAACGTAATGATAAACTCCTCAAACACAACCTTACACTCGCTTGCGTTTCGATCGCGCGTCTACAGGCACCAAAGTGTCTGCGGGAAGCGAGATTACAAGCGATTACCAGCCACCAGATCCACAGCAAGCAAGCCTCAAGTGCACGAGCGGTCTGCATCAACCGTGACGTGAAGAGAGAGTCTTGAATCAAGACCGCCCATTGCAGCTGCAGCAACAGACTGTTCCTGTACATGCACTTGCAGTCCTGTCATCAACTTCAATCCAAAAGGTTAGAACCGCCAGCGGACAACGAGCCACCGTCACCTGCGGATCGAAAGCTAAGACGTTAAAACAAAACGGAGGTGGCGTGCCGTGCCGTCAGCACAGGTGGTCTCCGTGCAAATGGGAGGAATGTTCGCACGTGCGCCGATATGAAATGTGTTGGAAGAAACGTAACGCTGTTTTGAGCAACGCTAACTCGGTCAAGTCGTGAGGATATCCTCGTGGACGAAGAGCTACCGACTATCTCGATGTAGTCAGCACGTTCTTGCACTTGATCCTCGAACGTTGACTTGACTCGCGTGAGACCATCTTGGGCCTTGCTAGTCGCCTGCTGAAGCTGGAAAACCAGGGATGGTCACACTCACACTGCCCTTGCCGCACGTGTCCTCCGAGTGAATATGCGGTGGACAGGCGATCCGCTGCGTCGGTACGTTGCGTGCGTCCTTCTGCCAGCACGTGAAGACCTGCGAGAACAAAGTGGCGTGCTTGGCGTCTCCGCCTTCACCGTGTGAGTGCTGGCACTTGAGCGCGGCATCGCCGAACGCCTCACGTAGTTTCTTGACGTCCACCTGTCCGCCGACATTGTCCTGTACGAGTTGCGGCGTCGGCGCTAGCGTCTCGTTGCGCTCGAGGTTGATGGCGTGCGTGAAGTAGTCGACCTGTTTGAGGCCCGAACAGGTGCCGTGGCGGGTCCATTCGTGCTTCCAGAAGTCCGCGTACTGCGGAGATGCCTCACTGAACTTGACATCGGGCCAGTACTGGTGCAAAGTGTCGATGCCGAGCTCTCTCTCGATTTTGTCGGCGTCAAACGCCTCGCCCGAGCAGAAACTAGGTGGCGCACTACCCGACAGCTCCGGCCAGAGCCCGTGGAGCGTCAGATGTGAGCGCCAGTAGCTCTGCGGCGCGCGGCAGCCAGGATACTGCTTCTCCTTGCCGAAACAGAAGGCTGGCTGCCAGCTCTGAGCCAGAATGTACATGTCGAAGGCGCCAGGCGGCGCAACTAGGGTCGAGACGGTCGTGTCGTACACCGAAACACTGCGGAGAGGGTCGGATACAGCGGAGGGCGTGACGACGCTCAAGAGGGACGTCGTCACAGCCATTGCACACAAGATAGAGGTCCCTGTCATGGATAATATACACAAACAAGAGCGAAGAAGAGCGAGGAAGAGCGAGGAAGAGCGTGCGGTCGGATCTGGACGAGCTATTGCAGGACTTGAAGCTATGAGGGAGGTACCAGTAGTATCAGACTCAGATACTCAACGGACAGTATGACTTCATTTAAGTACGTTTATACCCTCCTCAAACCGATCATTTCTCCTAAGTAACAGCAAAGTAAACGTACCGGTAAAGTACTAGTTATCTACTGGTACCTTTCCGGTATTTTGCTGCTGACGTTGGATCGACTCCAGTCGGTAACCAACGCAACATCATGAAGAAGAGCTCTTCGTTACGGCGTCTGGCGGCGACACTAGAGCAGCAGCTGAACGAAGACCAGCTGCAAGATGGAGAAGATTGGTTCGTAGTGTCCTCTGCGTGGTGGGCGCGTGTATTGGGGACGTCTCGGTGCCAAGAGAGCGACGAGAATGCAGGTCATACTGATGAGGACTCAGAAGACTCAGACAGCGCTTTGCCGCGTGGAAACAGTGATCTTATCGTTGAGAACGCCGTATTGTTGGACTTGGAACTCAGCAGTCGTAAACGTGAGGTCGCAGTGCTCAAACCCATGTTGGTACGGAGATTTTTTGGTTAAAAAGCACCCATTTGGAGGTTATTTGTTGACTTTTTGTTATATTTTTTACAGGTGGAGGGCAAGGACTATCGGCTGGTGAGTCAAAGGGTGTGGAATCAATTGTCGGACCATTTTAGCTTCGATTGGGAGATCTCGAGGCCTGTGGTGACTCGTGGAGCTAATAATCGGGTTGTGGAGGTTAATCCTGTCACTTTCGAGGTAATTTGGAGATTTTTTCGATGGAAAAGAAGACTCAAATGCTTATGATTACTGTTTTGTAGGTTTGGGGATGGCATACGGGTCTGGACGGGCCTGTGGAGGTGCTGGATGCCGAGCAGAAGCCTTTAGTACTTGCTGCCAGTGAGAATTGCTCGCTGAAAGAACTCCAGATCATGATCTGGAAGGCAGCGGCACTGGAACCACATTTTAAGGAAATGTTTCCTGACGTAACGGAAGAGAATGTCAACCTGGCTGTGCAGGTGTGCTATAGAATGGATGAGGACGCACCGTGGACCCCACTAAGAGACGCCGTGGTGAAGGAGGATCGAGGGAATAATGGCTTTACCAACGAAAATAATCCGGACATTCTAGTGGAGAGCACAACTGTGGGAGAACTGCAACTGGAGAAGAGGGATTACAAACCAGGCAAAGAAAAATTGCACCATTTACTCGTGGAAGGAAGGTTTGTGGCACAGCAGGGTACCGAACAAACAGACTGGAGACACCACAAGTTTTATAGTGAAGTTCAGGCCGAGGCATGGCGATTTACACTGGAAATAAACCAGTTGATTGATGCGAACGATACGGACAAGAAATGGTACGAGTCCCGCGTGATCGACCTGAATGACACTAAGGTGAAAGTCCATTATCGGGGATGGACAGCCAAGTGGGATGAATGGATAAATCGTACGTCCACCCGCCTTGCTCCTCTACACACGAAAGTCCGGAACTGGCGCAACTTTCAAATTGGAGACGAAGTTCTTGTGGGTAAGGCAATTCAAGGAAAAAATTTCCCTGAGTGGCGTGTGGCTCACATCTCCGATCTCCAGAGGGTGAGCAAAGATAACTCACTTCGGATCGAGCTCGATGTGGATGGAACGAAGCACTGGAAAGATGCACAAGATGAAATGCTGTGTCCTGTGGGGACACACAAGGCAGCTAACGTCTCGGCTGTCGTCGCGTCTTCAGTGTCCTCTTATTCTCCCGCATCATCTTACAACCGATACGAAAGGGAGTTCGAAGCTGGCAAAGGTCGTCCAGCATTTGAGGGTGTTGTGGGTCTCTCCAATTTGGGCAACACTTGCTTTATGAACAGCATGTTGCAGTGCTTGATCAACACTCCGCCTCTCAGGTCGTATTTCCTCCGGAAGGACCCTGAAACTGGCAAACCGTTCTTCACAAAGGAGATTAACCGAGATAACCCGCTGGGTATGAAAGGAATGGTGGCTGTTAACTTCGCGAGTCTGCTGCGTAACATGTGGAGCAACGAATTCAAAGTGGTCACTCCTACCAAATTAAAATCCGTGATTGGCCAGTACGCGCCTCAGTTTGCGGGGTACCAGCAGCAAGATAGTCAAGAACTGATGAATTTCTTGTTAGACGGCCTTCATGAGGACCTGAATCGCGTCAAACAGAAGCCGTATACTAAACCTGTTGAGGGAAATGGTCGTAGTGACGCAGAGGTGGCACAAGAGGAGTGGCAGCAGTACCTCCGTCGAAACGACAGTGTTATTGTGGACAATTTCATGGGACAACTTCGCAGTCATGTGACGTGTTCAAACCTAGATTGCGGCAATGAATCGATCACCTTTGACCCGTATATGAGCTTGTCAGTTCCGATCCCGAACGACGAGACGGTGACGATACAGGTCCAGCTCTTCTGGGCTAAAGGTGACATCCCGATGAAGTATGCGGTGAAACTCCCGAAGGACGGAACTCTGGTGGATGTGAAGCTAAAGCTCAGTGAGCTGTCAGGCATCCCTATCTCGCGCATTTTCTTCGTTGAGGTGTGGAACCACAAGATTCTCCGAGCGTATTTGGATAGAATGGCCATTGATCGCCTTCGCGACGGTGAGCTTCACGCGTACGAACTGGAGTTGCCGGTGACAGAATATTCCTTCTCGTCTCCTACTATCCGCCCTCCCGCTGCACCACGAAAGTTAGGCACGTTGCAATCTGATCCAGAACCCGTCAAACAAATGCACCTCGTGGAGCTGTTGCACCAAGCTCCTGTTGCTTCGCCAGTTGATGGGCGTGCAAATTCTGATGGGTATGATATGCTCGTGGAGGAAGGGTACGGTCCGAAGCAACGACGAGTTGAAGTGGAGCTTTTCAACACGCCGCTGCTAGTGTCAATCGACCGGAAATGGTCAAAGGCTGAAATTCACGCGAAGGTGTGGCAGGTTGTGCATCGACTCGTGGCTACAAAGGATTCTAGGACATCTTTTGGATGCGGTGAGGGCCAGCAATTGCCCTACCGACTCCATGTGACAGAACCCAACGGCGGAACGACGTTTATTAGTGATCTTCCGTGTGATGACGAACCTGTGGACGTATCTGACAAAACGAAAAGGCCATTCAGCTTTACGCTTGAGTGGAATCGCAACGGGTGCGTGTTCTATGGTTCAACGTAGTTGTAGAGCAATCATTCTAACTTGTTTTTCTCCATAGTTATCAACGGGGCTACGATGAAACTTCTGCGAAGCGTATCGAACTCCACGAGTCCATGAAAGACCTGAAAATCACGCCCAAGGCTGACACATTGACACTTTTCGATTGTTTGACCAAGTTCACCGAACGGGAGCAGCTGGGTGAAGCGAATACGTGGTACTGCCCCAAGTGCAAGAACCACGTGCGTGCATTTAAGAAGTTTGACCTCTTCTCACTCCCCAAGGTGCTAATTTTCCAGCTCAAGCGGTTCCGGTACGCGCAAAACGCATTCTACTTGAACCGTGACAAAATCTCGACGCTGGTAGATTTCCCCATCGAAGATCTGGATCTGTCGGCATTTTTAATCGGACCAGGAAACGGATCAGAGCCCGTCTATGATCTGTTCGCCGTATCCGAGCACTGGGGAGGCCTTGGTGGCGGACATTACACAGCTGTGGCCAAGAACCCCGTAAGCAAGCGCTGGTTTAACTTCAACGACAGCCATACCAGTACAACATCACCGGAGGCTGCCGTCTCACCGAAAGCATACGTGCTGTTCTACATCCGTCGCGACCAGGCATAAGACAGGCGCTCGCTGCATGTGGAAGTAGAAACATCGATCGGGCGAGGCCCCATTTGCTGTCGTCTCGCGTTCATTTGCGTAGATCTTGCTTCTGTTGGTGTCCAGCAGGGTTCAGGAACTACGGCGACTTCAAGGGAGCGAAGCGGTACTGGTATCCTGGATTGTTGGATGGATTTGGAGATACAGAAACCAAACGGACGTCTTCGGGAGGGAGTTGACGCAGCGTATCCAGCAGAACAGCGGTTGTCAAAATCTCGGCGGTGTTTTTCTGTGGAGAACGCTTGTGTTTTAAGGGTTGAAAGCCAGCTATTCCAGTGAACGGCAGCACTCGTCGCAAGCATGAAACTTCACTTTCGAGTCGAGATGGCGAGGATCTGGTACGTGTGCTTGGTTGAGTGGTGGGGCGTTCACGTGGAGAATTTAATCGAGACGATCTTTCACAATCGTCGGAGGTTGCTGGCCGTGCGAGTTCGTCTAAACGAGAGGTGACTGGGACTCCCGTTGCCGCTTCTTCTCGAACGAGGATCTGTGGAAAGATAATACTCTTATTCCTCGCGTGTTTTGTGAAGTTCTCAGCCACCACAGTATCATTGGCATCGACTGAGGTGCAAGTGAGAGATAACTCTCTCGAGCTGCCATCAGGATTAAACCGGTGTGCGAAGTCTTCCAGTCTCTGGTAGTGCTCTCCCATGAGAGCTCGTACGACGTCTTGCAAGGGGGAGAGGAAGGACGCGACAGTGTCTCTGCGAAGACAGAGCAACGAGCAAGTCTCCAGTGCCACAATTTCCCAAGGAGCAGGTGTCGTATGCCTTGCGAGCGCTCCTTCCTGTCCGAGAACGGCTGGCGCTTGGATGACGGCAACCACGGGCTTGCCGCGAGTCGCTGGCTTGGACACTTTGACGCTGCCTTGAACCAATAGGACGAGCACACTGATCTCCTCTCCTCGGCATATGATGTGCGAGCCTTCCCTTGCAGTGATGGAACTGGCAGCGTACGCGAGGTGGGTGATGATGTGTGAAGGCAGTGCGTGCATTCGAGGGATGGAAACAATAGCTTTCTCAGTGGCACGCATTACGACCTGTTTGTACGGCTTGATAGCACGTCGGTAGAGATCTCCAGGAACAACAGCGAGCTCTGCCCACGTGGTGGTGAACGTGACGCACGCGCTCGCAGTACGAAGTCCCAGCGGTTCAATCAGACTGATTTCTCCGAAGCACGAGCCTGGCATGAGTGTGCGGAAGAAACCTGTGCCATAGGCTGCCAAGGAGACGCACCCCGTGATAAGGACGTAGAAGCTGTCGCCCGTTTCTCCCTGACGGAAGACAAACTCTCCTGCACTCACGCGCATGTAGGCGCTGGTGCGTGCCAGTTCTTGGAATGTAGTGTCCGGGAGCCGAGCATCGGCGAAGTATTTGAGACTGGTCAGCCACTTCTTCAAGTGTCGAACATCCAGTGAAGACCTGTGCGCTGAAACCCGTTGTAATCGAGTCTGAACGCCATGCGCTTTCGCAAGTGCCAGAATGGACGCAACGTGGTCCGTACTGCTTGTTTGCAAGACGAGCGAGGCTGCCTTCTTGTCGCTCGGGGCCGGCTGCGAACAGGACGCTGATGGTTCGTCCCAAAACGTGACGTGTTGTCTCCAGACTCGACGATGAGTACGTTTTGCCTGCATCCGGTCAAGTGTTGTGAGATACGTGATGACATTGACAATCCGTTGGAAAACGATGCGTAGTGGTGGCAATCCAGCAGGGACCTCCACGACCTGGAACTCCTCTAAACGCGCTGTTGGACTCGGGAAACGGATGGTGCGGACGGTGGAGAACACATCGCCAATTCGACGAAAGTGAGGTGAGACGCGCATCACCACGACGCTTTTGTCCTGAAGACCGTAATCTTCCAACTCGTCGTCGCCTTGGAGTTGCTCACCGTCGAGAAACAGTCGTTGTTGTTCGAACGGTATGTCGAATTGGCGCTGGAGAGCTGCCTGCAAGCTCATCAGTGACTGTGACCGATGAACAGAGACCCGTTCCAGCTCAGACCGACCAGGAAGATGGAAATACACTTCGAAGCGGAGATCTCGCATGCGGATGCTGGACGGCTGATGCCAAAGAGGTGGAGGTTTGAACCTGGATGCGATCTTCCGTCGTTGAGCTGCACCAGCCATTGCAGCAACAGCAGCAGGCTGTGCTAGACGTGGAGAGAGCCCAACAGATATCATCTGAGATGACGACGAGCGTGGACGGCTTGGCGTCGTCATTGGGAGGAAGACAACAAAACCATTGAACGTTCAAGCACTGATGTACGCTTTGAGGACGTATTTATAGTGGAATCCAACGGCATTCGAAGAAGACAAATGTCTGATAGTCGAGTGCTAGGAAGAAACAAGAAGTTCATTACCATTTGCATGCTTCTCTAAAAGAGAATTTCATTTTCTCCATTTAGCTTCAGCGTTGGTTTTACGGTATTTATACTAGCTGAGACCCACGCGGCGCTGTGCTACTCGCCATTCTCTATTCAAATTGCTTGCAAATGTCCAGCACAGCCGAGAGCTTTGGTGTCCGACTCAAACGGAAGGTGCTTAGTACCGAGACCAAACTTTTCGAATGGAGACCGTGCAGTTGCACCGTTGTGGCTCGTGATGGGAAACTACTGCTAGAACTTCAGACACCACGAGATGAAGATAACACGGACGAGAGTAATATGGAGAGTATCACTATCGACTTGGCCACGCAGTTGCTGAATGTCGTCCCCAAGAAGAACAAAGCGAGATGCGACCTCGAGTTCTACGCACCAGTATCGACTATGAGTAGAGATGTGCTGAAAGAAGAACTCATGGCTCCATCGGCAGCTCATTGTCAGCAGTGGATAACTCAGGTTCGACGTGTCCAGCAACAAGCTCTTCAGCAACGCAGACCAACGTCCAGCACATCCACAAGATCAGGGGCTTCTCCTGTTGTGCCACTGCCTTCTCCTCTCAGCTATGCTGAGATTTCGGGTAGTAGAGTTACGGTTGCTCCATCTTCCGTCACTAGAGAAGCGTCTCCTTTAAGACGGCAGGTCTCACGACAAATGTCGGAATCCGAGCTCGCTCAACCGGAATTCGTATCTTCTCCAGAGCGACAAAGCTCACTGAGATCCGAAAGTTTATCGAAATTTCCCTCGTGCCAAGTCCGAGGTGAACAATTAGCTGTGAACAACACTCTGGATCACACTGTCGATTCCTCAAGCGGGTCACCTGCACCTGCGTTTGAGTTAGACACACGAGCGTCAATTTCATCCATTTCGTCCGTCGTAAGTGCAGTCCCATCGTGGCGAAGAAATCAAGTTTCAAGTCCTCAATACTCGTCTTCTTCTGACAGTGACGTGCCACATTCTCCACATCGTTCTCGTCGAGGCAGACCTACACATGCGAGAGAATTTGAGGTTAAAGACTTGGCCAGTGAAGACGAACACGAACCTGCACGATATCGACGGAGATTTAGAGCTTCTGAAGTGAGACACACGAGCTCACAAGGGGTCAAACTTACCTCTTCTTCGTTATCCTCACGAAGTTCGATTCCGTATCGAGTATCCAGTCGAACTCATCGGAATTCTACAGTATATGAAGAAGGGGAATCTTCACAAGCTGAGCTCCACATTCTTCAGCGTGTCGAGGCTGCACTGCGCGCTCTTGAGCTCGAGAACGCCCAAGCCAAAGCTCGTGAGCGAGAGCTCGTCCAGGAGCTCCAAACGCTGCGTGATGCTGCGCGAGTAACAGCAGCAGAGCGTAAACACATTGAGCATGAGTTCCGCCACGCGCGACGAGAAGTTGACTCGTGGAGACGTGCAGCCCAAGGTGCAGAGGCAGCAGCGGCTCAACTGCAGGAGCAACTGGGTATTGCGCGCGAAGAAAACCAGCTACTAGCAGGTGAAAAGCTGCGCCTTAAACGGCAAAACAATGAACTGCTCACACAGGTTCATCGACTTGACTCCCTCGTCTACGGACGCTTCTAGGGTAAAAGTTCTGTCTTGACAACACATAGACTATCGTCAGTTCATTAAGAAGAAAATACATAATACCGTACAGTGATAGCAATTCCAAGCCGAGGAATCATCCAGCGATTAATTGTTGAAATTTGAAGATCTGCAATACTTGGCAGCTAAAAGCCACTACCGGAACCACTCCAGTTCCGCTCTTCGTATCTGTGGGCGAAATCCGCGGTTGATGGCGCAGCCTTCGCTGCAGTTTTATCGTTCTTTGAGCCAGTATCCTTAGGAGCGGACAAGCGCTTCGTTGTGGTCCTCCTCACGTACTGTTGATCAGTACCTTTGCTTCTCGAAGACGTCTTCTTCAGCTTCACAGGCTCCTTGCCATCTACTTCCTTCCGTAGTTGCCTCTCCTTTTCCAGTTTATCTTCAGCAGCAGTGGCAGCTACCATCACTTTTGCAGCTTCAGCTACTGGAGTCGTGACGGTGCCATCTTTCGCCATCTCTTCTGGGTTTTCCCAAATCCACGAGAGCCAACTCGGGGTAACTGCGTACATGAACGTCCCCCAGATCGCATCTCCACTCTGAGCTTGCACCGTTTGGTCCGCTACAACACCACTCACGAACTCCTTTGCATGATTCTGAATGTCTCGACGACTTAGCACATCATGAACCGAGTCCCCAAGCGTTTTACCCACATTCTGCTTCACTGCGTCTTGCAAGAAAGTGTGAGCCAGTAACTGCGTCAAATTGGCTCGTGTCTTGTCATCGCGCATGATCTGCTCCAGTAGTAACAGCAGAGACTCCTTAGCTCGAGGATCCACCACTGTGGACCGCAATAAGTCGACAAGTTGACGCAGAGTTTTGGGGTCTTCCATCAACGCCGCAACTGTGTGTTTTGTCAACTCTGCCACTTGAGTCCGGGTCAATGGGTCGTTCAATGTATGAATCACTAATGCCCGTAGTGCTTCACGGGTCGACTCCATCACTACAAGCTGTACAAAATCATAAAAATATTAGAATTTCTTTATAATTGCAAGGTTTTTTTTTCAAAATACTTATTACCCTTTGTAGGAATCTGGAGGCTTGATCCAGCACTTTGGGGTCATTCAACACCGTCTGGACAATCTGTGACGCCAGCTCTCGTGTATTATCACGCAGCGTTTCATCCTGTAGCGAGCGAGAGGCGACTTCAGCCGTGTGTTTGCTCATACCGAGCTTAAGCTCCGGTCCGAAGGCTACGAGCCCCACGCCAGCCAGAACGAAAGATCCTACCCACCACCACACACGTTGGCTGCGCATGAGGCGCCGAACCATCTCTGGTTCGCTCATATTGACCGTAGACGGAATTTCGGAAGGTTTATTCGAGCTGTAGCATCGCCTACGCAAGCTTAGAGACTGCGATTTCCACGGATGAGGTAGATAACGATCTGGGGAAGCTATTGAGCCCTTCAGTTGCGGTGATAGAGCTTTCAATCGACCGCTAGACATCGCGACGCGCATCATCCCCAGCCTCATCTTGACGTGTTGTGGATTCTCAATGTGAGGCTGAAGTGACCTCTGGTGTCCGAATTAAAGTGCGACATAAAACAGATGACAAACGACAACAAGTTCAATAGTTCAAAACATAGGACGTTTGAAGCCGGACAAAGGGGTTGCTAAAATGTATCTATATGCATTGAGCTCTACATTGAGCAATATGCAACGCAACACTTGCGCTTTGTTCGAAATCCATTCCATTGCACACGCACTATCCACCCTCTCAAATCACTTCAGGTAAACGCACCGCCAATGCCTACCGCAGCGACGCTTGAAGCTCCCGTCGCAGTGGCGCTGTGTCTTCCTTGCTCTGCCTAATGTTTGCTGGCCATCGCACAAAAGTTGTCTTTTTCTGTTTCGCTTCGTTTCGATGCCTCGTTGTCTCGATCTCCTCAGCCTCGCGCTCGTTAATAAACACGCACCACTTCTAAGCCACCAGACACCCCCGCGCGCTTGCCGCAAGCCTTCAACTGCGCTTCGCTCGGTCGTACGGGTTACTTGTTATCATGAGTGCTTCATCGCGTCGCGTCGACTTGACCGTCATCCCTGTATAGTTTAAAAAGTCTGGCACTGGTACTTCCAGATCACGGCAAAGCAATCTCCGCTACCAGTTGCGAAGTAGGGAGACGCTGGAGACGATGCCACACTTATCACCGAATTCCGGTAGCCTGTCAAGGTCAGTACGGAGCGAGAAGAACGAGGGTCCCAGAACACCACCGATCGGTCCTTAGAACCGGACATCAACCACCTGCAAACATCGAAATTTAGTTAGTAACGAGCTTGACTCTAAATAAAAGCAGACTTGCTGAGTGAACGAACCTTCCATCAGGAGTGTATGCAACCGATAGAACGAAGTCCTTGTGGCCCTGGAAAAGCATGCGCGGCCGTGTCGTCGTGCGGCCCTGAGCACACACGTCCCACAACATGATGTTGCGGTCAAGCGAGCCAGAAATCACGTTCTTGCCATCGGGCGAGAAAGCGATCGAGTACACCGAGTCACTGTGGCCCTCCAACCGGTCCAGTAGCTGTGCCGTCTCCGTGTCCCAAATTCGTACAACCTTGTCAAGTGACGCAGCAGCAAGAAGACGACCATCCGGCGATAGTGCCACGGACGTGACACCATCAGACGGACCACCACTCTCGTTGCCGAAAATTTTTTTGCACTGACCGTTGCGAGCATCCCAAAGACGGACCTTGCGATCACCGGAACCAGACACGATCAGGTCATTTACGTAATCCAGGGAGTAAATTTCAGATTCATGGCCAGTCATAGCGGGGCCTTCCTCGTTCGAAGCAATATCCCACACACGGATGGTATTCTGTGGCATACCAGCAACCAACTTTGTGCAATCCGGCGAGAAACAAACAGCGCGAACATATGCATCGTCAGCCTCATTAGCTGGAGCGTTAGCCTGAGAAGTTGGAGTCTGTCCAGATCCAGCAGGGCGAGACACCAAAAACTTGCGGTCACCAGTTTTAACATCGAAAACTTGTGCGGTTTTGTGGCAACCCGAAGCCATCATCGTGCCGTCCGAGGAGAAACGCACGCAGCACACAACACTCTGGTGGTCCATTGACTGGTGCATCTCAGCAGCAGGGCGTTCCGATTCCTGGTACGACATGCTTGTCTTCGAAGAATACACACAACTCCAGTTCAGACGACTCGCCTTGGTGTTCGAGCTTTTCTGGGTTGTGTTGTTACCCGAAGCGGCTGACAGTGTCGTCGTTGCGCTCGCCGATGGGCGACTAGACTCCACATTTTCTCCCTCAGTCTTCGTAGTGTTCGAAGCTCCGCTCTGGGACTGGTTGGTACTTGAGGCGCTAGGACTTGAGTTCGTACTGGTCGATCCCTGCTCACGGTTCATTTTGGACACCTGCGGAAGCATTCCAGTAGAAGTGGGGGCACTTCCACCAGCCGAACTAACAGAAGGAAGTGTACCCTTGCCATTCGCGTTCAGACTAGGGATACTAGGCTCGGAACCATTCAGCTTGGATTTCTTCAGAGCCGGGGGTGAGCTGGCTGCGCGATCCTTGCCGTTCACTTCACTGTTAATGCTGGGCATGCGTCGCGAAGACGGAGTCGTGTTAGCGTTGTTCGTCTCCAGCGGACTGAGCTGCGGCGGAGGGTTGTTGTTGCCTCCCTGAGGGGGAGGCGGAAGCTGAGGGGGCTGCTGGCCAAGCTGTTGCAGACTGCGCGACGCCGGCTGCACAGGAACCACACGAACAGGGGAGCTGCCACTTCCACGCTGGCTGTTGGCTGTTCCTGCTCGACCCGATGACGTAGCAGCCGCCACAAGGTTAGACATGAGCGAGGACGAATCTTCCTGCATGCCGCCGCTGGTAGGCGGAGCACGCGAGCGCTTGTTGGGCAACTTTGCAGCTACAGGCTGTTGAGGAGGGGCTTGCTGCGGCACTTGACCCGTCTCCAGTTGTCTGCGCATGCGCAGCATATCCTCTTCGTATTGCTGGCGGATACGGCGGTGGTTGGCCTCCAGCGCCTTGAGAGACTGCTGGATCTGGTCCATTTCCACGACCTGCGACTGGATCTTGCGCTCCATCTCGAGCTGCTCCATCTTGGCCATGTTTAGCTGCTGGATTGCAGCCTCGTACTCGGCCTTGACCTGGTCCAACATTTCGCCTACACGGCTAGTGGCAGCTGTGGCCAGCTGTGGCGGGGCGCCAGGGTTCCCAGACGATGGACCGCGGAGTTGCTGCGGCTGCTGCTGCTGCGGAGGCGGCACTCCTGCGTTTGGGTTGCCGCCACGGCCACGGGTCGGGCCAGGGGCAGACGACGTGTACATGGCTACCTGTTTAGAGTATGTTCTAATAGGAGGAAGGGAGGCATTCGATGTATTAGCAAAATAGGAATGATGGTCATGACTGGTGCGGAAGCCACGGACCTGAGTCAACACAATGGACGGAGATCGGTCTCCTGTAGCTCGTAGAGAAGACGAGGAGGGTGTAGAACGTCTCGGTGGTCGCGTTCTCCCTCGGTTGACGTGTGCCCTTGGGCCGAGCGACTGCTTCTTTCCCTCTGGAGGTGGCTTTACGAGTGCCGAGTGCGGAATTAGTTCGCGAAAAGGGGGGAGGGCGGGAGCGAGAGGGGGCTGCGTGGATGGGGGACACCACAAGATGAAGTCGATATCGAATTCGAAAGGGATCATCACAGAGACGGGGCAGAAGAGAGTTCACCAACGAAAACCCAAGCAAGTAGTGTGGATGGCCAGTTTAATGCAACGACAAGATCACTGACAACTTGGCAACATGTGGGCTGGCGAATCATTCCTGGCTGTTTGCAGTGGTTATGATCGACATGTCATTTGTCCCATTGGAAAACGGTATGGCAACGTCTATTGCAGCTTTTTAGGTGGGGCCATGTGGCCCTCCAATCGATCACTGCCGGCGTTTGAGACCGACGCGTGTCGAGATGTCGTCGCAATGTCCACATTCAAACAACATTACATGGCTACAGTGACCTGGTGTGCCTTACACCATCAAACAACGTTACTCACAACCGAACAACATAGGGCCAGTCGCCTTGTCTTGCACTCAGTATGCCCTTGGCGTCCTGACCCTCCGAGCTGCACATTTCCCACTTTGGGCAGGAAGCGCCACCTTCGTCTACCTCTTTGTCGATTATGGTGCGGTCGCTGCCACTGCGCAGTGGCTTCTTCAAGACGCCGGAGCTCTCCGATGCAGACCAGACCGAGTTGCTGGTTTGGGGCCGCTCGCTTGTGCCCGATCTCGTGCGTCAGCCCGAAGTGGAGTGGACGATGATACACGAACGCAAGGGCGTGCAGCTTTGCGAAGACCGACAGAAAGGAGGCCTCACGTACTCTATCCGCGCTGTGGCCACGGTACGTGCGTCACTGGACGATGTCATGGACATTTTCCTGGCGCAAAACACGGTGGACTATCGGTCGCTGATGCAGCTCCAGTTGCGGGAGTTCTTCGCAGACGCAGCTGTACTCTTCCACAAGGAGCAGAATGAGTCGGAAGCTTTGAGTATTAAGTGGACGGCAGCACGTACGAAGAAGAGTGTCAGTCTCGGAGGACAAGTGGGTGTTGACTTTTGCTTCCTTGAGTACGCGGGTGTCATTTCGGCGGAGCAGGTGGACGGACGTGCGCTTAACGGCTCCTCGTCTTCCAGTAAGGCTGCACCTGTGGGCGTGTGTCTATATGAATCGATTGACCAGGCCGAATGTCCGTCGCTCTACGACTCGCACAAGCTCGAACGTGCCAGTGTGTCCAAGTGCGGCTTCATTTTCCGTCCTGTGGAGGAAGGCGTGGTCGAAGCTACGTTCGTCTGCAGCATCCGACAGCCGCCTGGAGCACGTAGTAAGCGCCGTTGGAACCGCGCACTGCTGGCTCATTGGGCTGAGTCGGTCGCAGGCATTGAAGAGGCAATCAGTCGTCGACGTATCTCCAAGGAACTCACGAAACGTCGAGTGCCCACTTGGGTGAACGACAAGGACCGCGCGTGTTGTCACTTGTGTCTTAAGACGTTCACCAATACTCGACGCAAGCATCACTGTCGCGCGTGTGGAGAGATCATTTGCCGGGCCTGTTCCGTATACAAGAGTGTGGATTTGCAGTCTGTTGGGCTGACAACACTGAGAGTGTGTAAAGCTTGTATGGACGGCACTTCTACTACTGCAGCCGACCGAGAGAAGGAAGAGGAGAACCTGAAGGCTGTTGCAGCTGTGGCTGTCGTAGCTAATGGAGCTACTACTGACGGTGTAGCGTTGCCTGAAGGTGTGGACAACAGCATTCTTAGAGATGCAGTGGAAGAATACGCTTTGGCTCTTCCTGGTGCTCAGGTGTCGACTGTACCGGACCTTGTGGGTATTGCCTGGCTGCAACAGCTTGCAACTCGAGACCAAGAGAGCAAGGCCATGGTGAATGCCTTGATGGAGCGACTACGTATAGATACTCAGCAGAAGGACGCGAGCGGAACTTCCGAGGAGCAGGTGGACATCTACGATACGCTTTGTGATTTGGCAGCTCAGACGCTGGCCTGCAAGTACGCCGTTGTGAGTCTCGTAGACGAGAATCGCCAGTGGTTCAAGAGTGCGGTGAACGTCAAGGAGTCCGAAGTGCCGCGTGACTTCAGCTTTTGCGAGTACCCCGTGCGCGACCAGCGACCGCTTGTGGTAATGGACACACTACGCGACCCGCGCTTCAAGACAAACCCGTTCGTGACAGGCCCTCTAGGTGTGCGTTTCTTGGCTGGAGCTCCGCTTTTCACAGTGGACAACGAGTGTGTTGGTGCTGTGTGCGTGCTGGACACGGCACCTCGCGAGTCTTTGCAGGAATCCCAGATTGCTACGATGCAAAACTTGGCACATTTGGCCATGGTCATGGTGCAGGAGCGACGAGAAGCTCAGAGCAAGGTGGCTCGCGCCATGGCGTCCTCTCAGCTTGTACCAGCACGTCAGAACGGTGGCCCTATCGCCAACAACGCCGGATCCTCGGACCTCGTGCCACTCAGCAGCTACTCGGAGACTTCCATGGTCGTACAAGGTCGCGAACGACCTAAGGAGGACCCTGTGCTCAAGGAACAAATGATTCAGTTACTGCACAAGGCATCTCAAGTGCGCGACCAAGTGAATCAGCAGACACACAAGCAACAGGCTGGACTCCAGAGCTCTGCGGAGTAGACCGCACTTACCAATGCAGCACACATCATCACATTACGCCCCGCCTTCATTTGGATGGCGCGACGTACACTTAGGAGTACTTCAGGAGGAGAAAAATGCATGCAATCCGCTCAAATGACACAAACACAAGACAGATGAAGTTCCACAGCACGGTTAGACCGTCGTCGCGAAGAAAGAAGTGATCGACCAGGAGGCTGCCGCTGGTGTTTTGTCGAGCCAAAAAGACCTCCAAGTTGGCGATAGAAGCCGAACTCAAGACGTGATTACTGTAGCTGTAGAGCTGAAAGCTGAAGAGGGTGAACTGCGTGAATGCAGTGTGTTAGTAGACGTCAGTACATGGAGTGATGCCAACTGTGGCTTTAACATGAGAAAAATGCAGTGATTTCTTAGAGTAAGCTTACCTTCTAAGTGCCTTTCAAGAACCTGCCAACTGCACAACAACCAGCTCAGCAAACTCAGTCCTAGAACAGGCTCAACAGTTTACTTGTCCAATGGGCGGTTGAATCCTCCTCTGCGGTTCATGTACTGCCTGTACTCTCGCTTATTCTCGCGTCTTGCCGTGCCTACAGCTGCACCTTTGCTATTCTCCTCCACTGGTTTCCCCTTGGTGGAGTCAAAGCCTCCGATACCAAGCAACAGCTTCATTTGCTCCTCTTCGCTTAAGTGCGAAAGTGACTGGTTCTCTTCTGGTGCCTCTTGCTTGGGTTCTTCCTTGGTTTTACGTGGCACAGAACGCGACACAGAGCGACGTCGACGTACTGGAGACCTGCTCTTGGACCTGCTACGGCTGTAAGAGCGTCGACGGCGACGTCTCTCAGGGCTTCGACTGCGGCTTCGTCCTCGGCTTCTACTGCGGCTCCTGCGGCTTCTACGACGCCCACGAGACGGAGAACGAGAGCGCGAACGAGATGAAGACACAGACCGACGGTGGCGGCTGTTGTCACGGCGCCGACGCCCTAAACTGTCTAGAGAGGAGCTACGGCTTTGACCCCGCATTTTTAATGTTATACTGAGATAAAAAAAGTAAATGTAATTGTAAGTTTTTTATGAAAGTTATTGTGACTTCAACGTCTTGAGTTGCCTTTACCACGTTGATTGACTGCCGCTTGCCGCTTGCCACCACGTTTCGATAGCCTTGCAGCATATGCAACTTTAGCGTCTGCTCGTCGTTGAGCTTCATCTGCACGATGTTGCCGTTCGAGTTCAATTCGGAGCTCCTCGCTTACGAACCAGTGCATCCATTCGTCTTCGTACTTCATCATCATCTTCTCGTCCACTTCTCGTTCTAGTTCCAACCTTCTTCTCTCCTTTTCAAGAGCAATTTCCCTCTCGATATTTCGTTGTGTCTTTTCTTCCATTTCCATCTGTAGGTTAGCACGAATTTCACGTTTGAAATCCCGAGCTCGAGCCAGGAAAACTTGACTACGAACACGGATCTCTTCATATGGAGCGCGTTCTTTCTTGCGTTCAGCTAATAGTTCTTCTTCATGCAGTTTACAGTCAAGTCGGAAACGTTCAGCAGGTGGTAAACGTTTTGTGTGTTGATTCCCGCTTTTTTTCTTCTTTGCAGCAGCAGCAAGAGCTTCAGCTTGGATATCAAATACTTCCGGTCTCCTTGCCAGGCCTGACACAGCTTCAATATCAAAAGCACGGAGTAAAGTTGCATCATCAACATTGTAACCAGCTTGCTCAGCTTCCCAAGCGCGATGGTATTCCCCTGCTAGCGTTGCAACACTGGTATTATCGTGTTGAATTGGATAATTAGATAATACGTGCTGGATATCTGCAATTGCCGATGGTAACTGTCCGAGGCTTCGATAAGCTTCAGCTCGATTCAAGAAGAGCTGGATACTGGCTTCAGGGATAGTCAAAACATGCTGCGATTCATCAACGAGATGTTCTTCCTGATTGTCCACATTAATTTCTGGAAGTGGGGCATGGACACGTTTTAGAGCTTCTGTCAAACTGCGGATCGCATCGGGATATTGCTGCAATGCCATGTGAGTGAGCCCTTTGAGGTGGTGCGCTGTAGTGATTTCGATACAGTTTGACTCAATTGCCTGTTGAAGGTCTTTCAGAGCTCCTTGAGCGGCAATGTGGTACTTTTGTCTTGTTTCAGCGCGCTTTTGCACCATCTTGGAATACGATTCTTTCGCGGAATCTTCTGGTTGGACTTCATTCTTGTCTGGAAGATTGTGTATGGGAGATTCCGGCCGTTCCTCGTGTAATTTATTGTGTCTTACCTTCAGTCGAAGTTCACGGGTGTGAATCAACTCATTTCCGTGCACTTCCTGTTCATACGCGCTTATTTCAGCCGATGTATCATCAATCACTTGCCTTGCTTGTTTAAGCTACAAAAGAAAATAAGTATACAACGGTCAGAAAGAGAAACTAACTACGAATTGGACTACTTTTGAAGTACAATTTACCTGCATAAAGCGACAAAGTCCTCGTTTGTAGTGCAGTTGCGGATTATCACGCTTTTGATCCACGTACGAAAGTGCTTTCACTTCAGAAATTAGTTGCGATAATAATTTTTCCGCATTTTCAAATTCTCCAGTATCAACATATTTCATCGCAAGTGCTAAACGATTTCGACGATCTTGTTGCAGTTTATTCTGTTGATCGGCGAACGGGTTGTTGGAAAAATCACAATAGCATTTGAAAATTGCTGGAGGAGGTGCAACCAGCAAGTTATCATTTGCATAAAGTGATTGCAACTCCGTTAATTCCATCAGTGAAGTTGGTAAAGAGCAAAGGCGATTGAATGACACGTTAAACTTTGCCAAATGTGTCAAATTACCCAATCGTAGTGGTAATTTTTGAAGTTGGTTGTGATCACAGTGCAATTCTCTTAGACGAGGGAGCTGGGTAAGCTCATCTGGCAGCTCCTGAAGGTTGTTCGTGCTAATATCCAAGATTTCCAGTCTTCGGAGATGAGCAATTTCAGTGGGAAGAACTCGTAAGGAATTATTTGAGAGATCCAAATTTTGCAAATGACTACAGTATAACAATACTGCTAATGGAACTTGCGTTAGGTAATTTCCAGCTAGGTCCAACTCCAGAAGAGTATCTTGCATGGCAGCATGTCCAATGAGTAATGCAAACTCCTGTAAGGAATTTTGACGAAGTCGTAGGGTTTCAACAGGTGAATTTTTCAGGAAATCCAAACTCTCAAACGTGACAATTCCACATGACGATGCCGAGAAGAATTTAATACTTGAAAGATGTCGGAAAAACTCCTCCAAGTTAATCAGCTTTGGGTTATTGTCGAGATCGAGATGACAGAGCTGACTCAAAGCACCAAATTCCTTTGGTAATAGTCTCAATTGATTGGAAAAAAGTTGCAGATTCTCGAGTTTGTGCAGTGCTCCAATACTTTCTGGAAGTGTTAGAAGACGGTTATGCGCCAGATCCAGCCCCTGTAAATCCACGAGGTTGCCTATAGCCTCCGGTAGTGAACGCACAGCATTGTGATGTAGTACCAGTCGTTGAAGAGAAACTAACGCGGGGATTTCATCGCTAAGTGACACAAGTTGGTTGTTCGACAAGTCCAATAACGTGAGTTCCGTGCATTTTTCAATGGATTTCGGGACTTCAGCGAGTCGATTGTTGTTCAAAAGCAGCACTTGCAGTCCAACAAGAAGTCCAATACCAACTTGCCACTCTCGCGTCTCTCGAAGAAGCTTCAAGTCTCCTTCCACGTACGGTAACTCCTTAAGTCGATTATGTGAGAGATCCAAATAGCGAATGTCCCGCAGTTTCCAAATCTTTGGAGAAAAAGTCTGGATGAGATTATGGGACGCTCGAATTGACGTAAGGCTTGTCGTCGTTTGAAGACAGGACGGTAGACGAGTGAGTTGATTGTGACTCACATCAAGTTCCTCAAGGTGGATTAAATCCTGAATCCCGGAAGGAATTCGACTCAAACAATTACGAGAAAGCACGAGCTTCGTCAAGAACGACAGATTCCAGATGCGAGAAGACAGTTTCCACGCTTCAAGGCCGCTCATATCCAGTGCTCGAATCTTTTCTTCGGCGTCTTCAGCCTCGTCAACAATCTTTTGTGCCTTTGAACGAGGATATTTCCTTTGCATTTTTCTTTTAGTCGCTTCGTCCAGTTCCACCTCCTGGGCTTCATTTTCAGCCATTTCCGCCTCAATTTCCTCGTCTTCCGCGTCTTCTGCTTCCTGTTGAAACTGTTCAAAATCGTCATCTTCACTGTCTTCTTCTTCGTTCCCACCATCATCGGAAATTCCTAGCGAGTTAAAGAGCGCAGGCTTCGTCCATGAAGAAGTGTTGGAGTCTAGGTGCGTGTATAGGATCCTCCCTGAATCTGAGTCTATAGTACATTGGTACTGAGCTTTGACTAGCCGACGAGTTCGTTTACGCTCTTTCCCACCTCGAAGCATGGACTGCAACCGGACAACAGCAAAAGTCAAGTAAGAGAGATCAATTTCTGCATCAGTGTCTTCGGGTAGTGTCCACGAGGTCTCTCCAGTGTGAATATTGTAGTAGTAAATAGTCTGCGAAGCTTCATCGAAACTTTGCTGCCACACATTCTCCGTTGCAGCTTCAGATGTCGCCTCCCCTGGCAATGTCCAAGAGGTTTCGCCCGTCCTAGATAACATGAAAGATTGGATGAGATCTTAGATCCTAGATTTCTGAGGATTCTGGATAGGAAAAGATGATACGCACTGTCGATTAAAGTAGTAGGCACGACCAGAAGTCTCATCGTAGGCTTCTTCCCACAAAGAACTCATGGTTCTCGAACGAAACTACTGGTAAAAAGTTAGGATACGACCGTTTCTTCAACAAAAGTTATTTTTTTTCTATGAAGAAAGATAACATTTTCCTCACCGAAAAGAGGAGAATGCTGTTGTTTTTCGTCTTCTCGTCGTGTTGCTCACGATTTGCACATCTAAACATAATCCTACATGTAGCTCGTCAACATCCCCAGGCTTCACATTGGCCGTGTTCCACCCCGTCCCAACCCAATTTGCTCTTCCTCGATGGTGTGCCGTTCCGTTCTCTCCCTAGTTTTTACTGGTGAGTCCAAGCAACTGCATTGGCAAAGATGTGGACCAGATTCCATGGCCAGGGATGCGTCTTGCATTCTGTACAGCCAAAGGTTTTGAGTCCAAGATCGACTGAGGATTCCAGAGCCTTCAAGTTCAATTCAAGGACAACAATCTTGATGGCAACACGAAGAAAAATGGAAATGCTTTGACGTTTACTCGCGGATTACAATTCCAACTTGGCAGTGAATTGATGTAAAACACGGCTCTAATTTGCTGAGACACAAGTGCACTTGAGCTTACGATCGGAGATCTCTTGGGTGGCTCTCACCGTTCTCCCTTCACTTCCGAAAAAGAGGCGAGAAGATGAAGTTCACGTTGCCGAAAAATGCCATTCCGGTTGTGGAATTAACCCCCGATCAACAAGCTGCGTTCATCGAGGAAGCCGACACCGTCGTAAAGGAAATTATAACAGCGAATGAAGTTTTCGTCTCGGAGGGGGGCGCACTCAACGCTGAACATTGGAAACTGGTTCGGTCCAAAGAGGGGATACAAGTTTATCGTCAACGGAAAAAATCGATCAATCAACGGGGAACGGAGTCAAACTCCCCCGTCATTCAAAGCCCTTCATGGTCCAAATCTCACGCGTATTCAAGGTATCACACTGAAAGTAGCAGCGACGTGGAACTTGCCAATAGACAGACCGTTTTGTCTACTTCGTCGGGTATGGCGGAGGACAGTATCATGGAGAAAATGCGGCCGCATGGGGTCTCTCTCATGGCCCTGCACGGAACAATGGATGGATCTTTGGACGACTGCATGTTTGGCTGTTTTGCACCTAACGATGAAGCTTGGAAGTTGCGAAGTTCCCACATTAACGATCGACTCGATGATGCTCGGATTCTCGCGTCAATTAGGGGCCCCAGTCAGAATGATCCTTGTCGTTTTTTGGGTCTCAAATGGTTCGCGAAGGAGATGCCAGCAGTACTGACCGGAATCGTGAACCAACGCGATTTCCTCATCATAGAGTCTTCAGGTTTCACACAGGACTCAAACGGCGAGAGAATTGGATACTTTTTGATGCACTCGGTCACTTTGAGAGCTGTTCCGGAGTTTTCGCATTTAGATATTGTCCGTGGCGTCATGAGCTTCTGTTACCTGTTTCGTCAAGGTAAACCTGGCAAAGTGGACACTTTTTGTCGTGGTTTCTTCGACTCCCGTGGTGAATTACCTGGTCGAATGTCCGTGTCACTTGCTGCAGACGCTGCGATCTGCTGTTCGAATGTGGTGGACTACGGATACATCCGGAAATTACGGTGGTTAATGCAGAACGCGAGTAAAACTCGCAACCAAGACGACAACCGAGCTTATCGCTGTCAATCTTGTGACAAAAGTTTCCCCAAGTTTTCGCTCAGTTTGTCTTCGTGCGGTTCAGCCTCGGCATGCCAAATCTGCCACAAAGTGGTGTGTTCCAAGTGCTACGTGGTTAAGAAAATAACCATGCATGTGTCGGACACTGGTTCAATCCAACAGTGTTCTCTAAGCTTTTGTCTGAGCTGCTTGGTTCGAGCAAAGAAACTTTCGAGTTGGGATTTGGCTTTGAGGAATCTTGAAGCTTCTTCGAGATCATCAGGTTCGTCATCGTCTTCAACGCCACCGATAGCTCCCGATTTCCATTTAAAACGAGGGAACAGAGCCTATTCGTTGCATGCAGGCACTCGGGCGTATCAACGGAGAGAAATGACCTTCCGCCATGAGATTCCATCAGAACTCAACAGATCAACTAGTGACCAGACGAATGCGGTTGCTAACGAGAGATTTCGCTCATGGTCTCCACGATCTACAGGCCCAAACAGCACGCGTGGCGTAAGATTCGCATGAATTAACTTTTGGAAGTACCAAGTAATAAAAACTATGACCCTAGGCCACCGGCACTGCTCCAGCTATTTTATGGTCTTCAGCGCTTGCATGATACCAGGTACATGATCGTAACTCCGACAATGTGCCGTGTTCGGGATCCATGTACCAACGTAATAGTAACATATTGAATGTGCGGAGGATCTTTCTCGGTACTAAACGTGCTGCCAATAGGAGAAGGACGGAGGAGGCCTGGTAAATATGGTTTCCGTAATAGAGATATCCTGTGAGTAGCAGTGCTTCGACTGTCGTGCAGCGTTTGCCGTTGTACACGACGTACGCAATATCGTCGCAGTCTTTGAAGAGCTTCCTGAATAATCCACCGATGCAATTCCTCTCAAATGACGTGAGATTGTCTTGGTTTTCAGGGTCTTTGGACTCCTTCAATGGTAGATCTGATACTACATAACATGTAGCTTTTGGACTTAGTATCCGAATCCCAAACGATATCAACACAGCCACGAATCCCAAGCCAATTGAGATGACCGTGATAACAGAAGGCATGTTGATAGTGAATAGGATACACGAATCGTTCAGACCGCAGTATTTCGCTCCCCGGGCGGAGGTTTTTCGTAAAATCTCCGAGTTTTTAGTGATAATTGACGCGAGTGGAGTTCGTTGAACTGACAGAAGAATACACCCCACGCAGATAGTGGTGACAGGTTGTAGCGCCTCCCACGTGAGTCGGAAATGTCGATCTAATTGCTGGTCCCCAGACCGAGCCTTGACCAAATTAACGACCGAATAGGAAAAAGCGAAAAAGCAGCACGTGAGATTCGCAATGGATTCGCTAGTCAACGTCCCCGTCCCCAGTCCGAGCATGTAAACGTCCGAATAGAATACGAGATGGTAGATGATCTGGGCGAGGTAAACAACCTGCATTCGCCCATTTTGGCAACGATACGCCCAGATTTGAGTTAGGAGTACAGATCGTTTGTGAGACATCACCTGGTAGAGACTGACAACCCCCATGACCAGGATCTGACCCACGACGATACCTGGTAGTAAATTAACTTCCACAGTGTCAGCATATCGCGTACGGAATGTGTTGACGTTCATCCCGTTCCGATCCGGTTGAGCTTCCGAAATGTAGTTTACCCATTCCCAAAGTGAATTGAAGTAGTTGTGTACACAAACATCACCCGTACTACACAACGGGATATCGTCTGGAGAATGCACCATTAAGCCGTAACCCTCCCAATGATTCGATATCTCACACGTATCCTCAATGAAAATACCGGTTGTGTTCACTTCTCGTACACGACAACCGCCGTAATACGCTCGTAAGAGAGGTTGTACGACGGTTGTAGCTGGGTATTTCGTAGTCCCAGCTGGAACTTGACGAGAGACTGGTGGAAGACTGCTCTTAAAGCTGTACGGGAACAACGTTAAGCTATCTGGTACAGCACTCAAATAGTCCTCCCCGTGTGTTTCCAACGCAAGCTTAGAGCCTACGAGACTGTCGTCCACTGGAACGATGGGACGGCATTCAGTGTAGTCCGGGAAGATACTCAGATCCACAGCTGAAAGTTTGCCGAAATTGGTATCTCCTACTCTTGTAGGGAACTGGAAAAGTCGAGTAAGAGCGAGCATACTCCACCGCGTATCACACCCGTCCGTACGATTAACTGACAGTTCAAGTTCACGGACCATCTGAGGGGCAACACTCAAGCCAAGGATACTGATGACATCCAGAATCTGTTGAGCAGATCCCGTAACGACGTTGTGAGTCGCTACCCAGTCGTTCGTCCCGCTCTGACAAACTGCTCCGTTAATATCCAAAGATTCCCCAAGTGCAAGGGCTTTGTCACTTAATGAACTGAAATTGTAGAGTTCTACCTTTGGTCCTAGAGCTACAAAGGCGTTGAATAGCGGGGAACTGACGAACGCTTCTCCTTTGAACAGAGCGTACTTGAGTAGAACGATTTTGCACGGACCCATGCATCCAGAGCAGCCTCCAGCCATAGTCACATCATTCTCCGTGAAGGCGAAGAAACTATCTTGAGCCTGGATGAGAACAGAACCACTGGAGTAATAGTTCGTGGCAGTGAAGAGCAGGAGAAGTGCAATCGGCCCCACTATGATACGACCAGCAATAGCGAGGCCTGCCATGAGAACGGAAGGGTGGGCGAGCTTTCTCCAGTCGCGATTTTGCTTGGCCATCTTCTGCTGGATACTGTATTCCGTCGCCCAATGCGTTGCAGACAGGTGCTCATCGTTCACGTACGTCATCGGTAGGTCGTCGAGTGTCGGTCACCCGACTTCTACCAGAATGGGATGATGTAGTAGGACGCTATTTGTGCTGTACCGTTGAATTTGTGCTCATGAGTTCCGTGGTCTTATCACCATGAATCGCTGTAGATTAAACGGTTGATTGAGATTTTCACCACTTGGATGGTAAGAGATACACAGGTTGGTAGAGTTGATTTAACTAACTCGGTTGCAAGGTTCCCAGTATCCTCGTTAGAATAAGCTGTCGATGGGATATGGGGTAGGAGACGCTGCGTGGTTTCGAGTAGTCAGCTTCGCAATAGGAGAGACAAGAATGTCAATTATTTGTGCTGTCGAGACTTCCAGGAGGTCGATGCGGCTTTCACAAGCGGAACGTCATCTCCTCGCAGTATTTCGCTCCTGTCCTCCAGCGTTCTGCTGCATACCTCGAATGAAGAGAAAGGGAGCTGGGTGTACGTTTACAGGGCTCAAGAGTACCTGCTAGTCATAGCTATAGCTATAGTAAGGTATCTCCTAAGCCGTCTTCTACTGATCGGACTCGTGCCCTCAATGCTTTTTTCATCTTTGTCAGAATTCCGCCATGGATTCTTATCATGATTTGATTTGCTAACGACGTTAGCCTAACGCCAATTAAACGTATTCGGGAGAGCGGAGACCAGGTTTGGGACAGCCAAACAGCAGCATTGGCACGCCACCACAGGCCACCATCGGGGCAACCAAATGCGGAATTAAAAATTTAATCTCCGATGGCGATGAAAAGACGAACGCAAAATTTGCGGCATTTAATGCAAAACCGGCGAATGCACAACAGCAGCATTGAAAAACAAGCAGCATGGCATCGCCATCGTCTTTCGCTATGAAGGTCACAACCAAGCAGTTTTTTTGGTGGCACGTGCTTTTCGATTCGACAACCTAAACTATCCAGCAAGTGTTTAAAAATCTCATACAAACATCAAGTCAAAGAGATAATCCCGGCACATCATGGCGGTATACAAGCGCAAGTCATTTGCCAAAGTTCTGCAACATTTTGCGTTGCATGTCTCGGCTTTATCGGCATCCTGTCTCTCCCTTTATCATGCGGCCACACTGTACATCCACGACGCATGATCGACCAGCGCTTCATCAGTCTAGAAAAAGCTCAACAGATACATCTCCATGAAGGTTCTCCAAGTTGTTCTCTTGGCCGCGTTGGCCATCTCCGCTGTATCCGGTGCTACGACCACCACAACCGCTTCGAATTCGACCTCTTCGGCTGTGACGTCTTCAAGTGCCAGTGCTACCACGTCCACTGCGTCGTCCACTGAGTCTTCGGCCAGTGCCGTTGCTTCTGTTGCATCTTCGTCTTCAGGCTCGTCGAACGCGACATCTTCAGCTTCGGAATCAGCTGCGTCTGAGTCTGCCACGAGTGACTCGAGCTCCGCTTCTGCTACCAGTGCGTCCGACGAGGCTACAGCTCAAAGCAGTTCTGGTTCCGAGTCGGACTCAGGTCCTACGGGTGATTCGGGCGGCGCCATTGCCCCTCGCTCTGGCTCGATGCTCTCCAGCTCTTCGGACGCGATGCCCCAAGTGACGGCTACGATGGGATCTGTGGCGGCAGTTGTTGTTGCTCTTGGCGCCTACTTCCTGTAGGTTTAGCAAGCTTGGATCTACGTAGACTGCAGTGGTGAACACTACTGGACAGCCTGCTGGGCTGCTCGTATCATTAACACGTATATTTCCGCTACCTGATTAAGCAATTCAGTTTTGAGGTCGGTGTTGCAGGCAGTTAATTAATGAATTGATAGCGATGCGTACCAGTGTTTGTTGTACGGGGTAGATTGAAGAGTGAACAGCAAAGACGAGTTTGGTAAGTGGGGCATCAACATTGGGGCGTCTCAGCCCACGCAAATTGAGTTTTACGTCGGAAATTTGCAGAGCAGATGAAAAGGTCATCAACAAGTCTGCTCTTAGCTCAACCGGTTGGGTGAGATCCAGTCGAGATGATGCCTAAAGCGTTGTTGATGATGCTTCTGGTCATAATAGAGTGAACAAGAAAGTTTAACATTTGCTGAAAAGCTTTTGAGCAAAACAAGTATTTCGCATTTCTCGTTTAGTCTGCAATCTCTGTTCATGACGGAAACCGCACCCTGTTTGGCAAAAATGAACGTCTTGATCAGCACAGATGCTCAATACTCCGTCTTGGCATTGTATGCCAGCGTTTCCTGGTTCAACGGGTTGTCCGGTGAGTGGCGCCACTACATCATCACAAAATATAATCCCAGTCAGCAAAACGGCAATGTCATCAGGAAGAAAAACGATGAACTATACCATTTCCCGGAGCTTGTGCTTGTATTGCGACAACTTCAAACCAGGGTAATCCTCTTTAACCTGCTGCAGCTTGGCTTCCTCGAACGCCTTAAAAGCAGCCTTCAATCTGCGTTCTGGATGTCTCTCCAGTTCCTTTTTGTTGCCCACACCGAGCATATCCAGCGCCGCATCCAAACTGTGCGCTTCCAAAGGCTCTTCTTGCTCTTTGTTCTTGTTGGCCTGGAAATTGTTCTCAAATTTGATCATTTTCTTCCCCAGTTTACGCGGTTTAAGGGCCATACGAGCAGCTTCGGCTTCTCTAAGCGCGGTCACCTCAGCTTCTCGAATGTCGTCCATCTCGGCTTCTCTTTGAGCTGCTAATTCGGCTTCCCTCTCCTTCAAAGCTTCCAATTCGTCCTCATTGAGCTCCTCACTTCTGGTCTTCTCAGCGTCTCTGGGAGATTTCTTAAAACCGCGGTTCTTCTTCTTCTTGGTTGTGGGTTTTAGAGCTTCTTCCCAAGGTTTAGCCAATTCCTTCACCTTCTTCTTCTGCTTGCGAATAGCATGTCTATCCTCTTCCACCGCATTCTCCTCCAAGTCGAGAAGCTTCTGTTTCTCAGCCTTCTTGGTTTCACGCTCGATTCGTTTGCGCTCTTCCTCTTGACGACGTTTTTCAGCATGAGTGTTGGAGCCAATTGTCCAATCCGCACATTCGGCAGCTTCATTTGCTTCAGCCTTTGCTGCGGCCTTGGAAGCCTTCTGTGCCGCCTTCTTGATGTTTGCAGCTTCCACTTTCGTGTTGATTCCTCTCTGCTTCTTGCCCATGTTGCTTGATCAAAGGAAACTTCGTAATGAGGAACAGAAGTTAACAAATAGCCAGGATGAGTGACCGGCAATACAGCAATTGTCTCAAACTTCAACGTTCGTCTACAACGTGCCCTCGATCCAATCAGGAGTCGAACATGAATTCATTGGTCTGGCAGCACGACGATGTCCTACAGCGACGTACGCAGCACGCGTGCGTTGTCTCAACTGCTTTCTATGCTGCCACCGACCGAGCGAGTTGTCTACTCAAGTTGAAGGATCTCATTGAGATTCTCAAGATCTCTCGCTTTTACATCGATGAACTACGATCTGCTACGTTAGCTAAGCATGGACTTATGAATTAAGCAAAATACCTATGACGGCACGACCGATCGGCCAACGATAGGTACTCAATTATCTCATGCGATGAATTCTTTCGCACTTGGTGATTGTTTTCGATTTCGTTGGCATACTTCACTTCTTGTGTATCTCCATCTCGATTTTGAGCTGGGAGATCTAGTTCTTCACTTATTGCAGGTTGTAAATTGCAGCACATGAACAAGAGCATACTCTTAATGAAGATCTTGATACTTTTTCACCTTCGGAGAAAGATCAACTTTCTTGAAAATACGTTTTTAAATATTTAAAAAAAACACCTGGTAAAAATTATATCACATAAAACGTACAACAAACGTCAGCACCAACCAAAAGCTCATTTAGGTTTCCAGTATGGGCAAGAAGAGCAAGGGAAGCGGACGTAAGCGTAAAGCCGGCCACGTGGGCTTCCAGGCGGGCGAAATCGCCTTCATTGAGGATGAAATGGCTGCACTAGCGGCTGAGTATGGTCTGGAGGTGGATGGGGACGTGGCCAACCACGTGCTGCAGCGCAAACAGAACAAGAAAACTAGGCGTCGTCAACTTCCAGCCAGCCGTATCGTTAATAATCGCTACTCTAACAGCAACTCAAACAGTATTAAGTTGCTGGATGTGAAAATCAAGCAGAATGAGCCTGAGGACGCCGAAGATGCTCATAAGCTTGCACTGAAACGACTTGCAGCTGTACTGCCGGATACCTGTGCTCTTCGAGCTTGTGGTGTGCCCGGGTGCTCTTGTGTCAATGGCTCGAGATCTCTTGGACTACAGGAGAGAGAAGACAATGATACAGTAAAGAGAGACCTGATCGAGAACACCCAATGTCAGAAATGCCAACATGGAGTCCTTCAACATGCAGTTGTTCTTCGAGAAGATGCTGATTCCGCTGCTGCATTGCCCAGTGGTGGACAGAGGCTATTGCAGACACTGTTCCAGATCATCCGATTGGGAAGAATTGGTGCAAGTATCTTTAAGAGTCGAGTGTGGACTAAATCCACCTTGGAACGACTGGAAGCTGTTCTTTTGCACCTCAAGAAACAATTCACAACTGGAGGCACGCAGAATGGACAAAAATCAGCAGATGAATTGAAGCAAGAGATGCAGTTACTGACAGACTTACAGGCTCAGCTACGTAAGGCGCAACAGGCCGTTGGAGCAGCCTCTCGTGATGAATTGCCGATTTCATTGGCGTGTGCTTTCGATCAGATGTACTTCCAGACGTATTATGCTGCTCTTGTGCTATATGGACGTGCGTGTGGAGCTGTGCCATCACCAGAGACGTACTTGAAGGAGCTTGAACGCTTTACACCCGAGAGTACGTCACAGTTGGAAGCATTCCTGAACCGTGAGCTGTCGGAATCGGATCGATTGGTTAAATCACTGGCACTTCCAGTTGCAACTTCGACTTCACAAGATGAAATCGCACGGGAGCGTCAACGTGCACAGCAACAAGAAGGTGCAAACCCACTGCTGACCATTTACCACGCACGACTACGTGAGGGAGTGCGATTATTTTACGAAGAAGGAGTGGGCATGGATGGAGAGATGGATGCTGTTCTCAATGCACCGAAGATCAGTGATCAAGACAAAAGAGTAAAGAGTACTAAGAAGAAGCCACAGAAGAAGCACTATCGTCGTGAGAAGAAAAACGGTCGAAGTGAAGCGGATGGGGCTCCCTCGACTTTGGTGGAGATGCCGAGCTATCCACTTCTTGCCCAATGGCGTAACAACTGCCGTGACTGGTGTTGCCATTTGTACGCGTACGCTACTCCAACACAGGAAGCGCTGGATGTGATGGCAAAGCACGCTCCTATTGTCGAGGTGGGAGCTGGTACTGGTTACTGGAGTTCGCTGTTGCAACGTGCTGACGTTGATGTCGTAGCTTACGACAAGGCCCCACCAAGTGCTGAGGGCGTGGAGGGCAATGCTTATCACGGCCACGTCCCAGCGTTCTGCTCCGTTGGCCGTGGAGGGCCTGAAGTACTCAGTCAGGAGGATATGGCTGGACGCAGTCTGTTCCTGTGTTATCCTCCACCAGGTGATGCCATGGCTGTGCGCAGTATTCAGTTGTTCCAGGGAGATGTGGTTCTACACGTTGGTGAATGGCAGGGTGATACGGGTGACAGCCGCTTCGAAAGCGAATTGCAGCGCCGTTTTGTGCTGGAGCAGGAGATTTCGCTGCCGAACTGGGGTAACTCCGCTTATGGACTGACAGTATGGCGTCGCAAAACAAAAGAAGCTGAGTCTGTCGCTTGGCGTGCCATGAGCTGCTTCCACTGCGACAAATCGCTAGCCGACGCCGCCGACGAGGGCGATTCACTGCGTCGTTGCGTCATCTGCAAGACCAACGTGTACTGTTCTCCCACTTGTGTGCAGCGAGACGCTGTCGGCCATGCTGCAGAACACGCCGCGCGTCTGGTTTTTCTTGAAGAACCTACCTCCGAAGTGGCGTACGACCACATCTTTGAGAACGAAGCGTACTATCGCGAACTCAAGGAGCTCGACCTGGACGATACTGTTGTAGCTGTGAAAAGCAACTGGAATTCCCTAACAAAGGACGATTCTGATGCTCAAGAGGATTCCAACGGGGAAGGTCAAGATGATGATGATGCGGATGAATCCGACTCGGAATCTGAACAGCAACCCGCCAAATCTACCAAGAAGGCAGCGTTCGCCTTCAACTTTAGCGCTTAGAAAATATTTTCCCACATGCCAGCTGATAGACTCATACACGTACGCATAATACCACCTGACAAGCAGCACCATGATAAAAAGAAGCGTTAATTGAAAAAGAAAAGATTCGCTGAGGCGCACCAGCGAATGAACTCAAGCACTAGACGATACTCGCAAAATGCACCGTACTCAAGGCAACAGCGTCATGTGCTACAGCATCAACCAATTGACCGCCTTGTGTGTTCCTGGAGGACACAGCATCTCGTCTTGGGCGTCTAACCACTGTTTACTGCCGTCCACATCCACTTGAATCCGAAGACTACCGTCCACCTCGCACGCTTCACAAGCACTAACGATAGCATTGCGCCATTCGGGATATCTCTTTGTCACAACCCGCCGGCCGACCATCACGGGATCTCCGATTTTGAAGGCGCGCCAGTCCCGCACCTTCGTGTGCAGTGGGGCGATTCGGTCAGAAGTGAGTTTAATCCACTCGTCCCACTTCGAGGTCCAGCCACGGTAATGGATCTTCACCAGAGTCGAAGTCACATTAACCACGCGAGACTCGTACCTGTAAAATAACAATAAGAACACGACAGTTAGACAACAGAAGACTTCCGTTCTACGACATCCAGATGAATAGACCACTCCCACCAAACATTATCTGTGTCTCGAGCATCAATTAGTTGGCCAGTTTGGAGTTGATAGCGCCAAGCGTCCTCATCACAAATAGTTGCATCCTCCTGGTCGTCCAGTATTTCAATTGTCGTTGTAAAAATCTGATTGACCAAGGGTGTCCCAATATCTAGCTGAGGCTGCACACCGCTACTCCCTGCAGTGTTCTCAATCCCAGCACTCATTCCACCCGAATCGCTTTCCTCAGAAATAGTAGCGTCACTTTCTACAACGGCACCGTCGGTTTGGCAGAAATCCCTTGCAGTGATAGCATCTTCATCGCTACCTTCCGAGTGGTCGTCATCACTGTCAACCACACACCATTCGTCACCGTCTGCATCGCTACCAGCTAATTGCAGTGCCTCCACTGCTTCTTCGACAGACCCTACTGCATCAACAGGGTCCTCCTGTCGAGTTGGCGAGGTTGGTAGTTCCTCAGGCCGGTGGAAGTAGTCATCCAGGAAGGATTGATGCACACGAAATGCTGCATTCATCTCCCCGCCAGCATTAACTGCTTTGTGCGTTCCTTTTTGGCAAAGGAGCTCGTCCTGTGCATCCACCCATTTCTTTTTACCATCAACTTCCACCTCAATTTGAAGCGACCCATCCTCAACATCACAAGCAGTCACACGAGCCTCTCTCCACTCCGGGTACCGCTTCCCAGGCACTTCAGCACCAACCAAAATCTCGTCGCCAACTTGGAAGTCTCGCCAGTTTGATACTTCTGTGTGCAATGGCGCTAGACGCGTTGAAGTTCGACGCACCCACTCGTCCCACTTGGACGTCCAGCCACGGTAGTGTACTTTCACGTATACAGGACCGACATCCACGATCCGAGATTCGTACCAGTGTCGATCAGTGTCCAAAGCGTCCACCAACTGACCGATCTGGAGTTCGAAACGCCACGCATTCTCCTGAATGTCACTATAGAACCTCCCATAACGCCAGTCTGTGCATTCTCCTGATGTAAACTGCGTCTCCAGTAGTAACTGGTTACATTGGCTTTCATCCGGAAGATCAAACTGAGACGTCAACTTCAACATGGCGGAATTAGAGCTTCCCAACACCGGAATCTCCCCATTATTTCCTGCAAATTGGTATGATTCAGGATCTGTAGCTTGTAGTGGCACCCACTTCCCCTCTACATGTTCACACACTTGGAACTCCTCACTAATGTCCTCTCTGTTCACATCAGGGAAGATTTCACGCAGTTTTGGCTGCAGCAGCACCATTTCCTGTATCATTTTTAGCAGGTTTTGCTTCGAGCAGGTTCTGTCTGCAGTCGCCAGCAGCAGCTTTTGATTATCGTCCAGTAGCTCCATTGGCGTCTCCAGTTCATCGTGCCACACCAACAACTTCAATACAAGACCGCACTGCAACTTCTGATTCGAATCTGACTCTGGTTCAACATGGATGTCTGATTCGTGGTCCAAAATCTGATTCTGTGACGTTTCAAGACCGCGCTGTTTCTTCTCGTTAGAGCTCTTACTGGGGGAATAAAGCTGCGGTTCTGTGGCAATGGGCTCGCGACTGCTGTCAGCACTGCCCACGACGAGCCAGTCGCTGTCGCAGGACGGTTCAAAGGGCTTCTTGGCCATTTGCTTCCCTGAATCCGAGGAGCTTCGTGAATGGACGGACGTTGAACTTCTCGATGGACTCGCTGCCATGTGTGACCAACATCAACTTGGTGTTTACACATTACTTAGGGTGTACCACATCATCATTATTCACAACTCATTAGTAAATTTCCGATTGAAAATTCTTTTCAGCCTTGCTTGCATGACTGATTTCTGCGAGCTCGCAGTTGCAACTTGCACTCGTTCGTTCGCAAAGCTTGATTGCGAAGAGTGTTGACATTTCTACTGTATCTCAAAGTGAAAAGCCGTTCGTAAATCGTAATCGAAGCGATTGCTACATATCCTGAAATTCATCAATGTCACTCAAAATTGATCCACAACCCGAAGGCAGCACACATTGCAGACAGCCATGGAGATCTGCATATAAAAAGCTCTCCTGTGTTTGCCAGCATACGGCATAAAAAGCGCCTTGGCGTCGGTTCGTTTGACGTTGTCGCGGGTCGCTTTCCAATTGGTCAAAGCAAACGATCTGTAAAAAAATTATGTAGCCACACCATCTTTTCCACAAACGTGTTTACCGACCAATTGTCATTGTGCTCCAGTCCGAAGAAGACGCTTCTGTGATGACGCCGCCACAGGTGACGATCGAGTGCGACCCGAACCGCCTGGTGGCCAGTGAAGAAGAAATGCTGCGTCTGGCCCCGCAGCCACATGAACGTGTCGTATACTGGGGCTCTGGAAGTCCACAAGGTACGAATTAGCAGTGCTCGAACTCTTGACATGCCTCTGTTTTTAACCTTAAATTTGTGCAGCTTGGCGTATCCTGATTGCTCTGGAAGAGAAGAAATTGCCGTATCGCAGTGTCTGCGTGAGTTTCTCGAGTGGAGTTCTCAAGTCTGCCTTCTTCCGTGCTCTTAATCCGCGTATGAGAATTCCTGTGCTTGTGGAGCCGGTAGAGTTGCCGCCACGCAATGATAATGGCAAGAAAGAAGAACAATTGGACCCGAAGAGCAAAGTGGCAGAGGCTGCTATGGGTATTTCACGACTTATGACGCAGACCACATCACAATACCGCACGATTGTCTACGAGTCGGGGGCGATTCTAGAGTATCTTGAGAAAAAATACCCGGAAGCACCTTGTATGCCCGATTCACCGGCTCTATATGCAGTGGCGCAGTCTCGACTTCATGAAGCCAATGAGATTTTGTCGGTGGTGGGAGATTTGGTCGTGTATCTGCGTCGATTTCCCCAGGAGAAGCGCAATCCCGCCATTGTCAATGCTAAATGGGCGTCGGTGGAGAACGAATTGAGCTTGTGGGAGTCATACCTTGATGGACACCAGTTCCTAGTTGACCCGGAAGTACCATATCTCTGTGATTTCACGCTGTTTACCAATGTTGCCTACGCTGTGCGGTGTGGACTGCAGCTTGATGGACTCTACCCGCGGTTGGCCATGTTCTACGTGAGGTTGTGTGCGCGTGCGTCGATCGAATCTACCTGGCCGCCACACTGGAGAACAACTTTCGGCTCCAAAGTTCTCACCAAGACATGTTGTTACTGTGGCGGCAGAGCTGATCAGCCCTGCGTGTGTAAACAGCGGCCGTTGGCGCCTCCGAACATGGTGCCGCCACCTCCAGTTCGCACGACTCAACAACCATCGTGATAAACTACCGTAGGACAAACTGCCATCGAATCCAATGCGTTATCTACGAACCATGCAAGAACGTACGTGCGTGCTGAACCACCAGTAGTCAAAACTGGATAAGTCATTTGGATTGGCTCAACACCCTTAACATTGCTCATCATACCTTCTCCATGACCACTGTGCTATTTTACTTACCAGAAATGACTGACCACAGTCATAGCAACCCCAACTTTCGCAGGAAGAGCTGAGCTCGACGCAATGTCAACTCTTTCTCCTTTTCAGTGTTTACAACATCGCACTCAGCCATCGTCTCACGCTCAGGGAAGCTCCATACGCTCTCCATTTGCTCATAAACTTCCCACGTCGCATCCGATATATCGTTCTTGCGTGCAAGCATTCGTCCTTTGGTGATCTCGCGATCGCAGTCACACATGATGACAGCAAATAGCGCTCCTTCCGTACGAGCAGCACCAATAAATCTCTGCCTTTGAATGGGATCACGAAAGGTGGCATCAACCACCACACGCTCTCCTTTGCGTAAATGCTTGACAGATAGCTTCAAAATCTCGTTGTACGTGCGCTGAGTCATTTCTGCAGAGTACAACCCCTCTTCAAAGCTCCCTTCACCCTTGACGGCACTATCTTCGCTGTTTTCAATATCCTGTTGATCTGCCAGTTCTTTCCGAATTGCGTCCGAGCGCAGCCAAATCAAAGTGTTGTCACTTTCTGCTAGCATTTTCGCCAAATTTGATTTACCGCTTGCTGGTAGACCCCCAACAAGGATCAGAGTTGGTCGCTGGGCAGGAGGACTCAAGAGTTCCAGAGCTACCAGCCAATAGCATTGAGCATGCTGAGTTTCCTCTGCGCGACGTGCTGCTGATAAGGTAGGATCCATGACACGAAACCCACACACCTTAGCTCGAACCACCGCACGATACGCGGCGTAGAATGTGAATAAATCTTCGTTTTCTGGAGAATTTTGCACTGCTTTGATGAGATATTGCTGCTTTAAAAAGCGAGCGAGATCGGGACGACCCTTACGCCAGATGTCCATCGACAGAAATGCCACATCAGAAAGCGGATCTCCGAAGCGGAACTGCTCATTGAACTCAATGCAGTCTAGAATCACATAGCGCTTCTCCTCAGGCAACCAATAGACATGCTCCAGACGAAGATCTCCATGAGAATCGCAGATATATCCGTTTTCCACTCGCTCTTCGAAAGTTTGCTTCAGTTTTTTTAACCAAGCGTACGAGAGTTCCTTCACTCGACGATAAACCGGCTCGCTCACTGTCATCCCCGTGTGTGACGCTGTCTGATGGAAATTTTCGTCGATATTACGGCGAATCACTCGTTCTCCCCCAAAAGCATCAATGGTAGGCCCTCGTCGCGCATCAGTATGAAACTCGACGAGTTTCTCCGACACTTGGTCCAGCATTTTCTCCGTTAAGCCCTCGTGGTTCAAGTGGTGCAGCAGCGTACAATCGTCTGGTAGACGTACCATGTGCACTGCCCACTCGATAATCTCTCCAAACTGGTCGTTAAGCCACCAGTCCAAGTTGTCGCTCTTCTCCGGCGTCCAGAAGTCGTCACAGCGCACAGAAATCTGCCTCGTATCTCTCTTCATGGACACTGGCACGACACCCATATACACATCCGGCGCCAGCCTCTTATTGAGTTGAACCTCAGCGAAACAGGCCTGGAAGCGCTTATACAGTGTCGAGAAGTCCGCAAAGCCGAAATCTACCTGTTTCTTCACTTTATACACACGTTCAGGTAGTAAAAATACCATGGACATGTGCGTGTGTATAACGCGCAGTTGATCGCTGTTGCGACCGTTAGGGAACGCCATTCGCTCCTCTCCATCGCTCCTAAACACATACGTCATCGGGTCTTTCAGTGCTCGCTCTAGTTCCTTCTGAGGGACCTCCAAGGGTGGCGCTTGCTTGTGCTTCGGACGTCGAGGCTCCATAGTTAAAACTGGAATGATGGTCACTTGTAGTCACTTCAACTTCCTTAGTGACACCTCATTTTAGTGTCTTAAAAAATCAGTGACAGTGACATCTTATCCTCGTTTTAATGACATTCTTCAATCTCACAACACTTGTAGTAATCAGGAGTGACAAGATGGCCGAAATGCTGGCGATAGAGGCCGCCCCTGGCTTCGAGAGCGCTTTAGCAGTGATCCCTCCCCCTCCTCCTCCCCCTTTAGATGAAGAAGAAGGTGTTTCCCAGCCTGTTCCGCCCCCTGAAGAGCCCGAAGATGCTGGTTTACCGAAAGCTTCTGAAGCGAAAACGCTGGCCGATTTGGCCCATGAAGTGTCCAACTGGACGCTGCACTCGGACCACGACTTGCATCTGTTCCTAAAGCGGTACTCTACTGACCTGTTTGCACGCACGAAGGACCTGGAGGACAGTGTACGAGATATTGCAGCGGAAGCGGATTCCGCCCATGTGCGACTCAAGAACACGTTCAACCAGTTTCTTATGTTGTCTAACAACCAGTTCATTGAGAACCGAGTGTATGATGAAGAGCAGGAGGATTTCTTTGGTGTGGAGAGTGGACAATCAACAGAGGAAAAGGAGCAGGACAAACAAGAACCAACAGCTGCAGATACTTCGGCTAATCCTCCCGCTGAGAGCAAAGAGGCAGGGACTAAAGCTGCTGCAGAGTCGATTGTGAATAAATACAGGTCGGCTCTGGATATGGGAATGGAAGCGATGAAGCTCTTTGTGATGATGGATGAAGATGATGACACGAGTGACACGTCGTCACAGTTTGACACGGTCCTCGACATCTACAATGAACGTCCGCTGCCGTTTATCATTGGAACGAGGGAATTCCTGGAGGACGAGACACTTGGACTGGGTGCTGCACCTGAAGACTACTCCGATAGTGACAGCGACAGCGACTCGAGCTATGGATCGTCGTACAGCAGCTCAGACTCGGAATCCGACTCGGATTCAGATGAGGAAGCCAGGTCAAGAGGAAAAACACGCTCGTCACGCTCTAGATCGCGCCATCGGTCGAGCTCAGAGGAGTCGTATGAGTCTTCTGTTGCAGCTCCACCTCCCAGACGACGTGCGGACTCAGACGAGAGTGACACGAGTGGACTCTTTGGCCGTCCACCACCGTCCCAACCATCGCGTAGACGTGCAGACTCTGACGAGAGCGACACAAGCGGGCTATTTGGGCGTCCGTCAGCCTCTCAACCATCGCGTCGACGTGTGGATTCAGATGAAAGTGACACGAGCGGCCTGTTTGGGCGCGAGCAAGAAGCACCACCGCCATTTGCAGCCCCCACGCCTGCAAGAAAGAACCAGTTTTTCGACAGCTCGGACGAAGAGAGCGATGCTGGGTTGTTTGGTTCGGCACCGGCGGCCAAACCTCGCGTGTTCGCTACCGATGAAGCGGAGTCGAAGCAACAACCTGTAGTGGTTCCACCAGTTGCTGCCGTCCCTCCCGCCCGTCGCGCTGCATTCTCTGACAGTAGTGACGATGACAGTGACGACGATGGACTCTTTGGCTCGACACCAACAAAATCGTCCACACCCGCTACGAAACAAATGGTGATTCCACCCACTGCCATCCCTCCAGCTCGACGCCCAGCGTTTTCTGATAGCAGTGACGATGACAGTGACGATGATGGACTCTTTGGAGCTGCGCCTGCTAAGCCTACCACACCTGCATCCAAACCTGTCGTGACGCCCCCAACTGCCATCCCTCCTCCTCGACGCCCAGCATTGTCCGATAGCGACGACGATAGTGATGGTGATGGGCTCTTCGGAGCTGCACCAACAAAGCCGACCACGCCGAAATCGAACCCTGTCGCGACGCCACCGACTGCTACCATTCCTCCTCCTCGGCGTCCTGATTTCTCTGACAGCAGTGACGATGAAGATGATGGTGGACTGTTTGGAGCTGGACCACCAAAGCCGATTGCACCTGCTCAAAAACCTGTCGTGGTTCCGCCAACGGCTGCCAACCCTCCTGCTCGGCGTGCTACCTTTTCTGATAGCAGTGATGATGAAGACGGTGGACTGTTTGGAGCTGCGCCAGCTACAACCACTGCACCTGCTCCGAAGCCAGTGGTAACAACGACGCCCGCTGCTATCCCTCCCCGACGTCCTACATTTTCTGACAGCAGTGATGATGACGACGATGGTGGGCTTTTCGGAGCTACACCAGCGAAACCGACCACGCCGGTATCGAAACCTGCGATGGCACCTGCAGCAGCCGTCATCCCACCCCCTCGACGCCAAGTACTTTCAGACAGCAGTGACGACGACGACGATGGCGGACTCTTTGGTGCGAAACCTGTAGCTATCCCTCCCGTTGCAACTTCCAAGCCCCCTCCGGTAATTGCTTCGAGACCACCACCTGTGGTTACGCACGACGTCAGTGACAGCGACAGTGATGACGATGGCGGGCTTTTTGGAATCTCACAGCCCTCTAAACCTGCAACTTCTGCACCGGTTACTGCTCCACCAGCACAGACACGACAGTCACGTGCGCTCAGTGACTCAAGTGATTCAGACGGAGGTGGTTTGTTCGGAGCTCCGCCCATACGATCTGCACCGACACCGTCACCAGCGCCAACACCAGCACCAGCACCTGCTGCAGCCCCAACTCCTGCAGTGGCAACTTCCGTTCCACCGCCTGCCAGACCACTTATCAATCGCCAATATTCATCCGACTCTGACAGCGACGACTGGAGCGACGACGACGGTGGTCTCTTTGGTCCGGCGAAACCCAAGTCCAAGCCTTAACTGTGAGTCACGTATGGTCTCAAATAAGTGGAAACCACAGAGAAGAAGCAATGTTAAAGGTGTTAAGCCAATCCAAACGATGACTACATGTTGACTACCTGTTCATACAGTTGTAGAGCAAATTAGTTTAGCAAGCTTTTCCACTATTAAAGCATCCAGTATCTAAAATGGAGAACCCGTCACTAGACCGCACATATCGAGGCCATAAGTCCGCCGTCACAGGCGTAAGCTTCCATCCGAATGGGCAACAGGTGGCGTCTTCTTCTTTAGATGGCCTAGTAATGATCTGGAACTCCAAGCCGCAGTTGCGGGCCTTCCGCTTCAAAGGTCACGCCGGACCCGTTCATTCCGTGTGCTTCTCCCCAACTGGAGATATCCTGGCTTCGGCCTCTCAAGACCGTACAGTTCGGTTGTGGACGCCCACTGTACGCGGTGATTCGGTCACTATTAAGGCCCATGCTGGTGCTGTACGTAGTGTGAGTTTCTCGACTTCCGGTCGAGAATTGTTGACTGCATCCGACGATATGTCCCTCAAAGTCTGGACGCTGCCTACGCGGCGATTCCGGTGCAGTCTTACAGGCCACAGCAATTGGGTTCGTAGTGCCCGATTCAGTCCAGATGCACGGCGAATTGCATCGGGAAGTGACGATAAAACGGTGAAACTATGGGACTCGGAGACCAAGAGATGCGTCCATACGTTTTACGAGCATGCGGGGATCGTCAATAGCGTCACGTTCCATCCCAGTGATAATGGCAATACGTTGGCGTCCTGCAGTTATGATAAAAGCGTCAATTTGTGGGATACCAGAGCTGGCAGATTGGTGCATCACTATAAAGCACACGAGGCCAGTGCTACTTGTGTGAACTTCCATCCGACGGGGAATTATCTTGTCTCGACTTCACATGATAATTCCATCAAGTTGTGGGATGTGAGGGAGGGGCAAGTGCTGTATACGCTGCAGGGACATGATGGAGCGGTGAATTGCGCGGATTTCTCACTGGATTGCAAGTTGTTGGCGTCGGGAGCGGTGGATTCCTGTGTCTTGGTGTGGGACGCAGATCTCGACAAGTGTCTGCACTTAGAACGACAAGTTCCGAAGGTTGAAGCGACGTTGGCGGTGGAGGAACGTCGTAAAAGTGCAAGTAAGAAAAGTGGAGGTTCAGGTGATGAGAAAGAAGCTGGTAAAATACCTGCAAGATCCTCTTCACCAACTCCTACAGCTACACAGGCGCCGACTCCACAACAGAAGCCACAATATCCCTACTCAGCGTCGAAATATGAAGTTCGACCACCGAGTTCGCCCATTCATTCTCCAGTATCCGACGCATCAGCGAGGATGTCACCTCCTCCGCCGCCGCCGATTTCTCTACAGACACCGAAATCACCTGGAAGTGAGACGAGATCTCCTACAAGTCAGAATGGAGCACCTACGTCTCGACGATACTCCATGGACAACACGTTGCACCACATTGTAGGTCAGCTGGAGATTATCACGCGGACACTGTCGGTTCTCGAGAAGAGGATCTCTATTAACGAGGATCGTATCTGTGAAGTGGCCAGAGTGCAGAAGGAGATTCTAGAGCGTCAAAGAGAGGCAGCACGACGAACTCAGTCTTGACTGAACAGTAACGCAAAAGACAAGAGGGGGAGTCACTAACTTTTCAAATGCATACGCTAGTTGCTACCAGTACTCAACCCTGATCTTCATTCATCATATCCGTCACCGTGTGCAAGAGCTTCGAACTCACTTGGATCTCCAATATGCAGAGCGTTCAGGGCTGCCATCATGTCTGCTTGTGCGACTTGCAGCATCAATCTTCTCTGGCGGTTAAAGTACATCAACAAGCGAGAGGAAAACTCGATCTTCTTCCCGATCAGCCGCGATACCAGCCCTTCATTGCTCAAGAGGTGTGGGAATAGCGCCACGAACGTATTACGCGTGATTCGACCAGAAAGATGAACAAGGACTTCAACGACACAGCCGCTATGATCGTTGCAAACCCGCCGGATCGTACGAGCTGCTTCTCCTGGAGTTGTGCTGTCGACCATAGCCAAAACTCGGATAGATTCCACAGTGAAGGAGTGATTGCTGAATGAAGACGGGCCTTGCTGCATGACGAACTGGTGAACACCACCACTTGCCTCTGGATCACGTTGGCTGATGTGGCTGCGAGAGGAAAAGAATCCACGGGAACTTGGAGTTAAACCGATTGCACCACTCTGCAAGATATCAAGCAGACCCCAGACCAGCTTCAGTACGTCGCTTTTGAAGCGCTCGCCGTTTAGTAACATCCGAGTGACATGGAGGTCTCGACGCTCCAGCAATTGACGGATTTGTTGCCGAACTTCGTTGATATCCAGCGTGAGGTTGTACACTTGAGACTCGTACGCCTGGTACGCCTGGCGCTGTCGGCGCTGAGCAACACTCAACGCATGGGATCGCACCCGTTGGTTGTCTGGAACAGGGCCACATCTCGGGACCCAGGAAGAACTTGAAGATTGATTTTCCGGTGGGTCAGACGATGGAGCTGGGGTAGTCTCGTCGCTTTCTGGTGAGGAACACAACAAGCTGGACATCTTCATGACTGGCACTGATTGATCCCGGTAGTTCGCTAATACGCAAATGGCAAACACTTCAGGCCAAGCCGAGTTGGTGGTAAAGACCGTCGAGTGAAGTCGCTTCTGGAATTCGTTACATGGAGGACGAACTTCGTCCGACCAAGACCTGGTTGTCGGACAACTGACAAAACCACGCAAACCTTGACTAGCTAACATGCGTTTCCTTTGTACAGGCTACAAAATTGCATATCGTCCAGTATTCTGGGACGGAGCGGATAGTTTTTTTCAACGCCTTGTGTAGACGTGCTTGCTCTTGTTTATCCGGCATCTTCGTGCTTCTACAACAAGTGTAGAGAAATCGATCGGTTTTCAGTGAAGCTTCGTTTGACTAAATGCTCACACTGCTCGACAATGCGTGTTCACCACCGTTGAGGTTTTACTTGAACATGTTGTAAATTAAAGTGTTTGCGTACAAATTGTACGTTCATACGAAGCAAACTGCTGCTCAGCTTCAGATATGGTCACCTCGAGCTTCTGAACCCGACGATTCTGTATGCGCATTAATCCACAATGTCAGCAGCCAACCATAGATGCAAATTCTCAAATTGTAAGTACCAGTAAGGCTTGAAGCGTGAATTTCTCCACAAGTTGGTCACTCTGGATCATTGAAAAAAAAGAGTCATATCAACAATATGCCTTGTTCAAAGTACAAATGCTGAGTACGTACGATGTACATTGCGAGCTCCTCAGCAGAAGAGTGGACAATTGGAAGCATCGAACAGTCCGCCTGTGGAAAACTGAATGTCGCCATATCTTCTGTGGTAATGTGAATATTCGGACCCTTAACCGAAATCTACAGGCAAAGAACATGTTGTTAATGATAGTTATGTTTTTTTGTCTCGAAAGAATTCCACTCACCTCCATGGCATCGCTCTTCATAGGAACCAGAAAGGATTCGTTCAAGTCCTTGCATATTATCCGTGAAATTCTCTTGATCTCCCCAAAGTCAACTACGTATCCATCTGATCCAACTTGCCCTGTAATCGTGACGGCACACCGATAGTTGTGACCGTGCAATTTCTCTCGGAATCCCTGGTAAACCGCACAACCTAAACTGTTAAACATGGTACAATTTCATCCGTAATACAAACATCTCCCACCTTGTACGCGATGAAGTGTGCAGCATTGAACTTCATGTAGTCTTTCGACACATGAACCTTTACCAACTTATTAAAGTTGGGAGGAGTCACCACCGTCATAGCGACAGCATTGACCTCCTGCTTGGCATATCCAACTGTGTCAAGTGTGGGTGAGCAATGTTGATTCAAGGGTCCGTCGACCATACTACGCGTCATGATCTGAGGGTCGACGATGAAATCCTTCCCCATAGTTCGTAACGATAAACTTTCACTGTGCTGGGTCAAGTGAGGGCTAAAGCGCTGTTTGCAGTGTGACATCGGAGTATACTTGTTCGTCTTCAAGACAAGGCGTCTAATCTACAAGTTGAACCGGACTCGCAGCGTCTAATCTCGTTTAACATTCATGACACTGGAAAACCTCCGAAGTAGAATAATTACGGCGGTGACAAGCTTTTGGGCTTCCAGTGTACGGCTGTCTACCTACACGTTGGTCGCTGCTATCCAAACCAACGATCCATTTGAAATTACTGGTGGGTGATAACATGAAATTGTGGCACGACAAGTGAGGTGATGACAACCAACACCAACACCGGGAAAAAGTTGCCACGTTGTTGGTTCCTATAACCCAGCTGGATCTACCTCACGGCGAGTTCGAGTTCGCGCTGGGCAGCATTTCCATTGCAACGTGGCACCGGGAATTACCGTCCGACATGTCCTTCGTGGCTATATGTTTTTAAAGAGTTGATCGTTCTCACCGACTTCGGAAACCAGTATGATCCCACCAGCAGATCCCGAATTTTATCTCGACTACCAAAACGCGGCCACTTCCACTCGTTTCTGCATTTCGCTAGGGCGTCGTCCAAGCTCAGCACTTCGTCGAAACGACGACGTGGTGGGTTAGTATCGACATGCTTTTCGTCCCCCTTCAGTCTGTATTTTGCCACACGTGACGGAGGTCTCAATCAAAAGTGATGCCAAAGCTGTTGCCATTGTTTTTGGTTTTTCTCCTTTCGCCTCTTTCGGTTTTGGCTGGTAACAGTTTCCCTATCGTACTTGTTCACGGATTCAGTGGATGGGGGCGTGACGAGCTTTTCGGACTCAAGTACTGGGGTGGTCTACAGGGAGATATCCAGGAAGATCTCGTCAAGCAGGGTTATACTGTGTACACAGCCTCAATCGGACCATTTTCCAGTAATTGGGATCGGGCATGCGAGCTGTACGCTCAAATCAAAGGTGGTTTAGTGGACTATGGAGAGAATCACTCATCTACTCATGAACATTCTCGTTACGGACGGAACTACACTGCTCTTTATCCGGAGTGGGGTGAGGAGAACTCGGATGGATCAATTAACAAGATTCATCTCGTGGGGCACAGTATGGGTGGTCAAACTGTTCGAATGCTGGCTCAAATGCTCGAAACGGGCACATCTGGAGCTCCAATTGAAGAGGATTCAACATCGCACCCGTTGTTTCAAGGCGGTAAGAGCTGGGTGCATTCCATTACGACCATTTCATCACCCAACCAAGGAACAACTTTAGCTGACGGGTTTTCAAAGATTGGAGATGGGGTGAAGGACGCACTGGTGGGCATTTTGAGTGTTCTCGGCGTGGCTGGTGATGCCACAAAGGCCATTTATGATGCACAGCTTGATCAGTGGAATATTTCCTCCAGAATCGACGGTGAGAGTATCAAAGCGTATTTCGACCGGGTTTTCTCCAGTAAATTATTCGATCCATCATTCAAGGATACTTGTCTTTGGAGTTTATCCCATGCTGGAGCCAACGAGGAGAATCTGTGGGTCACAACTCTCGATAATGTATATTACTACAGCTACGCCACAGTGGATACCTTCTCGGCAGTCAATTGGAGGCTCAAGAAGATCGCACTACCAAATCCGCTGACTATGAATCCTGCCTTTGACGCGCTTTCAGTGTTTTTGGGTAGTCGGTACGCTCCAGACACGCTCAAACTCACCACTGAGTGGCAGCCTAATGACGGTGTAGTCAATACTTTCTCTATGAGTCACGATGGACTGGGAGAACTTGTCAAATTCAGTGGCAAGACAGAAATTGGCAAATGGTCTCAAATGGAACAACTCACTGGTCTGGATCACATGGACGTCATCGGATTTTCACTTTTTACAGAAGTTACCGACGTTTATTCGTCGCTTGTCAAGATGCTGGCGAGTTTACCGGTGGATACAGAGGAGCGGAGCAGTGTATACAACAAGGACGTCCATGAGACTGTCAACGGGGCGATTTCGTCTCTCGTTTCGGCTCGATCACGGCTTCAAACCGTGAATGATTTAGAGAAACTTTGCGAAAATTCGACAACCAAGTACGGACAGAACTACTGCGCTGCATTGCTAGCGCAAGCAAGAAAGCAGAACATCACCGAAACTTCACCACAAAGTTCTGTAGGGAAGTCACGAATCCCAACAAAAGGTTGTTCAGCTCGGCTTCGTAGAGGTTAACTCCCAAAGCTAAAATGTATACGAGTGTAACGTGTTTGTGCAGCGATATTGACGTTAATCAGGCATTTTGGTGCGGTAATTCTCTGCGTAAGTGTTGATAGGATCTTCATACAGCCCCTCGAGGTCTGGATACTGGCAGCAGCAGTAATGAGCGATGAAATAGCAGTATGTGTTGAGATCATGAGATTGCACTACAAGTAAACACTGGATGTTCTCGTCGGCATTCAAGCTCGTAAAGCAGGCTGTTGATGCCTATGCTTCAAGCTCCCATGTTGGTAAACGACTGGTCGAGTCCCAGATTCGCTTCTCGTCCGTCATGCTTCGGTTCGGGCGTGTCAAACTAGACGTCAAAGGCTTGGTTCCGTCATGCCACTCCGAGATTACAGTGGCACAGCTTCCCAGACGCAGCACCGAGGATTGGCATCAGATGGCTGCACCACACTTCAAGGTGTCATCAACCGGACAGGCAAAGGGTACTGGTGGAAGGCAGCTGGGTGCACGTGCTAGAGCAGTGACTTGGCAATGCCCACGATGCCCAACACGCTCCATGACACTGTCATTGACAGTTCTGCGCGACCAAAGTGGAACGTGTAGCCTGAATCCGCCCCCCCAAGACATCTTGCTGTCCGAGGCTCGTTAATTCCTCTTCAGTCTTCTTGATCACTTCGCAATTTGCCTCGAGCTTCACAGTTCCAAGCCTAAAGATGTCGGTGCTTCTCCGTTTAACGCTGTTGTTGGCTGTGGTGCTATCGCCTTTACCTACTCAAGCTGCCAACAAATACCCGATCATTCTGGTCAACGGGTTCTCCGGGTGGGGACGTGATGAACTGTTGGGCTTTCGGTACTGGGGTGGAATTCAAGGCGACTTCCAAGACGAACTAACGGCTCAAGGTTACACCGTCTACACTGCTGCGGTTGGCCCGTTTGCCAGTAACTGGGACCGTGCTTGCGAGCTTTACGCGATCATCAAAGGCGGTCGAGTGGACTATGGTAAGAAGCACTCAGCTACGCACAACCATCTCCAGTACGGCCGCAACTACACGGGACTGTACCCTAAGTGGGGCACTGCTAACTCGGACGGTTCCATTAACAAGGTTCACCTCGTTGGCCACAGTATGGGTGGCCAAACTGTTCGAATGTTGGCTCAACTATTAGAACACGGCACTACCGGCGCTCCTATCGAGGAAGATCCGTCTTCGCACACATTGTTCAAGGGTGGGAAGAGCTGGGTGCATTCAATCACGACCATTTCAACCCCCAACCAAGGCACAACCTTGGGCAATGGTTTCTCTACGATCGGAGATTCCGTCAAGGACCTACTAGCTGGAGTACTGAGCGTTGTCGGTATCCTCGGAGACAGCGCTAAAATGGTGTACGACGCCAAGCTAGATCAATGGGGGATCACCAACAAACAGTCAGGCGAGACGGTTCAAAAGTACCTTGACCGAGTGTTTTCCAGTAGTATCTTCGATCCAAGTTTTAAAGACGTTTGTCTTTGGAGTTTATCTACTGGCGGCGCTAAGGAGGAGGCGACGTGGGTTAAGACGCTAAGTGATGTCTACTACTACAGCTACGCCACCATCGACACGTACAACGCGCGAGACCTTTTACTACGGAAGATTTCGCTCCCAAATCTCTTGACGATGTTGCTTCCTCTAGACCCACTCGCTGTCTTCATTGGTGGACGATACGCCCCGGACACCTTGAAGCTATCGACCGACTGGCAGCCGAACGACGGTGTTGTGCCTACGATCTCTATGGGTTCGGACGGTGTGGGGGCTACAGCCACGTTCGCCGGTTCGTCTCAATTGGGTAAATGGAACAAGATGCCGCAGCTCAATCGCCTGGACCACCTGGGAGTGATCGGTGTCACACTGCACACGCAAGTGCTGGATCTCTATGAAGGTCACGCAGCGCTTCTGTATGCTCTTCCTAGCTCTGGTTCTCGTCGACTGGCGGATTCTACAGCTGCGGTGGTGAAGCTCGACACGGCCATCGTAGAGCTGACTGCAGCCACGACGAGTGTGGAGACCAAGAGTGATCTTGAATCACTGTGCGAGAGTCCTAAGAACTCGTATGCACAAAGCTACTGCACCAAGATGCTTGAATCTGCTCCCACGCGCCGTCTGCGTGGATAGGATGCCGTAGTGTATGGATGCCCACTGTGGTCATTCAAAAAGGGTTGCTCATTAACTGAAGTATATCCGTTCGTTTTGCGTGTCTAAGATGCCTCATTCTGGTCGCTGGAAGAAACGAAGGCATGCAAACGAGGATCGCTCTGACATGTATCACGTTGAAGTGGAAGGAGTCGGACCAAGCGTATCTACTGCTATACCACTGCTTTCAAACGGATCATGACGGAAGTTCACCGTGTTGGACCGTCATTCTCGTTGCTGTCGTTCTAATCTAACGAGGCCTAGCAACCTGTTACATGTAAGCTGTTGTTGAACGACTGCAGTCACAACATTTTTCTACCGCTTCTGGGGGCAGGAAGGATGGTGATCATCGTCCAGGCACTGCCCGCCATCCAAAAAAGTCAAGCGACACCTACGCGCTGAGCAATCACTGCTACAACCTCCTCTACAGGCTGCAACCCGCTGGTTCCACCGAAAAGTGGCTGTGGGGGGTGTCAGATTCAAGTGGCTCTACGAGTCTCCAAACGTGGTGAGGTGGGCAGCCTCTTGTGTACCAGCGTTTGCTGCAGGAACAGGTGGCTTCGATTTGCTTGCTCATCAACCTCCAGCCTTGAATTCACTATGTGAAGCTGTCACCGTGCCATCACCTCGCCTGCCTTCCTAACCTTTCCGTGCACCATGTAGAAAAAGCCACGCGACTCTCTTTGTCCGTCATGATCCCTACGCTAATGACGTCGCTCATCTCCATGGTGCAAGCCGTGCCGGTGACCGAGAGCCCTTGAACAGCTCCAAACTTCGGCCATTCTCAAATCTGCAGTGCAAGACTCAAGATGTCATTCTTCAGCATCGTCTTGCTACTTCTTAGTGCCACCTTCACCCAAGCTACCAACACATACCCGGTGGTGCTGGTGCACGGCTTTGGCGGTTGGGGGCGCGACGAACTACTTGGTTTCAAGTACTGGGGAGGCATTCAAGGTGATATTCAAGAGGAGCTTGAAGCACAGGGATACACAGTCTACACGGCGTCCATCGGTCCGTTTTCAAGCAACTGGGACCGCGCCTGTGAGCTGTACGCACAGATCAAAGGAGGTGTGACAGACTACGGTTCTGCTCACTCAACGAACTACGATCACTCCCGCTATGGTAAAAACTACACCGGGTTGTACCCGGAATGGGGTGAGACCAACACGGATGGCTCGGTTAACAAGATTCACCTTGTTGGCCACAGTATGGGAGGTCAAACTATCCGAATGTTGGCTCAGTTACTCGAAAAGGGCACTACTGGTGCTCCAGTGGAAGAAACCAGCTACACGTCGCCCCTGTTTGCAGGTGGTCATGAATGGATCCACTCTATTACCACCATCTCGACGCCAAACCAGGGTACGACTTTGGCTGACGGCTTCTCTACAATTGGAGATACGATCAAGGACCTTTTAGTATCGATTATCAACGTGCTTGGAGTATTCGGAGACTCAGTGGATCTGCTCTATGACGCACAACTCGATCAATGGGGTATCACAGCTAAGCAAGATGATGAAACCTTGCAGGAATACTTCGACCGGGTCTTCTCCAGCAGTATCTTCGACCCGAGTTTCAAGGATGTATCCATTTGGAGTCTGTCAGTAGCTGGGGCTAAAGAGGAGAGCACATGGGTCGAGACGCTAGACGACGTCTACTACTACAGTTACGCCACCAAGGACACATTCTCCACGTACAACTGGAAGCTGCAGAAGATCTCGTACCCGAACGTCCTCACTATGCTGCTACCACTTGACGTGCTTTCAATCTTCCTCGGTAGTCGTTACGCCCCCGATACTCTCGGCTTAACCACGGACTGGCAGCCAAATGACGGTGCTGTGAATACTATCTCTATGAATCAGGACTACGTTGGAGACTTGATCGAGTTCGACGGATCGTCGGTCATTGGCAAGTGGAATCAGATGACGCAGCTAACAGGCTTGGATCACTTGGCTGTGACTGGAATCACACTGCTCTACCAGGTTTTGGGCATCTACGAAGCTCATGCTGCGTTGCTTTACAGTCTTCCAGTGGGGGCCAGTTCTTCTCGTCGTCTAGTTTCATCTAATAGTACGGTCACTGCCAAGCTGAGTACCGCTATTGCATCGCTCACTACTGCTGCTGCCAGTATCCAGACCGAGGGAGACCTTGAGGCGCTGTGCGAAGACCCTATCAACACTTACGCAGAGAATTACTGTGCCAATATGCTGAACGCCACACTGGTTAACGACACAATCGCTACGGCTAACGCGACGGTGGAAGCTGCCACAAACACGTCCATCAACACAGATGTGAGCAGCACTCGAATGCTGCGCGGGTAGTGTCATTATGGAAATAATACACAAAACTTGTAGTTCGTATTAGAGAAGCAATAGACTCTACAATGAACCTCTACGGTTGGTTCAGTTCACCCTCTCGATACGACTAACGTCTTTCATCTGAACGCCTCATGGGGTCAGTCAAAACTTGGCGTGGACGCCAGATGAGCGCGACAATTTCTTCGAGTGGGATGGATACGCACACGGCTATCAAACGATGACTCACACCCGGAAGTGTCGCGCTGTGGACTAAATGTCCTACTACGTCGTGCCAGCACGGACGGAGTGCAGTGATTTTTAGTTGTACAAGGAGGCGGTTCCAGAATTATTGTCGCTGGGTAGCATTCCTGTGGAGGCGGTGAGTGCAGCAATTCAAGCCTTTCTACAGGATTCCTATCATGTCTGGCCTCAAAGCTTTACACAACCACGATACGTTTGTGGTGAGAAAAGTTCCTCGGACCTTGTGTGTATTGCCGCTTCTGTTAATTTCCTTACCGCTTCTTTGTGTTAACTTTTGTCTCGACGACGACGCTCTCCGAACGAAAGCATACTTGAGCTTGTACACGGCTTCAACCTAGTTACGGGATGTAGCTCTTCCACCTTGACGAGAGATTTCATCATCTCACAACGAGCGTACTCGTCAATTTTTTCTGTAGTTGCCAGTCTTGCTACGAAAGGGTAAGCTCGATCTGTGCCTGTCTCGATTTACATGTAGCGATGGCTGGTTACCGTTAGGCTTGCCGGTGGTCTTTCTACTGCCACACAGAAACGCAAAATGAGTCGGAGCAACATTAAACGTAACTTCAGCACTTTGCTGGAGTCACGTTTAGCGTAACGGTGTTTTCTGGAGACTACCAGCTAGTTTGGACGACGCTCTAAGACCCAGATCAACAGTCATTATCTTGATTCTGTGGCGACACAATTCCAGAGAGTTTTCGGGTGTTCCGAGTACAATCCTCAAGGCGTGCTTATTCTTTCCGGTAGACAAGATGAGCAGCGGTTCAGACCTTTAGTACGTGTGCGGTAACGTTTAATATGTTCAGCATGTGAAACAAGTTCTTTCCGCGCTCCATGTTGGCAGGTTCTATGCGTCCCGCTTTGGTGTCCGTTGACGAGCTCATTTCGAGACTTCTTGTCCACTGCGCAGTAGTTGTTTCTCCAGGTCTCATGACATTCTCGACGCACGTCCAACGCGAATTATTCTCATCGGAGACCGATCAAAACTCTGATGAAATGACGAGTCAAGCCATTCCGAAGCTCATTCGTTTGCCGTTAACCCGTCCATTTGGTGCTCGCAACAAGAAGAGCATGGCAAAGAAGCTTCAGAACACATCGGTTCAAGCGGTGGGATCCTCGGTCGTTGAAACACACAATAAATCACCACGACATGGACAAGGATGGACGACTGAAGAGCACGATCGATTCCTTCAAGCGCTAGAGATATTCCCGTCTGGACCTTGGAAAGACGTGGCCGCCTTCATTGGTACCCGTACGCCTCGCCAAGTCATGACCCACGCACAAAAGTATCGCGAAAAGATCCGTCGGCGACGTCGAGGACCGTTGAACACCTTTCTCCGTCCTGAAATCTACCGAGAGTTGATTGTCGAGACAAGTCCCAGTGGAAAATCAACGAATACCGCTGAGAAATCGCCCACTGCTGTTGACTGGCATCCTGTCCACCTTGAAGATCCTCAGCAGAGGAATTGGCTCGAGAATGTATCTGTAGAGGACATGGACGCCGTCTTTCAAGCCGTTTTGGAGCATGATGATGCCGTGTTGTCTTCCTTGGATATGGATGAGCTCTTTCGCTCAGCATTTACCGCAGATGGAGAACAAACGATGGATACTGTACCATAGCGACCAAAAACTAAACCACGAATGAGTCAAATTACCGCTCAATTCAATTACATTAAACGTTAAAAACTGAAGTGCTTGTTCATTCTGTGTAAAGCTGAAAGCAGTAGAGAAGTAGAACAGAACAGAGCAGCTACCATAGGCCGCAGAGTGCATACGTATGACGATTTCTGATCCTGAGGATCTGGCAAACTCAGAATCCTCACGTACATGTATCACGAAGTAACCGTAATGATAATTATCTCGTCTTTGTTTTTCAGGAACATCATGATCACGAGTGGTGATATTCGTGTATTGAACCCAAGCTGTCAAATCCATCGGGGGGAACTCTCGAGTGGATTTCTGTCCAACATAACGTACATGGAGCTCTCGTTAAGGCTTTCGGTGGAGAACTGCTTAAAGTCTACAATACAACTGTTCAAGATAAAGTAGCAACACGCCAGATCATTTCGTGTCGAGGACTTCTGGTAATGTAAATTGAAGTGAGATAAGACATGCGAGGGAGATAGCACATGGCCAGTGAACCGCCATTGTGTTATAGCATTAAAAGGTTACAGAAGCGAGCAAATTCTGCACTGAGGTCTATAGACTGCAAAGCATCAAGAATTTCGGTAATATTTCTCTCATAGCAGCTAGTCTCCACGCTGGCAGGTAAAACACGCATACATTAGCAGCTTACAACCTGATTTACACGAACCATTTTCACAAAAAAAAATCCCAGAAGCAATTGTCGAAGCAAGCAGCACACTTACCTTGAACGCAAGTAACAAAATTGTGACACTGGCCTTGATCTTTCGACTGCCGGTACTAGTCTTGACCTCGAATTTGTCATTCACCATTTTTGGTTGAGAAAGCGGCACAGCATCAGCAACATTTTTCACATTTGTAAGGGCTTTTGTCGGGCTGATTGTCTGAAATCGAACAACCATCATATCGTGTTGGATTAGAAGTCTCGAGCCCCGACAGCAGGTTGAAACATTGTTACTGCGTCTAACCATGAGATCATGAAGAGCTGGCTGAATTCTACAGTGTACAGTGCTTTTCTTTTTAATGCGTAATTGTAACAAACAAGTAGACATGGTCGATCGATGTAAAGCTGACTCAACCGAGTGCTTTTTCATACGGAAAATGACCGAATTCGTCACCTCTTTTGGTCATGATTGGGTCTTCTGATCACAGTAGATCCAAAATGTCCGTCCTGCTATTCAACATAGCGATGGCCGCAGCGTTTTGATCCTTTTTGTTCTTGCAAGTCAGACTAGCGCCACTCTCAATCAAAACTTTCACAGTCTCTCTGTGTCCGCGATACGCAGCCAGCATCAATGGAGTCAACTTTGCCTTGGTAATAGAGTCAATCGGTGCGCCATGTTGAAGTAGCAAGCGAACCACGTCAACTTTTCCTTCCTCTGCAGCGATATGCAAAGCCGAACGTCCATCGATGGTTCTTGTGTTGGTCGAAACTTTCTTCTGAAGTAATAGAGAGACGATCTCAACCAGGTCGCGTTGAGCTGCTGCCATTAGAGGCGTCCACTGACTACTGTTCTGCGTGTCCAGTTCAATCGAATTACTGTAAATCAGCGCACGTGCACACTCGGTCGTTTTATTGTACACTGCTTCATGCAGAGCAGTATCTCCATCATAATCTTTTGCATTGACGTCGGCATGGTGATTTAGCAGCAGTTTTACTACTCCCGCGTGGCCTCGCTGTGCAGCACAAGTCAAAGGTGCTGGATCCGAACCATCAGAATTCACTTGTGCCTCACACTTCAGCAGTGCTTGAATTGTCTCCATTTGCCCACTTTCAGCTGCAAATGTCAGCACAGTATGTCCGTTCCACGTTTTCTCTCCTATGTCGGCTCCGTTATCTAGTAGAAGTTCCAGTATTTCCACGTGGCCTTTAGATGCAGCTAACATCAGTGGCGTTGGAGCTCCTCCGCTACTTAAAACAACGTCAAAGTCCAGTAGCATGCGGACAATCTCCAATTGTCCGTTGTCGACTGCAATCCCCATTGGGGATTCCCCAACACACTACTACCTTCCTTGTCAATTGCACGTACGGATTTCGGAGAAGCTTCAAGCAAGCGTTTCGTCATATCCACAGATCCCAACTTGACAGCCAGCATCAGTGGCGTTTGACCGTGTGCGTCACCCAATTCGGAGTTGCAATCGAAAGCTAAGAGAACTTTCACGCTTTGAAGCTGCTGACGATTCACTGCCAGGTGAAGTGCAGTTTGACCTTCAAAGTTGATCAAATCGGTAGATGCACCACTTGTCAGCAAAAGCGTCAAGACATCGACGTGTCCCATTCGAGCAGCTTCCATTACGGCCGTGTATCCGTTTGTCCCGCGTTCATTGATGTTACATCCGTTGGTGATAACTTGTCGAGCTGTTCGCAAGTTCCCCTCGGATCAAGTAACGGCGCGGAAATTCTTGGTTTGGAGAACGAGAGAATCGTCCATTTCAGAGAATTTCTGATAATGATGAAGGAGACTGAATTCTCCGTCGAGACTCTCCTGCTTGCCGTCGCCTTCGTCCGTTCCCACGAAGAGCACCATAGTACAACATCGTTGATATGTCGGTTTTGCTGTTTAACTGCGCCACTCTTCAGCCGTTTGGTCCAAATTGTCCGTTCTACGATACCACCTCCATCTGACCATGGCCTTCTCCAACGTTTCTACTTGACCAGTTTGAGCTGCTGTAGCGAACACGTTTGTGCCATGTTGTCCTCACCAGGATCATTATCAAATTAGACAGACCATTGTCGGATGCTAGGAACACCCCGCCTCTATTGGCTCCAGCTGCATCTGCACCAAATTTCGCCAGTAGTTTAGCTGCTCAAGAGTGCAGGCCAGTCGCTGCCAAGTGCAGCGCTGTGTACGTTTCAGGTTGACGTCGGCCCCAGCTTCCAGCAGCAGAGTCATCACCTCCACGTTGTTCCCATTGGCTGCCAGCATCAGAGCTGATTCGCCGTCATCCTTGACTCAGATCGCAGCCCATGTTCACCGCGCCGTGGATCATCGGCGGACGCCATTGATAATGGTATCAGTATAAAATTAGAGAGACAGTAATACAAGTGGTAAGTGATCCCAAGGGGGTTGATGTGATTCAAATCTAGTTTGTCAGCTTCAGATATCCGTTCCTAATGAGGTAACGCATTGACCACCCCGTGCGTTTCGTGGTCTCGTCCGAGTTCCGCCACGTCCAGAATGCCCAACCACCGGTCGTGTCCGCGTTGTAGTACGCGAGCTGCTTTCGTCCGAGTTCGCGGAAGTTGTCGATGTTTTGGAAAATGCCCCTCGAGTCGGGAGGTCCTCCCATGCACCATTCGCCAAGGAAGAGGCGGTTGTTGGTTGGAGCGGACTTGAGGTGGCTCTGGTCGTATTGGTCAACTGCTGCCAGGACTTGCTCCTCTGTTTTTCCGTCGTAGCCCCAGATGAAGTAGGCGTGGATCTCATTCCACACGTTCGTGTACTGCGGTGCACCGATCATTCCCTTGAGGTGTTCCGGGTCTTGATCACTGAGGAAAGGAGTAACCAACAGGATGCAGTTGTTACCAGTAGCACGGATCTGCTTGTACGCCTCCATGTAGTAGTTCTGCAGTGCATTTCCGTCCACTGGCGGCACAGGTTCGTTCATCAAGGTCATTCCCAGGAACGCAGGGCTGTCCTTATACCGTGCGGCGAGGAACGTCGCAAACTTAAGGGAGTTATCAATGTTGGTCTGCGAAGTGCTCCAGCCCACATTGCCGAGTGTAGTAGGGGCACTGTGCTCGATACCGTTCTGACTTCCCTGGTGTGCGTGCAGACTGATGATCACCGCAACGTTGTGCTTGAGAGCCCAGTTGTTAATGAGCGCATCCAGATACTTCAAGCCTCCGCGAGCGAACATGTCTCCTTCAGTACCAGGAGCAGTGGTAGCGTCACGGATGATCCAGTGTCCAACAGGAACTCGGACAGTGTTCAGCACACCAGTGTTAGCAATCTCCTCGATGTCGGCTTCTGTGATCCAGGTCTTGCGGTGCTGCTCAAACGCAGCAGTTCCCTTCTCCTTACCCAAGATCTGCATCGTATGGTATTCTCCCTTGTGGTCCTCGTCCGCAGAGACACCATTCCAAAGAGCAGACTCCCAGGTAATCCAGTGCTCGGTGAGTAGCCAACCTCCAAGGTTGACAGCCTTGGAGTGGACAGCTCCATTTCGGATCTGAGCTTGGATGTGGCCACCAGTTGCGTTCGTACCGGACCCGATAGATGAAGAAACAGTGGCCGATACAGCTCCAACGACGTTCTTTCTTGTTCCCGTGCCGGTCTTGAGGTAGCAGTGCGGCTGACCATCCCACCCGTTGTTGATGAACGTGAAGGCCTTGCATCCAGTGGTCCCAGCGCATTTGTTGCAGCAGTCATCTGGGAGCTTCATTCCAGTTAGATCAGCCAAATCGGCACCGTTATAGTCGATTCCAACCTCCATGTTGCCGCACTGAGCTGGCTTCGCACGACACTGGTAGTAGTTGGAGTTCCATGGCTGGCAGTAGTTTCCAGACGCGCAGCAGTTGGGTCCACTCTGGTCGTTACCGCAGTACGCTCCTGAAGCAGCGCATGCTTCAGTAGAGGCGGAAACACTCTGGACTTGGAGCAATAGGCTGAAGCCAACCGCCGCGAGCGCGATCAAATGAGACGAAGGTTTCCAAGCCATCAGAGAGGGAGTTCCTATGCTCGATGCAAAACCAAGAATGAGAAGAATGCGTGACGAGCTCGGGCATTGTGAGGTTGTCAGACTGGGACAGTGCGCTGTGTTGAATGCTGGGGAGATATTTGAGCTTTGCTCACAGTCTGTGATCCATTGGATCAGGCACGCAATCAGTGAATTGAGTGTTAGCAAGGTTTGCGTGGTGCTTTGCTCACGTGCAGAACACGTTACCAACCCACGTCATATGAGTTATACGCAGTAGAAGTGCAAAAATGTTGTTGCCTTCATTCCGAGGTCAATGCCGTGTTGTGTCTGTCATTATACTTCAGGCTAAATTGTGCAGTACTGCTCGACCTCGAACTTATTCACGTAGTAGAACCACTAGTGCATCGTACTGTAGAAGCTCTTGCTTTGATAACAACACCGCGTTCACCATCCCGTGACATATTGCACTGTCAAACATGTGGAAAGTAATCCAACAAGAGAGCTTCCAGGATCTGGAACGGCATCAAAAGTCGAGTCTCACAAGTAACATCCTCTCGTGTCAAAACCTGGTCTTCAAACTGTTGTTTTGGCGTGATAAATGTGCTTTGAATCACGAACAGGCTTTCGTCGGGCCTGATACACGCGTTTCCGTGAGCGCTTGGTGCCCCAAGGGTTATTCTTCGGCTTGATACACCTTTGTTTAGCGATCCGCTCTGCATAAGTCAGTATTTTTTCTTCAGCATCCACCACTTTCCTCTTTTCTCCACGTCGCGTCCCAGGTTCTTGTGAATTGCCTTCATCAGGCTCATCGTCGTCACTTAAGGTAAGGTCAACGAAGCCTTCGTCATTGTAAATGGGCTGCTGAAGTGCACCGGGGAATTCCTCAATGGCTGGTTTTTCCTTAGTGGCTAATGTTTTCTGTGCAATGGGGGCTTCGTCGGCGTCAGACAGCTCGTCCGAGCTGCTCAGGAGATCGATCTCTTCTTCCTTTGTTGTCATTTTCCAACGTAATTATAACATTAGAGATCAAACATTTGCAGTTTGTTTATACTGATATCTCTCTCATTTTATAATTCCTTCAAGCAACTTTCTTACATTTACCAAGTTAAAATAACCTCTATCATTTAGTAAGAAGGATGCGAAAACATTTCCATACAATCGACCGAGACGATGACTCTCAACGACGCTGCATTCGAGGGGAACTTGCGAACAGCTCGACAAGTTATCACCAAAGGATGTAACATCAATGAACGCGGGACAAACGGATACACGGCCGTAATGGAAGCTGCTCGAATGGGACACGTCGATGTCTTGACGCTTTTGCTGACAAGTGGTGCATCTACCGATTTGATCAACTTTGAAGGTCAAACTGCACTTCACCTGGCAGTGAATCGTCAGCAGCTTCAAAGCGTAAAAGTTCTCTTAGCTTTCGATTGCAACTCCGAATTGGGTGACGCACACGGTCAAACGCCACTGATGCTGGCTGTCAAGTTGGGATCTGTGGATATGACGAAACGCTTGCTTGAAGCTTCTCCGAAATCCGTACGTGCAATTGACAAGGAAGGAAATAGCGTGTTGGGGATTGCAGTCGACAACGGACAATTGGAGATTGTCCGCATGCTACTGGACTTTGACGTTGTTTTAAGTAGCGGAGGAGCTCCAACGCCACTGATGTTAGCTGCATCTAAGGGCCACGTGGAAATACTGGAACTTCTACTAGATAAAGGAGCCGACATAGGAGAGAAAACGTGGAACGGACATACTGCGCTGACATTTGCAGCTGAAAGTGGGCAAATGGAGACAATTCAAGCACTGTTGAAGTGTGAGGCACAAGTGAATTCTGATGGATCAGATCCAGCACCTTTGACTTGTGCTGCACAGCGAGGCCACGCGGGAGTAGTAAAACTGCTGCTAAATCACCATGTCGACGTCAATGCGAAAGATTCTGATGGAGATACTGCTCTGCATGAAGCAGTGTACAATAAAACGACCGAGTGTGCACGTGCGCTGATTTACAGTAATTCGATTGATCTGGACACGCAGAACAGTAGTCGGTGGACGCCTCTAATGGCAGCATCTCAACGCGACCTGGTTGAGATCGTCTCTCTATTACTTCAGAAGAAAGTTTCGACCAACACAAGAACCATCGATGGACGTTCGGCTCTGCATATCGCTGCAGAGGAAGGAAAAGTTGACGTGGTTCGCTTGCTACTTCAACATGGCGCACCGATTGACTCTATTACCAAGGCAAAGTTGACTCCATTGATGCTGGCTGCGTATCGCGGACACAGAGAGACTGTGAAAGTTTTGATTGAGAGTGGCGCTAGTCTGACTTGCAAGAACAAAAAGGATCAAAACGCTGCGACCATCGCTATGTTGAATAGCAGGACGGACATTTTGGATCTAGTCTACTTAGAAGACCCGGAAGTGACTAACGCTGAGAGAAAGAGGCAACGAACGCAGTGACACAGCTGTAGCTTCCACATCAAGCTTCTGGTTTGTTGTGTCAGCTTTACCCCTTGAAGAGAGAATGACCGCGTGAAAATGGTGCGTGAAAGAAGTAGTGAATTGTTTTTAGTTTAATTCAGCTGTGAAGCAACAAATTGATACATTCGTGGTCTTGTAGCTTTCAATCTCCGCCAGTTGCATGCCTACCTATGGTACAAGATCCATGGCCTCGTTGACTTGTTTGGCATCTGCGGTAAATGCTGAGCGAAAGAGCTCATCCATATCCAAGGAAGACAACACGGCATCATCATGCTCCAAAACGGCTTGAAAGACGGCGTCCATGTCCTCTACAGATACATTCTCGAGCCAATTCCTCTGCTGAGGATCTTCAAGGTGGACAGGATGCCAGTCAACAGCAGTGGGCGATTTCTCAGCGGTATTCGTTGATTTTCCACTGGGACTTGTCTCGACAATCAACTCTCGGTAGATTTCAGGACGGAGAAAGGTGTTCAACGGTCCTCGACGTCGCCGACGGATCTTTTCGCGGTACTTTTGTGCGTGGGTCATGACTTGGCGAGGCGTACGGGTACCAATGAAGGCGGCCACGTCTTTCCAAGGTCCAGACGGGAATATCTCTAGCGCTTGAAGGAATCGATCGTGCTCTTCAGTCGTCCATCCTTGTCCGTGCCGTGGTGATTTATTGTGTGTTTCAACGACCGAGGATCCCACCGCTTGAACCGATGTGTTCTGAAGCTTCTTTGCCATGCTCTTCTTGTTGCGAGCACCAAATGGACGGGTTAACGGCAAACGAATGAGCTTCGGAATGGCTTGACTCGTCATTTCACCAGAGTTTTGATCGGTCTCCGATGAGAATAATTCGCGTTGGACGTGCGTCGAGAATGTCATGAGACCTGGAGAAACAACTACTGCGCAGTGGACAAGAAGTCTCGAAATGAGCTCGTCAACGGACACCAAAGCGGGACGCATAGAACCTGCCAACATGGAGCACGGAAAGAACTTGTTTCACATGCTGAACATATTAAACGTTACCGCACACGTGCTGAAGCTCTGAACTGTTGCTCATCTTGTCTACCGGAAAGAATAAGCACGCCTTGAGGATCGTACTCGGAACACCCGAAAACTCTCTGGAATTGTGTAGCCACAGAATCAAGATAATGACTGTTGATCTGGGTCTTAGAGCGTCGTTCAAACTAGCTGGTAGTCTCCAGAAAACACCGTTACGCTAAACGTGACTCCAGCAAAGTGCTGAAGTTACGTTTAATGTTGCTCCGACTCATTTTGCGTTTCTGTGTGGCAGTAGAAAGACCACCGGCAAGCCTAACGGTAACCAGCCATCGCTACATGTAAATCGAGACAGGCACAGATCGAGCTTACCCTTTCGTAGCAAGACTGGCAACTACAGAAAAAATTGACGAGTACGCTCGTTGTGAGATGATGAAATCTCTCGTCAAGGTGGAAGAGCTACATCCCGTAACTAGGTTGAAGCCGTGTACAAGCTCAAGCATGCTTTCGTTCGGAGAGCGTCGTCGTCGAGACAAAAGTTAATACAAAGAAGCGGTAAAAGTAAGGAATTAACACAAACAACACTCAGGTAGGAACTACTGTCACGTCGTTCTATACGTTTCCAGGTGGTTGTGACAGCGTTATGGCCAGAGGTGAAGATGTCGGAGCAAAGAAAGATTTTACGGCTGCTCTCACTGCCCCCGCAGCGATAATATTTGTGGCACTAGCCTATTGAATAACGAAATCAGTGGCAAAACGTACTTGTCGTTGCAGGTACAAGTTGATTGGAGGACGTTCAGACCTACAGCGTCGACACTGAAACGTTGGCGGCACTTCTAGGGTGAGTCATCATTTGATAACGTGAGCGCGTGTCTATCTCTAAGCCTTTTGATCGCTGTGCTGACGCTGAGATCACAATTCCAGCACCGTTAGCGGGTGACAAGTTGCTGAATGCACTAGCAACTTTGCCCCACCTGGCGTCCAAATTATTTTCTGGTTGTTCAGATGAATGCCAGGCAGTTGATGAATCGCCATTCTTCTCGAAGGCGGAGGTTCTTCGTGTCTGTTGCTGAATACGCTTGTGAATCTTTGTAAAATCTCCACCAATTGTCATTTGACACTGAGCTCTCACCGGTCGGCATTTATACAGTGAATAGACAATCCACGATCGACAATTCTGCTAACTTGGCGCTGTTTGTGGACAGCCAACCATGACCGTAGCTTCAATGGCGTCGTTGTAAAACACAATATTATCAGAGGTGGTGTCCAATCAAGCCAATAAAAAAACCTGTCGCCCACGTAGTCTTCCGTCATATTTGGCCATTTTTTATATCCAAAACCTGTAGTGGTTCCCACAAGTAATTCATCAAAGTGCATTCGAAATCGGAAACATCCTAATTAGTTACCCTGTCCTAGTTAAATCTCAATCCAAGCACACACAGTAACCACTAAGTCAGCCTTGAACGCAGCGAAGGCTTCTCTTTTAAATTTGTTGGGGGTTGAATCTCGCACATATTGTCCAGTGGAACCACGAAGCACACCTCCACAGCGTTTACTGATCAAAAAGTCCTTGAAAAAGCCGACATGTAATGGATACGTCGTGGAGCTCGCCAATTGAACGAAGCGCACTAGCATCTTCCGGGTCAAACCTGCATTCTTAGCCTTGATATCTGCATCACTAGCGCTCAACTCGACGGATTCAATTAATACAGCGTCGAGGCTACCTTGTTTCCATGATTTAAGGGCCAGCTACTGTTCAAGCCCCTGACTCGAGGGCTCCAGCCACTGAGATCAATCTTGTGTTCCCACATCGTAAACTTGCGCTCGTTATCGCCCAAGTAACAGCATTTGACACCTCCAAGGGTAAGATAGCAAAAGAACCACATCTGAAAAACGTAGTCACCTATCGAGGGATTTTGAACAAGACAGGCAACGAGGTGGTGTAGCATTTTGGCATTAGAAAGAAGCCAAACTCTCTTGCCACGAACGCACTCACAAGGTGAGCACCATCATGTCGCCAGGAAATAGTGAGTTCATCCTATCATCCGAGCACATGCCAGTCGACCCAGTAACGTACTGTGAATTATGCTGCCATGCCACGTCAAGTAAATCCCGTAATACATATGACCATAGCTTCATCAGACCTCATATCAAACATCAGACTCGCATTCCCTCCTGCAACAAAGAACTTGGTCTCCAATAATTTGAATCGTTCTTCGAGATCCACATCACCGGTGAAATTCGCCCGCACATGCTCAAAGAAAGCATCGTTTGCCACCGCTTCTTTGTATTCGTTGTTTTTTTGTTTTGGTTGGGTGTGTTTTTTTTTCTAGAATCCAAGAAGGCAGCACATAGCGATGTGCTACTGGACTTTGACTGGTTTTAAGTAGCGGAGGAGCTCCAACGCCACTGATGCTAGCTGCATCTAAAGGCCACGTGGAAATACTGGAACTTCTACTAGATAAAGGAGCCGACATAGGAGAGAAAACGTGGAACGGACATACTGCGCTGACATTTGCAGCTGAAAGTGGGGACAATTCAAGCACTGCTGAAGTGTGAGGCACAAGTGATCGGATCCAGCACGTTTGAGAACTGCTTGAAATAGCTCTAGGTTGAGCCAGTTTTACACGTTGAAGAGAAAATGAACGTGCGGAAACTCAGTGAACTTCTACTACCAACTCAGCAGGCGCGACGGCAGGCGATCAACCATGTATCTGACCAGGCAGAGCGACTACGGTCACGGGCGATTTCTCTGGTATTGGAGATCTCCCAAGCCCAAACAGCCAAGAAACTTTCCCTTCATTTGCGGCCTCGTACGATTCGTATTAGCTGGTTTTTCGTTTTTTTCCTCCATGTTTTCAACGCGGCTTACTCGAGTTTGCTTGCCTACATTTACTACTACATGACATTGCCGATAATGGATTTCTATGTGCAATTACTACGAATGATGTCACAGGAGAATTACACTGTTATCATTTACCTATACGCTTGCATCGGGGCGATTCACGTTTACAACGCTGGCAACATGGTTTTTTATTCGTTGTATTACCGGCGGTTGGTCTTTGGTAAAGTGAAAAGTGGACGCGTTAAAACGAAAATCAAATCGAAATTTCGCGCGTTTAACCGCTTCACGTCAGGGTTTGCACGCTCAATTAGCGCTCGAGGCGAGTGGTTTGAAGTGATTTTCCTCATACGAAAGGTATCGGAACTATTGGCCCAGAGCGTGCAAGCATATGTGTCGACGTTCCTTATCGGCAGTGTCTGGATGAATCAAACCTTCGCTGTAATTATCTTCTTGAATGCAATTTCACACGCGGTGGTTCACTATTTCTTGGCGGATAAAATCGGGTTGAGACGGTTGTACAGCACGGCGGTCGACCTGATACTGGATTTCACGTGGGGGGTTATTATCCCGGCGAAGATATTTTTTGTCTACGTGTTGATGTTTATGGAGTACCATGGCTCATTCCCAGAGAAATTTAATTATTCCGATACGCTAATGCTCAAGGCCATGCTGGAATTCAACCAGTTCTTTATGATCTCATGGGTAGATGCAGTCACAACAACGTTGCCTTACCTTAACATGTTATCGGGTCTGCGGAGTGTGAGGATTCTCATCCAACACGACATGAAGGTTGTTCGATTTCAATCGCCAACGAAAGTCCAAACTGCCGGTCCAGCAGAAGCTCTTACGAACGTGAAAGGCGTTGGAGCCCCAACTGCACCGCTTTCTCAATCTAAAATACCCCCGAAAGTACCAAATGAGGTAGGGAATGAAATTGAAATCAAGCCCAGTACTGGTAGTCGAAGGATTAAAGCCAGTATCACAGCTCTGTTGCCTGTGTTTGGGATATTCGTGCTGCTCACATCGATCATAGCTTCCGGAATATTTTTTGGCGAGAAAAATACGTGTAAAACCGGTTGTAAACTGCAGATGTACCCGTGGTTTACCCAGCAGTGCGCGTGTTCAGTCATGGAGATTAGCTGCTACGAGAGGGATATTACAGGGCTTGAAGATGAAATTCGAGATGCGTTGCGGTCTTTGGATGCTCGAGTGCTCAACTCGCTCATTATTTCCCACTGCCCTACATTGACTATACCAGAAGATCTCCGGCGCTTTCATAACATTATATTTCTTGAATTGTATAACACGACAGTGGTTCACTGGCCAATTTCAGCGTCATTGTCACTGCCTTTCGTGCCGTACCTCACCACTATATACATTGTGCGATCCCGGCTCCTGGGCGGCATCCCGGACGGTTTGACATCGGATTTATCTCCAAGCATCGTGGACATTGAGTTTTCGGCTACTGATTTCGATGGGCCATTGCCGGATGATCTCGATACGAAGTGGCCAGACGTGTTGTTGCTTTATCTGGAACACTGTGGACTGCAAGAGTTTCCGAAAGCCCTGGCCCAAATGGACTTGACAGACTTATCACTAATAGATAACAACATATCAGTTCTTCCCGAAAGTCTCAGTGAGAGCTTCATGTACGTCACGTTGGACAGAAATCCTATCGAGAAGATCCCTGATGGATTCGAAAGTATGACAGAATTATTTTACTTCACTGTTCAGTACACGAATATCACCACTATTTCACGGTGGATCCAGAACACCCAGGAAACCACACTTAACTTTCGAGCACGAGGAACCCCGTACTGCAATGGTTTACCCTCGAAAAGCACTGAGGCAAGGTTTGCGTGGTGTCCGTACGATGACTACAGTGACGGCATTTTCCCACTTGTCTTGCGAGATGAGGTCCGAGCCATCAAAGAAAGTTGAAGTAACGAGAGGTATTTTCGTAGGCAGAGCTCAGCAAGCAGCATTTCAAGCACGATTTCCTCTGGAAAGTAAGTCCCCGGAGGGACTTGAACTTTGTGGTGCGTTGACCAGTGGATCACCAGGAGGCCCTGCTCTCCTTATAGTGAGCACGTCCACTGTATTCACAATACTACAGTACTCAACCTTGAAGCCAAGCCAAGTACATGTAGTAGCAACCAGGAATAACCAGTTAATCAACTTCAATTTCCTCAACCCATCCTAACATTGGTCATGATGCTCTTGCAAAGCGAAGACGAGCTAAAAAACGTCATTATTTCTACGAGAATCATAACATTGGCGAAGACGAGTTAAAATGCGTCATGATTTCTACGAGAAGCGTACAACGAAAGGAAAGGCACTTCTCAATTTGTCAAACCCTCAACAACCAGCGACCACCATGCGTATTTACTCCGTGATACTGGCGGCCGCTTTGTTCTGCTTCGCCAATGCCGAATCCGATTCCAAGCGAGCTCTTCAACTAAAGGTGGCAACAACTGACTCTCGTGTGCTCCTGTCCAGTGTGGATAATTTCTCCACCAACAGAAACTTGAGAACTGTTGCAACAGTTGAAGAAGATGAAGACAGTGATGATAATGTGACCGATGAGAGTGAAGAGGAGGAAGAAGAAGACAGTGAGGAAGAGAGGGGTCTCCCGGGCACAAGTCTATCGGCTATTGAGTCATTGACCACCAAGGTGGACACTGCAGTGAGTGCCGCCGCGAGGGCCGCAGCCCTCAAAGCTTCCAAAGCCGCTGAGGCCACGAAGGTTAAGGAATGGTTGACCGCAGCAACGCCCGTTGACGACGTGTTCATGAAATTGAAGCTCAACGGAGCTGGAGACGACTTGTTCAAGGAACCGAACCTTGCACTGTGGCTCCACTACGCGGAACAGTTCGACGACGTCACGAGGGCGAAGACCAGCTCAGTCATTTCGACACTCCTACCAAGATATGGCAACGAGCAGCTTCTGAAGTTGATCACCGCCGCCAAGTTTGGTGGGCCGGGACCGGCAGTGTTGTCACTGGATATGACCCATAACCTCCTCGTGAAGTGGGCAACTCAGGGCATCAGTACCCGACAAGTTTCTAAGTGGATGCACAACGTCGGGTACGAAGTGCACGTGCGTCCCTCATACATCGACGAAGTTGTGGCCAAGTACGATGATATGTACGCTGTCATCAGACACCTCCCGGCCGGTCATTAGGCTTGCAGACCTTCATGTATGTGCCCAACCGCAACTTTAGCGTCGTCTTCTTCAGGATAAGAGCCTAATATGACTGCAGCCGATGTGTTTCTACAATTGTTCTTGAGCATCCCACCAGCTAAATTGCTTGTACATACATCCCATTGAGGTTGTGCTTTCAAAATCTATCCGTATGGGTGGTTTCAAGCCTTTTCAGTTGTGGTAGAGTTTAATATGTCGGGCAGCATCTTGTCGTTGGAAATGAAGTATCTGCTCCAGACTATGCAGCACCGCAATACTAACGTGGCAACAGGTGGCTCTGGATAATAAGACTATTCGACTGCAATCGATCCCGAAGCAGCCACGTCGTGTTCTAGTTCACATTGGCGGTTGGAAGTCCGGCCAACAGGTGAATCCAACAGGCACTTCTCAAGACCAAATTCAGGTTGTGCGCTACACATGGGTCGAAATGTGACAGAGGCTGCAGGTTCGTAGCGAACTGCCTGTCCTCGCAAGATCGAGCGGGTGCAACTAAAAGTTGCTAAAAAGTTAGCAAAGCGTGTAACGGAGCGACTTGGAGCTGTGCACTGGATGTCTCGTCGCACCTTCTGAAATCGGCGCCGTCTTCCACACTCGAATTCGGTTCAACACAAGCTTTGGCCTTCTCTTTCCCGTTTTTTTGGACGGTTCTGTACACAAATGCCTCCTCGGCGTGGCGGCATGAGTGACAACACCATCGCACGCCATGCGGGACTCGCTTCCGGTCTTCAAGTCTTGATTCAAATGCTACAGTCACAGTTATGGAATTAAGTTTGCAGCACGCAACGCTGCGCTGCGAATTGCAAATTACCCACGCCAGAGTCCAAATCACAAACGTTGAAGACGACAACTGTAGTAAAACTGTGTGCTGTCCGGTCGATAAGCAAGCCATTAGCCAAGCCTTGTTGTTGCTAAAGGCTCTGCAGCAACCGAGCCCAAATCTTGCACAAATGGCTCGGCGTCACCGAAAATCGGATGGTGCAAAGTCCCCCGCACCGCCTCTATTGAAGTGTCCGAAAGACACACCATGTCGTAACTGCTTGGCATTTTGCAAGTTCTAAGCTCGACACGTGCACGTACACTGCTGAGCTCATTACTCCACTGTCAATTCGCATTCTGTAGTCCTTTCCGAGTCTTGCCATGGGTTCAGGTAGGAGACAGTTGATACCGTGATGAAAAGACCGCTTCATTTCAACGGCTGTTCACTTGATCTCACTATGTGACCGTGCGAGACTACCCAGCTGTCATTTCCAGAGGCTGAAGCGGACCCGGTGCTGCATCTGGAGCTCTCCCGCTCCACACAACCTCCGATCGACGTGCGAGGCCAGCACTGCGAGCACGATACAACCGTACGACGACCGAGGTGCGCTGATTTCAGTGCGACGAACGTTCGACGGCGCTCACAATCGAAAATCCCAGCCGCGGGCGGAAAGCTTTTCCCCGAGTTTTTAGAGTAAAGGGCTCCTTCCCACCGTTCAGATATGAGTGCAGGGGCCATCATCGGCATCATTGCGGGAGTGCTTGTGGTGCTCGGCGTTGCAGGTTTCTTCGTCTATCGCTACATGGGGGCGAAGCAGCAGGACGACGAGAAGCAGTTCATGCAGGACTATCCGGTTTCGAAGGTCACCACTACGGAACCCAATCCAATGTCCGAGACCACTTCGCAGAACACTCCTACTCAGTACGACTTCACCACGTTGGACGCTCCGTCCACCAAGGCTACGCCTGACCCGTTAGCGTCTTCGATTGCCATGCTGCACGCCGTGCCGGGCGGTTCACCAAGCCCGTCTCAGGAACCAGTACGATACAACTTCGACCCTGCGCAATCGACGGTGAACGGTGCCGCGCCGTCCACTTCGCCGTTTAACAGGAAGGACGCAGTGCAGGCTTCGCGGCCCAGTAATAGCAACTTCGAAGCTCATTCGATGGAATTCAATGCTGCACCTGGCAGCTACGCAGAGTCGTACAATGAATCGTACGCTGGTTCCTTCGCTGGTTCCATTGCCGGTTCGTACGCGAATTCGTTCTCGGGAACGTACAACGGTCAGGGCGTGCTCAACTCGTTCGACGGCAGCGTCGACGATTTCGGACGGGATACCGTGGGAACGACAGTGTCGGAGGCTTTGGAGCGACAGAGTGAAGTGCCGTCAGGAGACCATGAACAATCTCACTGGATGGACGACATGCGCGGCACGAACGACAGCTACGCCATGCTCGAGTCAGGATCGTTTGACCGCACGTCGGCGCTTTCACGCTTCTCGACGGACTCGGACCTCACAGGCCGCCCAACGCAGACCTAAGCCAGAGAGAAAGGAAGAGATGTGTATCTATAGTAACTGGTTAGGAACGTGGAGCGCTCCGGTGGTGAGCAGTAATGCAACGAAAGTTTTGAATGCCGTGAAGAACGATTGAATTGGTCATTGATTAATAACCCTTTCATGACTGCACTGAAAACAAGAACACAACAGGTACGAACGATCATGCAAGTTGTATTTGTCCACAGTCCTGAACCAGAGCTTCTATTTGCTGTCGACAGTTTATCGACGAGCCGGGCCGCCACGCTTCGGAAGCGGGAAATGCAGTGGCAGGGAAAGAATCGCACGGTTAATCTGCTTCTTGGACGCCACCGACGACGATGCACCACCGTAGATGGCTGCGTCAGCCTTGCCCTTCTCAACGAGGCAGCCGAGTTGGCGGGCATATGACTGAATGAAGACGGGTGATTTCTTCAGGTCGTTGCCAACCTCCGTGAGGTCCAAAGTGAAGCCATTCACCGTCAGAGCCACAACGATAATGTACAGGCTGAGCTTGTCCTTCAACGCCTTCGACTGGAAATACGACGGGTAGCCGTTGTTGCCTTCGCTGATATCCGTGAAAAGCTTGAGGAAGTGGCGCACAATCACGAGTGGGATGCCCTTCTCTTCACTGAAAGCGGCAGCCGACTTTTTGATAGGGAAGCGCGAGTTGTAGAAATCAATCATGTACGCCAAGTACACGATCAGGCACATTTTGTTGACGTCGTACGGCGCAGGCAGAGACAGCATCAAACGTGTCGGCAGTGACGCCAAGTTCAAACTGGCAGAGTATTCCGCCACACTCGTCGTTTGCAGCGCTTCAATGACTTCCTCAGCCATGATCGTCAGCGAGTCCATGACAGTGCTATCCATAACTGAACATCGCACAGAACCAATTAGCACGTTGTTCTGCACAAGCAAAAAAACCATATTCAAGTAACTTACACTTGGTGAGGTCGTAAATGCGATCCGGAGTAGGAGCATCGATATCAACCGGCGGGAGAAGCGCATTGCGAGTGGCTGCAAGAGCTGCTGCTTCCTTGGTGTAATTTCCGTCCTGAGCTTGCTCCTCTTCGAGCTTGCGCTTTGCAGCCGATACCTTCTTCTTCAGAGTCTGCGAAATGGATGTAGCACCACTGATGTGCTCCAGATCCACAATGTTCTCCTCACGGTTCTTCTGCATACGTTTGCTCTTCTTGCTACCGAAGACTTCGACCAGATCACGTCTCTGCTCCATGAAGCTCTTGTCTTCTCCACGGTTGTCATCCACATTCTCGGACGAATTCTTAATAGCCTGCTGCATGACGTAAATCTGATTCACATTGCACAATCGAACTTCCTTTGTCTTCTTGTCGTAAACGCCAACAGCATAGTTGGCGAAGTCGTGATTGGAGCTCATGTAGCCGAAGTTGGCGCCCTGGTACGCCACCTTCTCCGAGCTGGCTAGTACCAACCGCTTCTTATTGGCTTGATTCTCGTAGATTTCAAACGCCATGTCCTGACGTTGAGCAGGTGGCGGCGGACCATTGCGGAATGTAGCTGAATACATTTAAAAAAATATATGATCAGTTAATACAGCGGCTTTTGGAGTAACTACAGCAGCTAAACGCACCAACGACGGGGGCTGTACTGTCGAAAGCCTCCTGATGCTGGAGATGAACCTTCACGCGCTTACTCATGCTGCTTGAAGCGCTAGAGACGTCCGACCTTCGTCGATGCAATTGCTGGTGTGTACGCGCCGCAACTCTTCCAGCCAATATTGGTGAACTATCATTGGATAGAAATCAAATAAGTTTATTAAATCGTTTCATTTGCTGAAAATCCTTTTTTTTCTTACTGGATGAAAGTAATTATCAGATTTGACCAATCCCCATTTGTGACATAAGCAGATCCCATACAAGGGGACAATAGAGGAGCAGCATCATGAGCTCTGATACTAATGCTGCGGACGGCGGTATGACGTCGTGTCTGAATCTCATGCGTCGTATGCCGCCTCGTGAAGTAGAAACAGATGTCTACAACCTAACGCGTTTGGTTCCCAGCATTGCGGACGACCTGTATCAACGTGTGGACCAACCGCTCCAAGTCGCTGTGGACCCTGCTAACGGCCGCAAATACCTGCTCTGCGACTATAACCGTGACGGTGACTCGTACCGCTCCCCATGGACGAATCAGTACGACCCTCCAGCTACTGAAGGAGAGGGGTTCTACCCGTCTGAGACGCTGCGGGAGCTGGAAGTACAAGCGAATGAGATCTTCGATTCGTACCGAGAATTGTACTACCAGGGCGGTATTTCCTCCGTCTACATGTGGGACCTAGAGCCAGGCTTTGCTGCTTGTTTCCTTGTCAAGAAGGATGTTCTGGACCAACGTTTCGTGGAAAAAGGGTCGTGGAATTCTATCCACGTGATCGAAGTGCAGGAAGGAAGCGATGTGCTGGATAAAGGAGTGAAGAAGGCCACGTACCGCCTCACAACGTCTGTGCTGCTGTCCATGAAGGTTAACCGACCCGAACTGGGCGATTTGTCGCTAGACGGAACGCTCACCAGACAGGCAGAGCGTACGATGGAATTCGAGGACCAATTCGCTCACGTGTCCAATATGGGCCGCATGGTCGAGGACATGGAGATCGACATGCGCTCTAGTCTGGATGGACTCTACATCTCCAAGACTCGTGAAGTCATTAACGGAATGCGTAAACTTCAGCAAGGCCCAGCCATGGCCAATCCGTTTGTTGGAGAATTGACGGGAGCAGTGCTCAAGCACGGACAGAAGAAACAGCAAGAGTAAACTCAATTTTTCAACAAAGATCTTGCTGTGGCGCGTTATGACTTACTCAAAGAAGACATTTAGCTATCTACTAACTCTCGTTCATCTTAACTGGAAATGTAGCCATTTTGAACACGGCTACATTAATTTAACGACCATCACTCTTTGCATTCCGCATTGATGCCACACTTGGAGGAGTTCTTCGCGCACGGGAACGGTACAGGCTTCTGTGCAGGGCCCCGAGCCCCGGAAGACACGAAGCCAAGTCGACAGGACGATGACGATATCAAGGACAGTGGTGTATTATTCCTGCACGGGCCTCAAGACGCAGGTCAGACGTCGCTGCTGCTGCAATTCGGCTTCTCGCAGGTTAAAGCTGGCAAGAATGTTGTGCTTATTATGCGTGGAAATGCCGGGTCGTCACAGCAACCTGCGGCTTCGGAGATTGTACCCATCTCTGCTTGCTCGAAATGTAAGCTACCGATACAGACTGGAGAGAACAACAGCGTCTGGAGCAGCATTCACATCAAGTAGGACGAAAATGTTTATTATTCATTTGATTTTAGTATTTCCTAACTCTTTGTGAACTAGATATCTTCACAGCAATGCAGAGCTGCAGCATTTCTTATGTTCGATACACTTAGTGGATAAGGAGACGTCAGTCTTGTTGGTTGATGGCTTTGAGAGTTTCTTTTTGGAGCAAAGGTGATTAACTTCCAGCTTTGAATCATTATTGTTGCTAATACTGACACTTGTTGTTGGGGCTGTGTAGTCACATGGGTAACGTGTATCAAACACTGGCCTTTATGTTGGAAGCTCAGACCTTCATGAAAAGAGCAACCGGTTATGGAGCTGTTGTTGTCACTGGGACTACAGACTCACTCCTTCTGCGGGATCGACGACGACTACGCCGATGGTGTAGATTTTTGGAGATCGTTCCTGACGTTGAGGAGCCTGACGTTTTTATTCTACGGGAAGAGGTGGAAAATGCTGCCGATGTGGGTGAATACAGTGGAATGCAAGTGATGTTTGAGTTCACAGCCCAAACTGATGATAGCACTGGCATTTTTCAATTGCTGCATGTTCAGCAACGTCCACGATAATGAACGCATAGGCCCCGATGTTTTACATTCGAGCTTGGAGTGGCTAACTAGCGTGCTGATTTCTACCATTATTTTATGATGTTGCGACTATTTTTCTAACTATCTGTGGATGCATGCCCTAATCTTCTGTCGGCACCGTCTCGATGTCACTTGTTCGACTTTCAACAGGTGATGTTTCCCCCGTTACAGGCGCGGTAGTTGTTTCCACTGCCTTAACAGGAGAGCTGACTGTTCCGTTGCTTTCGCTATCATTTGCTTTCGCTGGAGACGTAACAGGAGTGCTTGCAGCAGAAGAGTTATCCTGACGATTCTTTGCCCATCCGCCTGCCCGCACAACCTTAAGCTGAACCATTCGAATGTTAGTCCTAGGCACACTGGAGTAGTGCAGAAACTTCCAACGTACATCAGTGATGAGTTTCTTCACGCGATCTGGCAGTTGGCAGTTCTCCTGAATTCGCACAAGCACTGCGAAATACTCATCCATAGTTCTTCGAGATGCTGGACTCGATCCATCGAGCAAATCGCCCACCTAAGCAGTAATTAAACGCAGTGAGATGACCTCAGCATGCCACAAAAAAAACGAAGTGCAGCACGTACAAGATTCAAAAGACTGCAAGCTGCTTCGATGATCTCCACATGAGGTTTCACTTCGTCATCAAGCATCATCGCCACGCAGACATGCATGATATTCTCGGTGAGCAATTGTCGGCGGAAAAGCTCACCCACAAGCCCCACATTCTGCAGCATACATTTTCGTCGCCATGAATGCTGCCCCGGTGCGCTTCCGTTCTTCTTGCTGGCCAAGTGCAAAGGTTGGCTGTCAGGTTCTTCGATGAGCGATTCGTAGCATTTAGTCAGAAGAATCCTTCGAAAGTTGATCGTCTTGGCGCCATCTTTGAATTCTGGTGTCCGCTCCGACATGCCCGTGCACAACTTGGCATACGAATCACTAACGAGGCGAGAGAATAACAGTTAGTGACGCGAGACCATACCTCTCATCAATTGTTAAGCATAGTGTACCTTAAGGCAGGGTTTGCTATTGCGTGGTCGAAAAGCAATCCAATGATCTCTTGCATTGTGTGTGTGGAGCTAATCGTTATAGCCCCAAACGACTCCAAGATAGAATCCACAGTATCGGGTTTGACGTCATCTAGTAACCTGTTAGGAACAAAAATGTTTTGTCAGTATGCATGTGAAAGAACAGGAATTTGTGTGCAGATACAGCGTACGTAGCAATCCGGCGCTTGGCGATAATTGCTTCCTCTACCGGGTTAACCGGTTCTGCAGCAGGCGTTTTGTTCTTTCCATCCGACGCATTCGCACTTTCCTCGGCGGGTGGACCGGTATAAAGACCCATATTCATGGCAGCGGCATATTCCGTTGGGTTGAAATAGCATACCAACGACGCATCATACGACATGACATTGCGCTGCTGGCGGCTCTTGTCCTTTTTACCCTTTTTTCCCTTGTTTTCGCCCATAACAGCATCTGCTCCGATCGTATCTGCCCACGTGAAGTCTTCCGGCATCATTTCGTACAGTGGTTGAAACTAATGACAACAAGGATATGATTTTGTAAAAATACTGCCACAAAATCATAAACTGCAGCTATTCAAACCTTTAGAAGCTCTGCAACAGTGTACACGAGTCTTCCTTTCACTTTGCTGCCAATTTTCTGCAGAAATGAGGAATTGGATCAGTATTTCTGTGACCCCACACAGAAATCTCTCTCAATTCTCACCTTCGGAGGCGTAGGATTTCTTACGACTGGATGAATACTTTTAATCACACGATCCCCCACTGGCTGGAACTACACAACATCATACTACAGCTTCAGTCCCGAAAAAGCGTCATCTTCTTCCTCTCAACGTACCGTCAGCAAGTATTCCTTCGAGTAAATGAACCTATCATGCAATGGCGAGTATCCCTCCTGTAATACCCAGAGTGTATGTCAGCCTTCAGTTAATCACGCAGCCATAAACTTCCTCCTCGTACGTAAGAAATGGGTTCTCCGTTCTCATCGAGCGCCACATCGTGCCCAAATTCAGCAGCTCGCTCCAACGCCGTCTTACTACTGTCTGGAGAAGCTGCAGCTTTCGTTGGTGTCTCCACTTCACTCTTCTTCACTGGCGTTTTGTCCCTGTTACTGGTCGTCTTTTCCTTCACAGGAGACGCTCCACTGGAAGATTTGACTGGGGAAGCTGTTGACTCCGATACTGGTGCTGAGAAGCTGTAAATAATTATGATAAAAAGGTAAAAATGAGTGCAATGAATGAGAGGTAAGTGGTGACTACGTACGTTGGGACCCACTCGCCCGCGTTCGGGTTAAGCTTGGACATGTTGCGGGGATGGAGCTGCTCGCTGGCGGTGGTCTGCAATTCGTCTGGAAATACAAACGCCAAGTCAATTCAAGAGGCGATTTTTAACCAATCCTGGAAAGGGAGAATTAAATCGGAGCTTAATTCTCGTCAATTAGCTTTTTTTTTTAAATACTGAGACGGGGGTTGTTTCACAGACAATGTATCACACCAAGTTGATAGCAGCGCAATCGCTGTTGCAGTTCATATTTTCTCTCATGCTAGTTTATAAACATTGGTCTAGAGGATGAATTGTTTATTCTTGCTAATGCTGGTACGACGAGGTGAGATATTGTGTGCCTGACTTGTCGGCGTGTTTGTGATTGATAGATATCAGTAAAATGCTGGGGGTGAATACATGTAGTTAGGGGTAAAGGCTACTACAACTTGTGGCAGTAGTAAGATAACGCAAATTCGGATCACTTATCCATATGGAAATTGGTTCGTCCGAGAGTAAAGTCAAATGTAGAAATACGTCCGTGAACTTCGAGCAGAAACGATGATAATTGCAACGAAATCAATGATCACCACGCACGGTATTGGGACATTTTCGTGAGCTTACTGGTAGTAGAGATAATAGTCAGTGCCAGTAATCTCAAATCTCTCACTCATCTAATCGTCGATGCCGATGAGTGGCGTGGAATGGTCTTTGCGTAACGCATTCGTTGCTGACATTCATACTCGTCACTGATTCTGTTGCTTTCCATGACGAACCCACTCCAACGCCAATGTCTGCGCCTGTGAGCCAGTTTCCTACAGCACATGTGGACTGCCCACTTCCTGATTCGCTACCTTCACGCCAAGACAAAACTCCTAAATGGGACCTTGTACCCTTCGGCCACCAAACTTTGATCAACTAAGCGATGACGCCATTCGTGGCTTCGTGCAACAAAAGCGGTTCCGTCGCGACTGGTTCGTGGACAACGAACCAGTAAATGCTAAGGGTGTCGTTTTTTCACCTCCTTCTCAGATACACATCGTTGGTATGTACAATACTGGATCTCGCATCAAACAAGTTGAGGAAGAAAGGTTGGAGCGCCAAACGGATCACCAAAACGGGATTGAATCACTCAAGAATCAGGCTACATCTCAAATTGAAGAGCTGCTCATACCTCAAACAACCACCACAGTTGATGCTTATCGGCGAGAGCTCCGTCGAAAGAAGCAACTTCGGTACAGGAAGAAGCAGAGCGACCGCATGCTTCATCTCAATAAAGACAACCACAAGCTTGAAGCAGACATCGCTAAATTGAAAGCCCGACTATCAACGCCTCCGAGGAATGTTTGGTCGTCAGCAGTACAGTTCATTCAGGTGTTTCGACGCAGTCTAAACAATGCAGAGATACCAGCGGACAAAGCAACCTTCAACTCGAAGATGATCGTTGACGCTCCTGATGTGCTTTTCAATGGCGAGCGTGGGATTGGAATGATGGTGCAGAGTCTCAAGCGTGTCTCTCTGTGGTTCGATAGGCCTGAGTTTGAGACTAGGTATTTTGTGGAGAGGTCTGCCAACTCATTGGAAGCCACTTCGATCCTATCGATCACCATTACAGAGAAAACGCTGAGTCATGTGTTCCCACACCTTTGTGCTGAAAAGAATGGTGCATTCTTGGGAAGTAGACTTCTTGGGCAACGCATCGCAGTGCGTATGGAAACTCGGTTTGAGTGGGACACCATGCATGGTCGGATTTCGAGTGTGGTGACGAAGTCGGACTTGATGCAGCCAATGCTCGATCTATTAGGTAACTTGGAACGTGTGTCTCTCGTGTTTGATAAGGCTGCTATGTCATTAGATCTTCAGTGGAAGTAGTTGTTTCTCAAGATCTTTAAAAATACACTTTTGTTTTCGAGTCCAAAGTGGTAACTAAACTGCTCCAAGAAACTACACATAAACTTGTTGTCCACTTAGTGTAAACGGGTGACACATGATAGTCTAATGCCTTCGGCGCCTTTGGGCTAGGTGGATGTCAATTCAACTGGAGCTCCAAGGATGCTACTCGGTCCATCGACTTCAGCAAGTACAGGAATACATCCAAGCAAATAAGCAGGTCATTTGTCTTCTGACATCTGGCAAAACAACCTAGTGGTAGCTTTAAGAATAATTACTATGGACAACGCGAAAACTACCCGAGTTCGTGTTCGACAAGGGCAGGAAACAGATCAGAATGTAGAATCAGAAACGAATGTTAGAGAGAAATGGGTAAACCCGAACAGCAAAGCCCCTACTGTCGAAGAAACTAAAGTAAAAACAACAGAAACGGCGAAGAGACAATTGTTATTCAGCCGAATGTTGACTTGCAACACTGAGATAGTCCCAATTGCCCCGGGAATTGAAATCTTAAATTCTGGAAAGCGAACAATGACAAACGAGACAGCTATCGACATCGAATCCATCTTTACCTCGTGCTGAGCAAGCACACTTAGCTCAAAACTCCAGACAGATTCTTTTCATCACAGAGTACCTTGTACTTATGGAGTACGTTGAAGTCTTCTTGCGGATTATCTACAGTAAGGTTCATTGGCATATATGGCTTACTAACATTTATTCCTGTGGTCTCAATTCAGGTTTGCACTGCTTTGTTCTATTCCAAATGTACAATGGCGCCGGGCAAACAAATGAACAGGTGTACTCAAGTATCTTGAACATTCTGGGGTACAGCATGCTTGAATTGGTATCTTTTGTTGTGTCCATCCTGATCTTATACAGACTGCTTGGAGTTTCGTCCTTGCGGCAACTATGATTCGTGCTTGAAAGACATGCAACAAGCCAGACTAAGTGTCGTCTTCCTCTACGTCATGCAAGTGCCTCTTACACATTTAGGTGAGTTTATTTTTTGTGTTACGTTTACCTTGAAAGGCTCGGGCTTCAGCTTTAAGTTGGCTACGGGTCAGGTCAACAATTGATATAACGCAAAAAAATATTTTTCGCTGCAAACATTATGCCAAACCTAGTCGAAGTTAAAAACCAAGGTGGAGGGATGAAGGATGAGTGTTGCTGCATCCCATCTTGAACACGTTTGTTCCCAAATACGGAGACAAGCATTTCACACGTAAACCTGTAGAGCTAATTAGGTAAGCATGCTTCGTCCCATAAGTCCACGCCAACGTAACCCTGTCGTGCAAGACTCCCCAATGACTGTCATTTTACCACTTCACCTCGTCTGGACACCCCATCTTTTAAGAAATGGCCAGTGCTAACCAAGCCACTATCGTGGTCGAAGAGACCAAAACACTACTCAAGACTCGCTTGCTTGACGGTGAGAAGATTGTTTCTGAGTATGAAGAGAGTATGGGGTGTGTCTGGTTTTGGAAAGCAGTCCGAGTTCGACGTATTCAGCTCACCACCCGTCGCATCATCTTCCGCGAGGTCTATCATCGAGTCTGTCGTAAATCACCTCCACTCCTGCGTCAAATCTTGTTCAAGGAGGTGTGCGAGGTTGCTTTGGATTATTCTGGAAATCTGAGCGTGCATTGGCTGGTGCATGTATTCAACTTCCTGGTGATCAGTGGGACCTTTGTAATGGGTGTTATATTTCTCATACTTGGAGTTTCTTGCCGGGATGCCTACGAAGCACACCAAGCCGGCTCGATATATTACGAAAACTATAGCGGAGACGACGGGAGTACCTGGATCGGTTTGGGTTCTTTTTCCCTAGTCATTTGGTTCATTTCAATAATTCTCTACATTATTCGCCTGTGCCGCAAACCAGTCCCAGATATCGTGTTTGGAACTCGCTGCCCACAACTTTTGACTTTCGCAATTCGGATGCCGGACAAAGTGCAAAGAATCAAGCTTTTGGAAGAAGTCAGTGCGCTGATGTACAAGAACTAGTGGCCATCACTTCAAGGGGAAAATGAATTGAGCAAAGTACGCGATGAAATATACATGTAGATTGTAGTGGGTTTCTCCATAATAACATTCAACAAATACACATCTCATGTCGATATACTAACCCCCTCCCTCCTCTCTCACAATCTAAATTTCGGTACGAAGGAACTGAAATTCGAGTCTACTGCGCATGTAGACTTGAAGTATTTTTAATTGAAGCCATGCCTGGTTAGCACTATCCGTCCTATACGTCCACGCCTCTCACACCCGCTCTGTCGCATGACGTAACCCCCTTACTAGAACCTCAAAGTGACTGCCATTTCTCCGCTTCCATCCTCCGCCGAAACACCTCTTTCAACTTCACCTTTTCCTTCCAAGAAGATGGCCAGTGCTGACCAGGTTCCTGTCGTTGTCGAGGGCACCAAATCACTACTCAGGACCCGACTCCTTGACGGAGAGAAGTTTGTTTCCGAGTACGAAGAGACCTTAGGATGCGTCGGGTGTTGGAAAGCAGTCCGAGTTCGATGCGTTCAACTCACCACCCGTCGCATCATCTTTCGTGAGGTCTACCACCGACCCTGCCGTCAATCGCCTCCACTACTGCGTCAAGTCTTGTTCAAGGAGGTGTGCGAAGTTGGTGTGGATTATTCCGGCAGTCTAGGCGTGCATTGGCTGGTGCATGTATTCAACTTCCTGGTAATCACCGGAACGTTTATCGTAGGCATTATACTCCTCATCTATGGAACGTCTTCTTTCGACAGCGGTTATGATATCATGGGTAATATCTTCACTGCTGCGGGCTCCTTATCAATGATCATCTGGTTCTGTACGATGGCTCTCTACATTTATCGCTTTTGCCGCAAACCAGTTCCAGATATCGTATTCGGGACTCGCTGCCCGCAGCTTTTGACGTTCGCAATTCGCTTACCGGACGAAGCACAAAGAATTAAGCTGCTGGAGGAAGTCACTGCTCTGATGTACAAGAGCCAGTGAACCAACTTAACAGATACTTCATCGAAGCTTCATTTTAGTACAGTAATTGGACAAGGTTCTTCTCCGTAGCGGAAACTGTTGAATCCATCACATCACATTGTTTGAACGGACTTCTCCAGGCCAGCTTGTCAATTTACTTTTTTCTGAAGTTTTTTTTATTCTGTGTGAAGCTTCTGCTCTATCTATCTGTGCTTGGTAGTCTACTTTTTTTCGGTTCTCCTTGCTGACGACGGCTGTGCGCAATATGCAAATAAACAACAAACGCAGGATCCCACCACACGTCTTGAGTACGAATCTTCGTCTCCTGCCTTCATCTTCACTCAAATTTCGCGTTCTCGATGCTTTGTAGGCCAAAAAGTTCCCTCCTGTGTCACACCGCACGTGCTTTGTCTGCTCCTGCGTGATCCCTACTGGAAGTACCTATGCCTTCGTCTCATCAACAGGCGTTTCTCCTTCCGCAAGCTTGATGTACCGCGGCACACCATATCCACCTTCAGCATTGGGCCAGACCCACATCTGCCAGCCTTCACGAAGACGAATCTTCTCGTTCTCCTCGTCCAGCTCGATCGTCTCCGAATCCTTCATAGCTTCCAGCAGAGAATCGTAGTCCTGGTGAACCGAGTACACGGCCTGGAAGCTGCCCACAAAGGCCAGAGGGACAAATCCGTCCACATCCATGTGTTGACGCAAGAAAATATCACGCACCAAGTTGTCCGAAGTGAAGTAGAATTCACTAAATGGTCCATAAAAAAAAATAAACATATCAGTAAAGAAAAAAAACAAAAAAAACTTTACAAGAAAATCAACAATATCCATCAATACGTACATTTGGTTCTTGGCCCACTGAGCAGTCACCTTGACATCAGGAGTGGGTACGTACACGCCATTGTAGTACGAGCCATTGCTGTCTCCATTCTGACGACGTCCAAATCGTCCACCACGCGGCCCACGACGAGACGATGGGTGTCCTCCACGAGGTCGAACGTCCACCTGAGTGTCCACCTGAACTTCCTTTTTTTGGTCAATTGCCACCACATTGTCTTCGCCTTCCATTGGGAATTGCGACCAATTGAGTTTGCCCTTGCGCTTGGGCTTCACGGAGCGTGGAGCAGCAGACGGTTGGGGCTTGTCGCTCACCTCTTCAGCCTCTACAAGGCGATACTTGACGGCCCCCTCAGGAGCTTCTACGTCCGTCGCGTTCATGCCCATCGACTGAATTGTGCTACGAAGTTTGTGGTCACTACTACAGTTCAATAGGCGAAATGGGCTGCGCTCTTCGCCGCCAGTCAAAAGTTGTGTACAAGTGGTGTTTGATGGAAACCTGTGATATAGACTGTATTGTTATGGGAATGATATGTGGTAGGAGATGAGAATATGGGGTGGTAAACACCACATTCTTTTTAGAATGCACGAACAAGAATGTGGTGTTTGCCACCCCGTATTCTTGTCGGTCTTATCTATAATCGAAGGAGATGTACTGTTTTTTGGGAAATCAAATCGTGACATGCTCATGTGGAAAATCACATTGTGAATCAACTTCACACTTTTTAACTAGGCTAGTGCTAACAGTTACTGTCGCTTCCTTTTGTAATACACTGTATCCTCCCGTCGGAAATGGTGCTGTAATTACTCCTGTATCGTCCAAAAAATACCTCCAGATCTGTAGTTATCGTGAGTGAACTGTTTACACAGTACTGAACAGCGTCCAGTGCAGTGCACAGCTCCAAATGAATCATGTGAAAGGACCCGTCTCTGCTATTTCTCCTTCCTTGAAAATGTCCGTACATATATGCGTCAGAAAAGCAAGCATAAGTTATACTAGTAATGTACATGTTGTTTGATGTCCATTTATAATACAGTCTGTAAACGTTTATTAACTGACTTTCTGTTAACCATAAAACGGGCAATCTCTTAAGCAACTGCTGCTCTATGGTCCATTTTTAACGTTTTTGTCGTGTTATTAACTTTCTTAGTTAATAAGCGTTGACACCTTTAACGCATTTGCGTATATATTCCACATCCGGCCGAGTATCTGGTGCAAGTCCAGATGTTATCAATGCGATGGTGTTCCCGGTAGGAACCGTAGATGCATGTGCTCTGTTCTGCTAGGCACCACTCAAGCTCATTTCGCAATTTCCAGAGAGACTCGCACTCGACCTACAGTTCCAGAAAGCCATGGAGCTCAAGAAGACCGTGTTCTTGCTTTTAGCCGCTTCATTCGCACTACTCGCCACTAGCGACAGCTTTGTTACGAGTAACGAGGTGGACAAGTCGTTCAAGATGTCAACGTCGTCTGAGCTTCAGCCATCCATCAGTAACCTTCGTCGGGGTCTCAAATATATCGACAATGAAGAGGAGCGCGGAATTAATCTAATTGGAGGGATTCAGGCTAGCATCGCGGCAAGACAAGCAAAACGAGCTGCGGCAAAACTCAAACACCTGGAAGCCATCAAGACGGCCATTCTGAAAGGAAAACTCAGCCAATTCGCGAACAGTGAGTTTGCCAAGTATTTCGTGGCGGGGCAATATGTGGATGACGTTGTGAAGACCTTGAGAACCGCGGGAAAACCTGAGGACGAAATTGTCACCTTCGCGAAAAACTACAAGGCGTGGATCAAGAAAATTAAAAAGGTTAACCTTAAGAAATTACCAGTAGCCTAAGAAGATAGTGGGCTTCTTAAGATGCAGCGCTAGCCATCGTAATCGCATTATTAATTCGAGTTTGATTTCATACATGCGAATTTTTGTTTTGAAACTTCTTTGGGCATATACTTTTGTTGTTGTAGCGAAGATTTCCGGAAACTTGGAAGACGGCGGCAAAATATTGTACTTTGAATGTTGATGAATCATGTCCGTTGGTAATGAATTGTTCAACGCGATCTTCGTCATGACAGTCAAGAGAATTACCACAACTTTTTCAATATCTTTTAAAAGTATTGGATACGATTTTGTAACCTGCGGCAGTCTGACATTTCAGTGGTATTGTCCGCCATCATCATGTCAATGTCCAGTGAATTGCTGTAAAAGAAACAACGGTGTCTTTAATGAAAGTAGATCGATACCTCAGCCAACTGCAAATGAAAACAGTGTTGCTCGGAATTAAATTTTCTTTACTACTTCTTGAATACGGTAAGTTCAATTTCCGCATTGAAACAAACACATAGCTATCCGGTTGGTGCTTAAATTTAATTTAGCAAGAGGGAGATACCAGACATATGACATCCGTTGACCACAAGATGTACACTCCAAGTAAGACCAAAGCAATCGGAATGATGTAGATACCATACTTCTTGATGAAGTTAGACATCACGTGGATAGAGACGAAAGCATTTGTGACGTACAGCCACACCACAAGCAGTAAGTAGAACATAGCAAGTGTGAGCAGAATTTCACCAGCAGTGTAGGTCGCCAGCCCAGAAATATAGACCGCCGCATTGTCTCCCCCATTTGAAAGTGTCACTGCCGTCATCTTGAGCACGTGAAAACTAAAAATCGCCGACCACCACGCCTTTGGCCTTGAAGCTTCCACAAAACTCGTCGAATTCAGCGAATCGTCCTCGTAAATAACGAAACTATTAGATTGTGAGCCTTCCTCCACGCCTGAGGTATCATCAGTACTTCCTTCCTTGCAGCTAGACTCACAATCTGTTATTTTCCCCTCTGTACTTCTATCCGACATCGAATTCATCCCCTCTTCAAGTCGAAACTCACCGGGTTCCTCGGTATTTTCGGGTGTATTTAACTCTCCGGGCTCTACAGAATGAAGTCGGTAGTCGTTTCCACAATCCAAAGAGTCATTGACAGCTTCTTTATCCTTCTTACACCACTCTTTCATCCTGATGATACCCATACACAGCGGGACGAAGCCCAGCAGACCAGAGTAATGTGGAGGCAGAAATGACCCAGCGATTGCTCCAATTAAACTGATGATCACAAGGATAGTGAAGCCGATGAATTGGCCGATCCAGACGTGCCGCGACTTGAGTCCATCCTTTCCGTCTGCGGCATTCGCGAAGCAAACGACCAGGACGATAGCAACGTCGATGTTTGTGCTTGCAAACATGACGACAGCAGAGGCAATGAGTCCCCATATCCCCATTTCAGTGTTGTAAAGAGAGCGAACAACTTCCTATGGAGACTGGCTTTTGTTGAGATGTCAACGAGCCACAACGTCGTGATCCAGTGCAGTGCAACACTTTCCTTACCCATGCTCTTGATATATCATTTTATACTTGGTTTAAATATGCTTGATATACAAAGATTTTACACAATAAAATACGATATGATACACAAACTTTAGTAAAATCACAAAATTTCTAAAACTAGTCCATTCTATTATTTAGGAACATCATGGCTAAACGAGCTCTTGATGCATCTCCTGCAGACGCCAAGCGCCTTCGTACGTCACTAGAGCAGGAAGGATCCAAGTCTACTACTGGGGATGACTCCGTATTCGAGCGCATCAAAGATGTGCCGTTGCCAGACAAAGTTAAAGCTCTTCCGCACGTTATGAGTCTCATTGCGAGACTGGCAATGACACCGGAGGAAGCGTTGAAAGAAGCATTAGCAACTCATGAACTAGATTGGATGAAACAGATCATTTCCAACTTCGACTGTAACTTGACTGAAACAATGGTGCAAGCAGCTGCCACCAACCAAGAAGATGTCATAAGGCTAGTGCTCTTTGGGTTTCTGATCCACGCAAATACTGCTCGAGGGGAACTCCAAGACGATACACAAACGTTAGTGGAAAAGGCGATTCTGACAGCAGCTCACAACGGTCACCTCAGAATTGTGAAGACTTTGCTGTCCACTATCGTCGCTTTCTGGATGTATCCATTTTCTACGATTCGGGATGTGATCGATGAAGCTGCAGCCAACGGACAGCTAACCGTGGTGAAATACATGGCACGACACGCTGTTTCTTTCAGGTATGACACAAAATATTCGTTCTGGCCCCCAGTTGATACACTGTCAAAGGCAATTCTTGGTGGACATACGGACGTTGCAGAGTTCCTCGTCAATGAAAGTCGGATCTTTTGGAATTTAAAGAGCGCATATGCTGCAGCAGTTGATCAAGGTCAAACAGCTCTTGCTGGGAGAATATGTGAAGTTTATCCGGAGCAGATGCGTGGACGTTGTTTGTTTCTTGACTTGGCGTCTTGGGGACGTCTTGAGGCTGTCAAGTACTTGTACAATAATGGATGCGATGATTCTGGGTTGGTTGGGAAAGCTTTTGCTGCTGCAGCAGGTGACGCACAGAGAGACGTCGTCAAGTTCTTGGTTGGCACTGGCCGTGTGAATTCAGAGGCGTTCGATAAGGCTTTCAAAAGGGCATGCTACGGGTTCAAGACGATCGATACCGTGACGTTCCTGTACAATCTGAAACGGGCCTCACCGCAAGGAATTAACCGTGGATTCGAGTCTTCCAATGATGTGGCGGTCATGAAGTTGCTCTACGAAAAGGAAAATATCTCGGACAAGGCCGTCGCTACTGCGTTCAAAAATGCTCTTGATCTTCACCTCATCGGAGATTCGGAGGTTATCCGATACTTGTCCAAGAAGCCGTGTATTTCATCTGAGTTGATTGGCAAAGTGTTTGTGAGCGCCGCCCTTCGCCTGAACACAGACCTTGTGAATTTTTTGAAAGACAATGAGCGTCTGTCATCCAAGGCTATGGGACAAGCATTCGTCAAACTTCACAAAGTGGACATGATGAAGTTACTGTACGATGAGCGCCGCACCCCTGGAGAAGCACTTGTACAAGCACTCATGGCATCAGCCCACCGTAGAAGGATTGACCTCGTGAAGGACATTGTGAAGCTTCTCTTGGCTAGAGAGAATACTCGGCGGAATTTCATGCACGAGGCTTTCGTTGCGGCTGCTCGCCACGGTCAGATGTCTATTCTGGAAATCGTTCATCAAAGTCAAGTAGCAGATTTACCTTTGAAGGTGTTGAAAGATGCGCTCGATGTGGCTGGGGGCAACGGCAAGATCGAAGACTTTATCCGGAAGCTGGTGTGCGATCAGGTCTTTAAGGAGATACTTTAAAGAGCCCAGATGTCATGGCGGATTTCTTAGCCAAGGTGTTACTACGAACGTCGTATAATACAACATAGCTACCATGCCGCCCCACACCGCTGCCTCCCCTCGCGCCGACGCGCCATCAGCTTCGTCCCGCACCGTCGACCTCGCCTACCTGTGCCGCGGCGTCGTGGACGTCCTCGAGAAGGTCAGCGTGCGGTCTCGCGTCTCGAGTCTCCGCAAGGATCTAGCCAAGGCGCTCAAGGAGATCTTCGGCATTGAAGTCGTGCCCGTGCAGGTCAGCCTGAGGACGTTCGCCAAGGTCGACGGTGAGTGACCTACAGAGGTAGATGCCAAGGACGCTACGACCCGCGTCACCGTGATCGACAACTCCGTAGCCACCGAGTTCGAGGGTGTTGGCGCTGAGGGTCGCGTGCACTTGCTCGTGGACGTGCCTAGCGAGGAAGAGGAGGAAGAAGAGAAGCCCCCCGCCGCACCAGAGGAGAACAACGATGACAAGGACACCTCGGCAGCGGATGATAATATCAGCGACGTCGAGACAGCGGTGGCCTGCTTCAACGCGGCCTTCAACAAGAGGGTCACAGGCAAGTCCTCCACGGGGGATGAGCCTATCGCGTTCTCCGACGTCATGGAGGCACATGCGACAGCAATGTACGAGGGTATGGAGAAGAATGAGGACTACGATATTAAGACGACACCACTACCAGAAGAACTCAAGCAGGCGATCCGGGAAGACTACGAGCGGCTGATCGGGTCAAGCCTACCTCCCTGGGAGCAGAACGAAGCCCACAAACGGCGCTACTTTGACGCGGTACTGACACGGCTAATCTACACGGTGAACAAGAGCACAGGCGCCGAGGATGAAGCCACCAAGCTCCTCCTGTTTCCTGAGTACGAGATCACGCTCCCGGAGCTGAATGCGGCTGGGTTGTTAAACGCGGCGACAGGATGCTGGTCGTCACCGAGGCCAAGCAGTGCGATATCCGGAGGGGCCAGTATCAGCTACTAGCGATGATGGAGGCACTCCGTATCCACAACAAAAAGCTTAACATGCCCGATCACAAGATCCAAGCCATTTGCACCGACTTCCAGAACTGGTTGTTCGTGGAACGGGAGTCGAAAGCCCTGCGGAAGAAGTTCAAGGGTACTGCTCCGGCTACCTCCGGCTACAGCTACGTTTGATGAGACCCTGCTTGAAATCTGTGAGCGCGTGTACACTGCGTTGTTGAACTTATAACATTAGCGTCCTATATGATTGGAGAGGGAGATGTGTGTCATCATGACAATTGTTGTGCACATGAGGTATCAGATAGATAACAGGATCTTAGTTATACATGGACTTCCGGCGTTGTAAACTGTACCTAATGACTTGATGAAATCGCTAGCACAAGTAAAAGTACATGAAACGCAGATTAATGATACGGACGACGAGTTATGACATTCAAAACAAACTAAGTACTTATCTGACAAACATAGGACTCGAGTTGAATCATGCGCAATCATTATAAACAATGCTTTTAGTTTACTTTGTAGTTGCCGCTTTAGCATACGTTATCAAGATAGGTTTTAATTTCAATTATGGTTTACTAGCGTTCTTGGTAGTTTACCTCACCAGCCCTTAAACTGCCTACGAGCACTAGTTTCTTACTAACATTACTTGTGCTTAGTTTCAGAACTCCGTGCGCGACTTTAGCTTTCCTCAGTCAGAAACAATTTGTATTATGGACTTTGTGCACGTATTCAATGATGATGTACTTTGTGCTCGTATTCAACTGGCAGCTTCCTTGGTAGTAGATTCTACTACTACGGTAGAAGAAGAAATTAGTTGATTAACAGATATCGGACTTCTCGTTTTGCTAACTAAGACTTTCATATCAGAACTTTGGAAATCACTGAGACCTACGTACGAGGAATCCAAATTCGATGTTGAGGAGGAGGTAAAACTTCAGCAGTCACTGGCTCCAAACCAAGTTGTCGAAGGACTTCGACAACTACGGTCTCATCAACACCAATCTTTTCCGCACGAGAGTAGATGAATTGACAATGGCTGCGGAAGGAACCTAGCACCGCTTGTGTGCTTGGTCTCTCAACTCGCGTTTCACGAAAGTGTATATCGTTTCGGAGTCTCCACGTTGCGTGAAAGACAATTGCAGTATGAACTCGCCAGAGAACGAGGAGAGTCTTGTGCCTCTGTCTCCATTCCAGCTTAATATCGCTCGGTTTCGGAAATAGTAGTAGCCGCCAATCTAATGCCACAGAAAAAATTTCACTCCATGGAACCCAAAGAGATCGCCACATCTCTTTAAGCGCTGGACACGATAAAAAGCAGTGTTCAACAGTTTCTATCGCTGTGCATGATTCTCGAACGCATTGCTGGACAGTAGGATTAAGCGTTTTCAAGAAATATAGCCGTGAACCAAGTATGAGATCTCCAAAAACCATTCGGAGCATCACATCATGGACAACCGGGAGAAGACAGCGTCGCAGCGATACATATTCCGATAATGTCTTGTGAATCCGGGCTTGAGGGCATCCAAGCTCCTTCAGCGGGTGAGGGTTCACCGACGTAGTCGGGCAGAGCACATCGTTCCAATCATCTCGCTTCAAGTTAGGAAAGAAACGCGTTCCTTTCCCGGACTCAACGCCAAAAACCGGTGGAAAATTTCCTCGAGTAGAGGTTCGTATTTCTCCAACCGTTGGGTGAGGCAGCACTCGATCAAATATCTGGGATAGTTGGTGATACAACGCGAATATGTCCGTCGCACGGACCCGAGGAATTGTTGGTTGTAGACCATCATGAATCTCACAAAAGAATTCAAAAGCCGTCGGCCACCTGAAGCCGTCACTTAGGAAATCTGCCAGGCAAAACTTTTTCATAGCTGAGATCCCTCGGCATAGTTGCCTGAACTTTATATTTCCTTCGCCCAATTGAGTTGGTGGTCGACCTTGCGGGTGCGAAACCTGAAACTCAATTGAAGTATTCCACCATATTGGGGAGTATAGAGCTCGTTGGATAACTTTTGCTCGTGTAAGCTGTAGGGAGGTGCGATCTGGCCATTTTACTCGTTTCCAGTCGAGGAGAACTTTCCGCCACCAGAGCGGAAGCAACGCTTGTCTCCATCCTGGTGGTTTTGGCGGATTTTGAAGCAAAAAGTCCCCAGTCCATCTTCGTGAGTAACTTCCACAACGACGCTGTAATAGTGCAGCAATTGGCCGGTACCATACTTCTTCACACTCATCTGTGTGATTGCTCAGAACTTGGATAAGCTGTTGGAGAAGCGTGAATCGCTGTCGACGGATGCTTAGTGCCAGGATAGGAACTCCAATGCCATCATCCTCTTGCCGCTGAGTGGCAAGGCCTTTCTTGACAATATTTATCCCACCAGGTCCTGAACCCACGCGGTTGTACAGGATGTACCTAGTCACTGCGCTCTGCCAACGATTGAGAAAGCGAACCGGGATATTCACCGTAGTCGTAAAATACCAAAGTAAGGATAATATCACCGCCTGAACTATGAGACGCCGTCCCATGAGCGTCCGAGCCCTTCCTTTCCATAAGCGAAGCCGAGTCATTAGTTTTTCGTCCAGTTGAGTTGCCAGTTGTGTAGATGTGTCCAAGTTTCCAAATGGAATACCAAGGTATTTGACTGATTCCCCTTTCTTGAGCGACCGAAGTGGCATCAGGACTGGAGCTGTTTTGTGTTTATTCAGGCTCATGATCACGCTTTTAGCTGGATTGAGCATTGCGCCCGAACCATCACAGTAAATATCAACCAGCCGTAATTGTTCTTTAAGTCCACCCACTCTCTTCGAGAATAGCACCGTATCGTCTGCAAAGAAGGCCACAGGGACTGATAAATTCTCGTCCACATCTACACCTAGTTCACGTTTAGCTCGCAGTAAATTGCCGAGTGGTTCAAGTGCTAGTGCAAAGAGGAAAGGAGATAGTGGGTCCCCTTGTTTTACTCCTCGCGAGGGTCGAATGGCATCTTGCGCCCAACCATTGATCATCAAAGAACACACTGAACCATTGTAGAGTAGGCGAATCCATGATAGGAATACTTCTCCGAATCCTTGTTTCTCCATCACCTTGAACAGGTAGTCTCGGTTAACTCTGTCGTACGCCTTGGCGAAATCAAGAAATGTTGCCACGCCTGAATCTCCACGACTGGTAATCAAATGCTGTAAATCACGAAGAAACATTACTTGATGGTGAATTGAGCGCCCAGGGATGAAGCCTTTCTGATCTGGGTGGACCAACGAGGAAATCAATGGTCTAAGTCTACTCGTCAGTACTCTCGATAGTATCTTAGTTTCCACCGGCATAAGAGAAATGGGACGAAAGTTCCCTGGTTCAGCACGATCTCCTTTTTTGAACAACAGTGCTACCGATGAGTAGCGTTGGTGGGGTAGGAGCTCGCCTCGTCGGAATTGATATTGAAACACGCAAAATAATATCGCACCAAACACCTCAGGATCTACTTGGTAGAAGGCCGAGGTGAATCCATCAGGCCCTGGAGCAGAACGTGAGCGCATAGACCGTATCGACGCGATAAACTCCATTTTAGTTAGGTCTTCGTCAAGTATTTGCTTGCTGTCGCTTGATAATATACGCGTGATTGATTCAAGAAGCTGTTGTTGAGCATCATCATCAGGTGGTGATTCGTTTTGTAGATATTGTGTATCACCAAAGATATTTCCCCAGTGTTCTTGAAAACCTCGGGTTATATCTGCCGGATCATTTGACACTGTCCCGTCGGCAAGTTTGATGGATTGGAAAGGTGTGTGCCGCAGCACATACCTTGGCGGCCGGAAGAAGAAAGATGAGCTTCGCTCGGATTCCGTCACTGCTTGTTCAAAACCAACACCACTGCGGAATTTAACCCACTCTACTTTACATTCCACATACTTCTTCTTCGCAAAGTAGTAATCAATGGATGCTTGTTCGTCATCTCCTTCTCTCGCAACAGCATCCGCACATTCTTCCAATTGCTGTCGGGCGACGTTAAGTTCCGAATTTGCAGCGGATTTCAGGTTTCTTTGGCACAACTTTAGATAACTTTTCATGCGGCATTTCCATGACTTCCATACAATTCCAGGGTTGTTAGATACCTGCAAAACAAAAAGCAATTTCTTGGCTTCCTCGCGAATATCCTCCCGTAACTGTGGTATCTGCAGTAAACTATCCGGAAGACGCCAAAATCCCGGTCCAGTGGGATGATGCCAGGAAGAAAGTTCAACTTGATGAGCTGTATGATCACTGCCGTCCCATGTCTCGTACGATGCAGCTTGGTAGTTCGACGACACCAATTCATCAGAGATAAAAACGTAGTCCAGTCGGTTTCGACGAGGCATAGGGCCTGAGTACGTTCTTGTATCTGGGTGGTGTAGTCTCCATGCATCAACAACGTTAAGTTCAGCCACCCACGAGAGTAAAACATTCCTGCTAGAATCCGGACGCGGTTCATTTAAAATGGCATCCACTGTTGGGTCTACAGCCAGATTGAAATCTCCACATACCACATGAATCGCCCCCTGTTCATCCTGAAAATTCGCTTCACTTAATAGATGCTCAAAAAACCTTTTTCTCGCCGCTGCCTCGTTAGGTGCGTAGATGTTGTGGACGTAGCAGAGCGTTTCACCCCATTGCAATCGGACCAGCAAATATCGGTTGGGGATTGTTGCCGACTCCACCACTGCGGCAGTCTCAACACCCGGGCAAGAGCCATGAATAATCGTTGCTACTCCTCCACTTCGTGAGAATGTTGTTCGCTGAGAAACACCATTTTTGTCTGATATAAAAACACGACCGCCGTAACACTGTTGAATCAAGTAGCTAAAACGGTCCGCTTGAGCTTGATCTCGAAATCGGGTCTCTTGAATACAAGAAATATAAAAATACTTAAGGTGCTGGGAAATCAGAGAATGACCTCCATCTTTCACTCCGTGCACATTCCAGGTCAATATTTTGCACGATTGACCAATGTTCATTGCCCCGATCAGATTAATCTCGCTGGGTCGCCCCCACAATAGGCGTTAAGTCGTTTAGCGTAATGATTGGCAGTTCTTGTTGTGAAAGTGCACTGCTTTCCAAAGTAATGATATCAGCTAGCAACGAACTATCTGGGAGCTTTTCAGACAATTGCCTTAGCACTTGGTGGCCAAGACGAGATCGGAGCAGCCCCAGAAGCGCTTCGTCGGAGAGCAGGCTGCATTTACCGCGTATAATCCCCATATCTGCTTCACCAACCAGACAGGAGGCCCATTCGTTTGATCCAGAGAGAAACGGGCACATGGTGAGCATCAGCAATTCAAAAGCACTCAGTAAGCGCAGAGTAGTCCATTGGTTCTTGGTTTCGGTGCTTTGTTTTTCGATATTTGCCATTAGAAACTGCAGAAACGTTTCTCGCGATTTGCCCATTGGCAGTTTGGAGGCGAGAACTCGCTTGTTGAATGAAAGACTTGGGTCCCCCTCTGTAACCAAGACACGGTTAAACAGGTGGAGTGTTGCAAGTTCTTCGGTACTTTTGCCGTCCTTAGCAAGATCACAGCATATCGCTGTTGACCATGCTGTCGGCATCGTGGCCATTGACTCCATGATTTTGTCCATGTTCTTGGAGTCCTTCAAAATCTTAGTAACAGGTTTCAGGTGTTCCATGTTCTGAGAAACACGGTCATCGTGAGTCTCGAGTTCAGTTGCTTTAGCCGACGCTATAATGTCTTCATCGGCACCAACTTGAACACGAACAGAAGCCTCTCGACGCGTAAAGCGTTTCTTGGTCGGTAGTGACTCATTGGTCACATCCAGAGTATCAGACGGAGTTAGGTGGGGTATCAAGAGCATGCCAGACACAGGTCCATTGGCTACATTTGGCTCAAAAGTCTCAAATTCACAATCCAGTTCTTCGAGAGCGTCAAAGGGGTTGGTGTCAGCGAAAGAAGGCTCAGAACGTTCAATACGTTTGAAACCTGTTTCCAGATGACGTCCCATATCAACGTCCTCCTCACTTGGGGTCGATTGCATGTCAGTGTCTCCTTCATCCATATCAGGACCCCGTTGTCCTTCAACGTTAGGAGATGTTTCTGCAGGCTCGGCCACCTCAGACCTGGCATGGCGCACCCGCGCCGGCTACTACTACGGTAGTATCTATTATCAATGAGATGGTGTTCCCGGTAGGAACCGTAGATTCGAGTATCCTAGGGGCCACCACTCAAGCTCATTTCTCAATTTCCAGAGAGACTCGCACACGACCTACAGTTCAAGAAAGCCATGGAGCTCAAGAAGACCGTGTTCTTGCTTTTAGCCGCTTCATTCGCACTGCTCGCCAGTAGCGACAGCTTTGTTACGAGTAACGAGTTGGGCAAGTCGTTCAAGATGTCAACGTCGTCTGAGGTTCAGCCATCCAGCAACAATCTTCGTCGGGGTCTCAAATCTATCAATGACGAGGAGGAGCGCGGGTTTTCTTTCAAAGCATTTCTTCAGGCTAGCATCGCTGCAAGAAAGGCACGTCGAGAAAATATTCGTCTGCATAAAATCAGCCATGCTGAATGGAAAGCTCAGAACAAATTCGAGAACAGTGAGCTTACCAAGTTCTTTTTGGCGAGCCAGGATGTGGATGATGTTGTAAAGGTCCTGAGAGCTGCGCGAATTCCTGAGGGCAAAATTAAAACCTTCATTAAGGAAATCGAAAAGATTAACCTTAAGCGAATTGACGCGCGTTAAGCCACTCGTCATCGCAATCACACTACTGTAATTCGAGTTCGAAGTTAAACACGCGAGATGGTTGCACCACTTGCTTTTAATCTTTGTAATTTTTGTTGTAGTCGTGATTTACGGAAACAGGAGGAAATGCGTTGATTAACTAGCTAGCGGATTGCTCGTCTGTGTGATTCTATCTCAAGATTCTAAAGCTACACTAAACCTGCGGAATCCATATATTGCTGTCTTTTCAGGGATTATGTTTGTCGTTGATTCAAACCCCAGTTTTCGGGTTAGCTTACGCTCAGTTTAGCGGAAAAATATTGGATGTTGACGAGCTTGGATGTATACAACGCGATCTCTATTGAAGAATATTGTTTTTTCCTGTCATCCAAGACCATGGGACAAGCATTCGTGGAAGCTACAAGGATCAGAGATTCTCTTCAACCTCATATTTAACCGCGTGTAAAATTTAGACATCATCAGTTTTTAGTTTATTCACTTATCAATGTCCCTTGGTAAGCGAACGATGCTCCCTCCCCGTCGAAACATGGCTAAGCGATCTGTGTTCAAAAATGCTCTTGATCTTCACCTCATCGGAGATTCGGAGGTTATCCGATACTTGTCCAAGAAGCCGTGTATTTCATCTGAATTGATTGGCAAAGCTTTTGTGAGCGCCGCCCTTCGCCTGAACACAGACCTTGTGACTTTTTTGAAAGACAATAAGCGTCTGTCATCCAAGGCTATGGGACAAGCATTCGTGGAAGCTGTCAAACTTCACAAAGTGGACATGATGAAGTTACTGTATGATGAGCAGGGCTCGGAAAAAATAATTATAATATAGTTATTGTGCAATTGTATTGACGGAATTATTGATTATTGGAAAAGAGTATTTTCCGTAAAATATGCAATTGTGCCCGTAATAATTATATTTACTTTTTACTATACTAAATGTCACTTAACGACTGGTGCTGACAGCTCACCAGCATACTCAAGTGCTATGATGTCGGTCATTTTCTCTTCTTACAAGTGTCATGTCGACTTCTCGAGCAATCTCCAACTTCTTCTTCACGGACTGTGGCAACGGTCACTTCTCCTGCAAGCAATGCGGGACAACTCGGAAGCAGGCGCCTGGGACAGGGTATACAAACCTCATCTTGGACTGTGTTGCCGTTGCCGGCTCATTTTTGTTTGCGATAGTACCTGTAAGCCAGGACACAAGTCCCGGTGGCAGCCACCAGCATTTCAACTGTGCAATGGATTGGTAGGGTCATCCCAACCCACTGCACTGCACCACTCTGACCCTACCAATTTATTTCAATAATTTAATTACTTATTTTTGTTTTCATGGATACGGCAATGATGGATTATTTTTCGCTCAGAATCCAATACAATTTTATATTTTATTTTCCGAGCACTGATGATGAGCATCGCACACCTGGAGAAGCACTTGTACAAGCACTCATGGCATCAGCCCACCGTAGAAGGGTTGACCTCGTGAAGGACATTGTGAAGCTTCTCTTGGCTAGAGAGGTCACTCCGCGGAATTTCATGCACGAGGCATTCGTTGCGGCAGCTCGTCACGGTCAGATGTCTATTCTGGAAATTGTTCATCAAAGTCAAGTAGCAGCAGATTTGCCTCTGAAGGTGTTGAAAGATGCGCTCGACGTGGCCGGGGGCAACGGCAAGATCGAGGACTTTATCCGGAAGCTGGTGTGTGACCAGGTCTTTAAGGAGATACTTTAAAGAGCCCAGATGTCTTAGCCTATGACTCATAGGTTTGCACACGGTAAGCTCTGTGCGGCGACGCAATTAAGATTAAGAGACTGGACTACTGTTTTCTCCTTTGTCCGGTGTTAACGCAAATATCACAAATACTATGGAGTCAATGGCGAGGGGCATTTCGAAGTACGTTGGCTCCTGCGCGAAAGAAGTATCAAGCTCAAGTATCTAAGTCGAAGAATTTCAGATATTTTTTTATTATGCCTGGCGGATTTTTAAATGACAACTTCCAGTGAGCTTTTGTTGCACACTTCTGTGAGATACATGATGGCCAACGGCGGCATCCGTCGAACACTCAACGGCTTTCAGGCATTGTAGAACGCCGTTAGTCAATTGGATGAACATTTTGAGTTGTATCACCAACTATCCCAGATTTTTGGTCGAATATTTCAACCGATTAATTCGAGTCCGTTCGAGGTGTGTAACTACAGTACAGTAGATGATTGACTCTAAATGCTATGTTCGCATAAGTCGGTAGCTTGGGTGTCCACAGGCGCGAATTCACAAGACGTTGTCGGCCTTCCAAAAAAATGTTGCCTAAAGTATTTCTGGAATATTCACGGTCATAATTCTATCCGGATGTATTCGATGGAAATCAAGGAATGAAGACGGACTGTCAACGATCCCGTGAATAAACGTAATGCTTTGGCGAATGCATACAAGTGTATTCAGATTGCTCTTTCGAGGTTTTCCGACCGAAAAACCAAGTGACTGGGGTTAATTCCAACCAATTGAGATAGGTTTCAATTTCAATTATGGTTTACTAGCGTTCTTGGTAGTTTACCTCAGCCCTTAAGCTGCCTACGAGTACTAGTTTCTTACTAACATTACTTGTGCTTAGTTTCAGAACTGCTTCGTATGAGCCTTTCGGCTGAAGTTCGTAGAACTCGCGCTCGTGTCGAAGCCTGCGAATCCGGTGGAGGATTGGCAGGAAAGGCCTGTAATCTTTCGGATTGATGGACTACATGGTCAAAGGGGGTTTTGTGCCTGGGGCTTCCCTCCTCGCAACTGTGATGAAGCAGTGCGTTCCTGAGAAAGGTGGAGATAAGATGTTAATGAATCACTCTTGAATTCACCAACTCGAGCTCAAGCTACTTACTTTTCTGTGTTGCTGACGTCGTAGCTGCTTGGAGGACCTGGACAACGAGCCAAGTTACTGCGCAATTGCTGCTAGGTTGTGAGCCCAAAAAGCTCTGAGCTGCTCACGAAGAGATTAAGAGCTACAAGACAACTAGACCATGAGTTCAGGAGGTGCTGCTGGTGGAGGCGGTGGCGCTGGTGCCGGTGGTGGAGCCGCTGATGGTGGCGGTGGTAATGGCAATCAAGCGCGACGAAGGCATCTGGCTCATGGAAGCTCAAAACCACCGAAGTTTGAATGCACGTTCGAAGTGTATCGTGTCGAGCTGGAGCTTTACCTGGAAGAACGACAAGCGTGGGGAGTAGTGAATGGGACGGACCGACGCCACGCCAACGACGCCGACGAGCAGGCAGTTTGGGATTCACGGAACCGACTAGCGCGTGGCGCGATATTGCGTGGACTACGTGGGTGTCAAGACAACGCTGCAAACAAGGTATGCGCGATGGCTACTGCGCGTGAAATGTGGACTACGCTGGTCGATGACAATACCTCAAGAGACTACTCATACATGATGGCGCTGAGAAGCCAACTATATTCCCTGAGGCATGTGCAAGGACAACCGATGTCCGAGTACCTGGCTAACATGGGAAGGACAAGACAACTTCTAAATATCGTTGATCCAACTCATGCTATAAGCGACGACGAGATGGCAAGGATTCTGGTGATGGGAGTGATGCAGACGCACCGGGACTTGGTAGATCAGTTTGACGTACCTACTCGTCAAGGAAACCCACCGACGCTGCAGCATGTGACCAATGCATTGCGATCGAGGGACGAACGAGACCACATTGTAGAAGTGGGTACTGGAAGCACTTCAAACGGGGGAGCTGCAGTGATGAGTGCGACCAAGGCTGACCCCCAACAAGGAGGGAACGGCAATGCTGGAAACGGACAAGCGTGGAAGAAAAAGCGAAAATGCTTTCACTGCGGCAAGCTCGGACATATCAGGCGTGAGTGCTGGGGTTTTCTCAACAAACAGAAGAAGTCTAATGAGAACCAAAAGGAGACCAAGAAGTTGGAAAAGACCAAGAAAAAGAAGAAGAACAAGAAGGACAAGGATGAAGACAATGAGGAGTCGGCTGTACAGGACAACTTGCTGATTCTAAATCCAAGAGCACCAGACATGATGCAAACCTACGCAAGTAGTAGTAGCAGTGACGAAATGAGTGAAGACGACCACCCAATGACTGGAATGGTGTTGAAAGAAGATCACACCAACAGGCCGAACTCGTGGATGCTGGACTGCGGTAGTGCGACCCATGTCTGCGTGGATCGAAACCTGTACTCCAGTATGAAGAAATCCAAGGCGGTATTCAAAGTCTGGACTGGAGAACTGACCAAGGGCGTGATGAGTGGCTCTGTCAAGTTATGTGTTCCGGATAAAACTGTGAGAAGCAAGTCGTGCGAAGTAGAGCTGAAGGATGTAGAGTACTCGCCGGCTGGAACTGTGAACTTGGTGAGTTTAGGGAAGCTGGAGAGTGAAGGATGGATTCCTTCATTCAGTACGGTTGGTGAACCAAGGAAATGCTGGCTTGATTCCGCTACAGGGAGACTCGAATTTGTGAAACGTGGAACTCATTATTGGCTGGACACTGGATCTCTCAACTTGCTCGCTACTATAAACGCTGATGCTAGTCCGCTGATGCGTTGGCATGAACGGCTTGGACACCTGAACGTGTCGGCAATTAAGACCATGGTGCAAAACAAGGTAGTGGAGGGTATGGAGATTCCAGCGGACCTCTTCAAGAAAAAGTTTGAATGCATGACGTGCATGTCAGCAAAACGCAGGCGTATGTCGTACAAGAAGAGCGCCAAGGACAAGAGGACTAAGGTAAATTACGAGAGGTTGATGTCAGACACCTGTGAAATGGGGAAGTATATTCCTGGTTCTGGGAACTATCTCTACTTTCAGCTCATACAGGATGAAGGTTCCAGATTCAAGTGGTGTTATCCTATCAAGAAGAAGAGTGACGCGAACGCGAACACCATACCGCTGATCAAGAAACTACTGGCTCAAGGGCACAAGATCAAGACGTTCTCAAGTGACGGTGGTGGTGAGTTCGCAAATGCTGAATTGAGTGCTTTCTTGGTGTCACATGGTATTGAATTCATACCTACGCATCCGTACACACCAGAAGAGAACGCTCTGGTCGAGAAACTAAATGGGGTGCTGACGAACAAAACAAGGACTGCAATGCAGGCAGCCAACATGCCGAGCAAGCTATGGCCTGAAGTACTGCAATATATTGTACAGATTGACAATATGAGTGGAACGAAAGCTCTCAAAGGGAAGACCCCGTCGGAGAAACTTCATGGTGAGAAGCCGGACTTAAGAAAGGTTCGTGTTTGTGGGTGCGTTGGTTTCGTCTACGAGGCTAAGAGGAAGAACAAGCTTAGTCCCAAGGCTGAGCCTGCACTGCTACTGGGCTTTGCGCATGGGTCGCCAGGCTATCGTTTACTGCATCTACGAACGGGGAAGATCGTGGAAGCGCGTGATGTGCAGTTTCGTGAAGATATAACTGTTGGTAGGAAGTATTTGGATGCACTATTGGCCGGTCAGCACAAGTCCTACAACAACATTCCATTTGTACCGCTGCCGGTTGAATACGTCGCAGAGGAGAGCGTGCATGAGGAAGCATCGTGGACTGTACAGAGGAGTTTACCTGAGGAGCTCACTACTACAAAACCAATGTCAGTGGATGGCTCAAAGGCTGAGACTTCATCAAGTAGTGACGATTCTGAGGGAGAAGACCAAACTGAAGCACAACTGGGTGGACAAGGCCAAGGACCGGTTCGAGCTCAAGGCCAAAGACCTGTACAAGTACAAGTACCAATACAAGCTCGACGAAGACGTGGACGAGGACATGGACGTGGCCAACCTGTTAGTAGTGGACCTGCTCAACCGACAAGGCAATCGACGAGGACACGCCGAGCAAACACCAGGCTGAGTGGCTATCAGTTGCTGGCTGAAGGGGACATAAGTGACCCAAGCAGTCTGGAGGAGGCGATGACTTCGCCGTACAAGAAAGCTTGGAAGGCGGCATTGGAGGCAGAGTACGGCTCTTTAATAGAGAATGGCACGTGGAAGTTGGTGGATCGGCCGAAGAATGCAAAGGTTCTGACTACGAAGTGGGTCCTTCGTGTGAAAAGGGATGCACGTGGAGCTGTGAAACGACTGAAGGCGAGACTGGTGGTGCACGGGTTCAAGCAACGCTTTGGACGGGAGTACTGGAAAACCTACTCACCTGTTGTTCGCTGGGCCACGATGCTAATTGTGCTAATTATTGCATTGATCCTCGCGTTGGAGGTGGACCAGGTCGATTTTGACACTGCGTTTCTCAACAGCGAGATGGACGGTGCGACTATTTACGTGGAGCAACCAGAACAATTTAGCGATGGCACGGACAGGGTTTGTGTACTACTCAAAGCGATCTACGGATTGAAACAAGCCGCAAGGCTGTGGTACTTGACTCTACATGGCTACTTGGTGGAGTTGAATTTCACTCGAAGTGCGTATGATGTGGGGCTTTACTTCAAAAAGGTGGACGGGAGGCTGGTGTTAGTGACCGTTTACGTGGATGATGTAATGATTATTGGAGCTCGGGAGGACATTAACTTAGTTAAGAAGGAGCTGCAATCCAAGTTCGCCATCAAGGATCTGGGTCGTGTGCATTATCTGTTGGGCATGGAAGTGCACTACGAACCAGGAGTGATGCTGTGCCTGTCTCAGACAGCCTACATTGACAAGATCCTGACGAAGTTTCAGATGGAGAATGCAAAACCAGTGAAGTCACCTCAGATACAGAACGAGAAGATTCTACCAATCGAGAAGGACGAAAGCAAAATCAATGACAAATCAGTGAAATACCAAGAACTGGTTGGGGCACTTCAGTACCTGGTAACCTGTACAAGGCCGGACATCTCGAATGCCGTGAGGAGTTTGAGTCGGTACTGCGGAAGCTATACGAAGGAGAATTACGCCGCTGCAAAGCGAGTGTTGCGCTATTTAAAAGGGACTCGGACTTACGGACTGGTGTACTGTCTGGAGGAGTCGAAGGCAAATAAGGTGCTGCAAGTGAGCGCCTACAGCGACGCTGACCATGCTAATTGCCCGGATACTTCGAGGTCTGTCTCGGGGTACGTGGTGAGGCTGAATGGGTACAGTGTTGGGTTTAAGAGCAAAATGCAACCGTCGGTTACAGACGATACTTGCAAATCGGAGTTGGTTGCTGCGAGTCTGTGCGTTGAAGATGTGATGTGGGCAAGGAAGCTACTCAAGGAACTGGGGTTTAACCAGCGAGTTAGCAAGTTGTTTGCGGACAACCAGAGCACCATCAAGGTGTGCACAGACGCAGGTAACTTCGATGGAGTTAAGAGATACGCCAAGAAAAGCCGCAAGTTAGCGGAGTTGGTGGAAAGGAAGAAACTGTGCATCGAGTATGTGCCGACAGCGGATAATGTGGCTGATATGTTCACGAAAGCGCTGGGACCACAGCAGTTCGAAAAGCTGCGGCAACTACTCGGTATCAAGGACATGAAAGACGTAGTCGAACGTCAAGTCCAAGATGAAGGCGTGGTGAAGCGTCAAGCAACAGTCAACAGCGTGGTGGAGCGTTGTGATAAAAGACGTGAAAAGCGTCGGTCGTTGACAGAAGATCAGCTTCAAGCTGATGTCAGCGGAGACACGGAGGCGTGAGTTCCGGGGGAGTATGAGCCTTTCGGCTGAAGTTCGTAGAACTCGCGCTCGTGTCGAAGCCTGCGAATCCGGTGGCAGGAAAGGCCTGTAATCTTTCCTCACGGATTGATGGACTACATGGTCAAAGGGGGTTTTGTGCCTGGGGCTTCCCTCCTCGCAACTGTGATGAAGCAGTGCGTTCCTGAGAAAGGTGGAGAAAGATGTTAATGAATCACTCTTGAATTCACCAACTCGAGCTCAAGCTACTTACTTTTCTGTGTTGCTGACGTCGTAGCTGCTTGGAGGACCTGGACAACGAGCCAAGTTACTGCGCAATTGCTGCTACTTCGCGCCGTGCTTTCCTCAGTCAGATACAATTTGTATTATGGACTTTGTGCATGTATTCAATGCATACATTGTATTATGGACTTTGTGCGCGTATTCAACTGGCTGTTTCCTTGATACTAGTAGATTATAATGCATGGCCACATGTTATCACTGAGATGGTATTCCCGGTAGGAACCGTAGGTTCGAGTATCCTGCCCTCTAGGGGCCACCACTCAAGTCATTTCGCAATTTCCAGAGACGATCTCATGGAGCTCAAGAAGACTGTGTTCTTGCTTTTAGCCGCTTCATTCGCACTACTCGCCAGTAGCGACAGCTTTGTTACGAGTAACGAGTTGGACAAGTCGTTCAAGAAGTCAACGTCGTCTGAGCTTCAGCCATCCAGCAGTAACCTTCGTCGGGGTCTCAAATCTATCAATGAGGAGGAGGAGCGCGGGTTTTCTTTCAAAACGTTTCTTCAGGCTAGCATCGCGGAAAGAAAGGCACGTCGAGCCGTGGCACAAAATAATCATCTGCGTGAAATCAAGCGGGCCATGCTGAATGGAAAGCTCAGAAAATTCGAGAAAAGTGGGTTTGCCAAGTTCTTCTTGGCGAGCCAGGATGTTGATGACGTTGTAAAGGTCCTGAGAGCTGTGCGTACTCCAGAGGCCGAAATTAAAACCTTCGCGACAAACTACGAGGCGTGGATTAAGGAAATCAAAAAGGTCAACCTTAAGCGAATTGACGCGCGCTAAGGCTGCTCCCTACGATACGACACTGGTCATCGACAATCGCACTAGTTCGAAGTTAAACACGCGAGATGGTTGCAACACTTGCTTTTAATTTTCCCTGGGTGTGATTTTTGTTGTAGTCGTGATTTACGGAAACACAGGAAATGCGTTGATTAACTAGCTTGCGGATTTCTCGTCTGTGTGATTCTATCTCAGATTCTAAAACTACTGCGGAATCCAGATATCCTTTCAGGGATTATGTTTGTCAAAACCCCATAACTTACGGAAACACAGATGCAGGTCAGTTTACCTAGAGCCGATGTGAAGGGTGCTTGCAAGAATCCATGACGTGATGAAGTTACTGTATGATGAGCATCGCACCCCTGGAGAAGCACTTGTACAAGCACTCATGGCATCAGCCCACCGTAGAAGGATTGACCTCGTGAAGGACATTGTGAAGCTTCTCTTGGTTAGAGAGGCCACTCCGCGGAATTTCATGCACGAGGCATTCGTTGCGGCAGCTCGTCACGGTCAGATGTCTATTCTGGAAATCGTTCATCAAAGTCAAGAAGCAGCAGATTTGCCTCTGAAAGTGTTGAAAGATGCACTCGATGTGGCCGGAGGAAACGGCAAGATCGAGGACTTTATCCGGAAGCTGGTGTGTGACCAGGTCTTTAAGGAAAGACTTGAAAGAGCTTAGATGCGGTAGCCTCTGACTCATGTATTGGCACGTCCACAATGTGTTATCCAGTAACCCCAGTATTGTGCATGTTGATAGTGTCGAAGAAGTTTTCTAGGATACGACGATCAGAGATTCTCTTCAACCTCATCTTTAATAATTAAAAATGTTCCAGCTCGTGAGCACGGTCATGCGACCGAAGTTCCCAAACGATCATCTGCTTCTGGAACAACTGTACTGTATGGTTTTAACCATTAACCGTGTGTGTTTTAAGCATTCATTTAGAAACAGTTTTTTTTTTTAAATAGTATTATTATAAGATATAATCTTCACCTATCAACGTTCCTTAGTAAGAGAACGATGGTGTTCCCTCTTCGTCAAAACACGGCTATGCGATCTCATGACAACCCTTATATACCTCCTGTACGTGTCCAAGTGAAGCGTATTCGCACGTCGCAAGAGGAAGGTGACTCTAAAACGATTCCGCATTTGAACGGATTAAAGCTGTACCGTTACCAGAAAAAATCGTAGCTCTCCAACACGTTCTAGGGATCATTGCGACACTGGTAATGACCCCAGAGGAGGCACTAAAAGAAGCAATGGCGACACGTCAATTGAACTGGATGGGGCAGATAATTAACAGATTTGACTGTAAGCTGCAGCCACCAACCAACAGGACGTTGTAGAGCTGGTGCTTATGAACGGTTTAGCCATTCATACCTATGATCTACGTGGTACGACAGCTACAGACGAGACGAAGGTTGTACTGGAAAAGGCGATTCGGGCTGGAGCTCGGAACAGTCATCTCGATATTGTGAAGCTGTTGTTGAATATTATCATCACGCTGTGGGAGCACTGGTTTCCCGTCGTTCGGGACGTTATGGATGAAGCTGCGACCAACGGACATTTGAATGTGGTGGAATTTATGGTACAACATGCTTTCACGCATGAATATGACACAAATTATTCGATCTGGCATTCCGTTGATACACTTTCGAAGGCAATTCTTGGTGGAAAGACGGACGTTGCAGAGTTTCTCATCAACAAAAGTCAGATCTTATGGAATTTCTTGAGAGCGTATATAACAGCATTTGATCGAGGTCAATCATCTCTTGCTGAGAGAATACGTGAAGTTTATCCGGAGCAGATGCATGAGTCTAGTTTGTTTGTCGACTTGGCGTCTTGGGGACATCTTGAAGCTGTCAAGTACTTGTACAATAATGGATGCGATGATTCTGGATTGGCTGGGAAAGCTTTTGCTGCTGCAGCAGGTGACGGTCAGAGAGACGTCGTCAAGTTCTTGGTTGGCACTGGACGGGTGCATTCAGAGGCGTTCGATAAGGCTTTCAAAAGTGCATGCTACGGATACCAGCCGATCGATACCGTGACGTTGCTGTACAACCTAAAACGTGTCTCGCAACAAGGAATTAACCGCGGATTTCAGATTTCCGATGATGTGGCGGTCATGAAGTTTCTCTACGAAAAGGAAAAAAATCTCAGACGAGGCCCTCACTACAGCATTCACAAATTCTATTTGCCTTCGCAACAGTGGAGATTCGGAAATTATCCAGTTCTTGTACATGAATCCATGCATTTCGCCTACATTGATTGACAAAGCATTTGTCAATGCCATGCTACGCGTGAAAATAGACCTTGTGAATTCTTTAAAAGACGACCACCGTCTGTCATACGAGGCCATGGGTGAAGCATTCGTGAAAGCTGTAAAAAGCCATAATGTGGGCATTCTGAAGTTACTGTCCG